>OY740799.1:12488712-12918806 GCA_963514005.1 Raja brachyura | reverse complement strand
GGGGAGAGGAGTGGTCAGGGTGAGTTATGGAGGGGTGGAGGGCTGGTTGAAGGAGCTCGGAGGGGGTTCTGCCCGTCGCCTCTGCCCTGCTCCCTCCTCTGCCATGTCCTGAGTCCGGGGAAGGTCGGTGTCGCCGGCTGTGCGCCGCGGGGCTGGGAATGACGGAACGGGGCATCCGCTGCATCGTGGAGCCAGGCTGCGAGCAACGTGTCCCAGCGGGAGGCGCTCAAGGGCGCCACGACTCTTACTTGTAGGTGAGGCCGTCAGCGGAGGCGAAGAGGATCTGCGCGGTGAGGCCGTCCTCGGGCACGTAGCCGGTGCAGCCGCTGATCAGGTAGTCGGCCATGCTGCGGAAAGAGGAGACGAGCTGTGAGTGGAGAGCGCGCGAGTGAATGAGCACAGCCCAGGGGCCGAGGGCGGGCGGGCGGGCGGACGCCGGGCCGTGGGCTCGGGGCACGTGCATAGCCGGCCACGCTCGTCCTCGTGCACGCGCTTAACGGCCGGTTCCGGGCGCGCTCTCGATGTGCTCGCGCCCCGAACTGTTGACCAAAGATCTTAGAGCTCTATGATGTTCAAGAAGGAACTGCAGATGCTGGAAAAATCGAAGGTAGACAAAAAATGCTGGAGAAACTCAGCGGGTGAGGCAGCATCTATGGAGCGAGGGAAATAGACCAAAAATGCTGGAGAAAACTCAGCGTTTACTCGCTTTACCTCCCCCCCTTGACTCCATTCAAGGACCCAAGCAGTCTTTCCACGTGCGACAGAGGTTCACCTGCACCTCCTCCAACCTCATCTATTGCATCCGCTGCTCTGGATGTCAGCTGCTCTACATCGGTGCGTAGGCTTGGCGATTGCTTCGCCGAACACCTCCGCTCAGTTCGCAATAACCAACCTGATCTCCTGGCTCAGCACTTCAACTCCCCCTCCCATAGGGGGTTTTCACGTAAGGTCACTGGGTCATAGGGCTTGACGCACGGAGCCGCTCAATCCATCTGGAGGACATCCGCCACTGCCGGTACATGTTATTAATGCAAGAAACGCGTACTTTCCGACCTGTTAAAAACCGCCAAAATGTAGAATTTTTGCGCTGTACAAATTGTGGCAATTGGGGTAAGCGTGAGAGACATGTACCCAACTTCAGAATTCCAAAAGTGAAGAGAAATGAAGGTACTATATTACCGTCATTTCTCCTCACTTTTGGAATTCTAAAGTTGGGTACATGTCTCTCACGCCTATCCCGGTTTCCATAATTATTTACAGCGCAAAAATTGACCATTTCAGCGGGGTTTTAACGGGGCCCCGCTACGCTGTAAGTGCTTACTTGCAGTTCATCACGTGTAATCCACTTGGGGTCGCATAGCAACAGCAGGGGTCATTGGTCGTGACCCGACTGCCGTGAAACCTCCCTATTCCGATCCGATCTTTCTGTCCTGGGCCTCCTCCATAGCCAGAATGAGGACCACTGTAAATTTGAGGAGCAGCACCTCATATTTCGCTTGGGCAGTTTGCACCCCAGCGGTATGAACATTGACTTCTCTAATTTCAGGTAGTCCCTACTTTTCTCCTCCCCTTCTCAGCTCTCCCTCGTGTGTATCTACGACTAGGTAACGATTTCATGTCGGGGGCCCTTCTTCAGATTCACTTGTGTCTTTGTCTTGTAAACCAGCATCCGCACCTTGTGTCTTCATCAAAGTACTTGTTAGTGTTTTGTGGCATCGGTCAATGGCTAGAAATTGGGCACTGTTGTCAAATTCGCCGCTCAAATCCAGTCCACCAGGGAAAGCAGACAGAGCCCAGGTGTCTTGAATACGATTCCTCCTCGGAGTACAGCAGTGTACCGTTTTATATGATGTGCTCAAGTGTCTGAGGTGAGACTTGGACTCTTTGTATTTTAACTCCAGGAGAAGTAACCACAAATGTTTTCATGAGAGGGTTAGATATTGCTCTTTGGGCTAACGTAACCAAGGGATATGGGGAGAAAGCAGGTACGGGGTACTGATTTTGGATGTTCAGCCATGATCATATTGAATGGTGGTGCTGGCTCGAAGGGCCAAATGGCCTACTCCTGCACCTGTTTTTTGTGTTTCTATGTAAGATTGAAAAAAATGTATGGAAGATTTGAATCTTCTTTTTTGAAGAAATTGAATAGGATTTTGTCAGAGATAGAAGAAATGTGAGAGGGATAGAGCATGGAATGTGGCTACATCTAGCAATTTACATTGGGAAGATGATTCATGCAGAAATGCCGAATGGCCCACTCCTGCACCTATTTTCTACGTTTCTGTGTCGATGTTTCTATCTGCCACCAGATCAGAACTCTCAGGTACATGCAACTGTTGACCAATCTCATCACAAATTAATCTCAACCAACCCATCAAAATTCTACAAAGCTTTAACAAGAGGATGTTTTTAAAAATAACATGGGCGGTGGGGAAAGAGCGAAATAGTAAGAACCAAAAAAAATCATTGATGAATCTTCATTGATTTCAAAGGAACAAGTTTTGTTTGAATGTCGTGGCCTTCCTTGACTTCTGTGAACAACTAAAAACTGTAGAAACAATTATTGATGTCATACATTTAAACTTCCAAAGGGCCTTCCTTAAAGTATACCATAATTGGCAAATGGAAGTCACAATGTAGTCAGGCTGAAAAATAGAAACCAGAAAGTTTGGATAAAGACAGTAACAGTCGGTTCGTGGGGCAAATGCTGCAATTTGTATCAGTGATTTGCACTTTGATTGAAAACTGCAGCTTCTAAATTTACAAATTATGACAAATTGGGAAGGGTAAGATAATGGAGGTCTTCAACATATTAAAATAAAGCATTGATAAGCTTGTAGTATGACACTTTAGTAGGTGATTAAATACCTGCACAAGGATTTCTTGGTTATTATGAAACATGAGCTTTTAACAGGCAGATGGTTGGAAGAAAAGGCCAAAGATAAGTACAGAAAGTGCAAGGTTTGAAGAGTTGTGGATTGTGAAGCCAGATGGAGGTACGTAGCAGGAAGGGGGAGGGGAAGAAAGAAATAGATAGAAGTGGGTTACCTGAACAAGGACAAGATGCAAATTCCTCACAGGCTCCACCTGAACTAAGAGTCACAGCTGATCCAGCCTCTGCTTATAACTTAAGATCGCTAGTCTCAATACACCATTGTGCTTATCTATTCCAGGGCTGCCAACTCTCACGCATTGAGCGTGAGACTAACGCATTTGAGGAAATTCTCACACTCTCATGCTGATGACAGAAGTTGTCACGCTCAAAAATTTTTTTTTTAATATATATGAATAAATAAATAAAGTCGCACTCCTCCACACTCACCAATGAGAATAGTTTTCTGTCAGCGGGTTCCCCGTAAAGAACGAGCAAAATTGGTTTAAGCCCATCGCACACTATTTAAAATGACAGTGTAGAAAAAAATGCTGGAGAAACTCAGCGGCTGAGGCAGCATCTTTGTCTGAGTTTGACCCTTCTTCACACTCAAACATTTCGACAGCATTTTTGTCTACCGCTCCATAGATGTAGGTATGTTACAATACCTACCTTTAGCAGCGCTGCAGTTCTGCCGCTCCCCGTGTGCGTGACTTTGGCACCTTTCAGAGGGGGGCGGGTTTAAAATGACGTTTTTTCCTAGACTGTCCAAATCGATCCATGTCGGGTGATTTCGTCGCTAAAGAGAAATCGCTCCGACATTTCATTCATGAAGGTATTTTTAAACTACGCTAGATTATTTATTAACTAGAGTAGTTTAAAAATCATCTTCTAAAGCTGTGAAAGCTGACAGCAGAACGGACCTAATGTAATGGGAGAAAATAAAGTGCACAGTATATTTTTACATTAAAACTTGGTTTTTAGGAAGGCTTTAATCACATTTTCATGTTGCGAAAAGGGGACCAAAAAAATGTATGAACCGGCTGTATTTTTCATACCGACTTCACCGCAAACCACAATGTTCCAATCCTGCTAGATGCAGGAAGATTGTTCCCGATGTTGGGGAGGTCCAGGACAAGGGGTCACAGCTTAAGGATAAGGGGGAAATCCTTTAGGACCGAGATGAGAAGGACTTTTTTCACACAGAGTGGTGGGTCTCTGGAACTCTCTGCCACAGAGGGTAGTTGAGGCCAGTTAATTGGCTATATTTAAGAGGGAGTTAGATGTGGCCCTTGTGGCTAAGGGGATCAGAGAGTATGGAGAGAAGGCAGGTACGGGATACTGAGTCGGATGATCAGCCATGATCATATTGAATGGCGGTGCAGGCTCGAAGGGCCGAATGGCCTACTCCTGCACCTAATTTCTATGTTTCTAAACCACCGCATTCCACTAAAACCCACTCGCTAGTTGATTTAAAGGGCCATTAATTTACAGGCATTAAACACAAAATTCCTTCCATTTGGCCTATAAATTCATGAAAATGAGAAATAAAAAATCATGTTATATTGTGGATTATTGTGTGAATGTTATTTGGACACTTAGGCAATTTAAAAAAGTTTATCTTTTCTTAAGAAATGGATAGATGTTTTGATCTAGTAATTGAATTTTGTAATTGGCTACAATTGGGTAACTAACTAATTATATGCTTTAATTTCAGGTCATCCAAGTAAGATTGTTTCATATTTGTTTCAGAATGCTTCAGTCTATAATAACTGAAAATTTAATTGAGTTCTCTTAATTTTTAAGAAAGTTATGGGCTTTTGACTGTTCTAGATCACAGCTTTTGAGTTAAGTCAATGGAAAGGCAATGGGGAACAAGATGCTAATTTCCGAGTACGAAAATGGCCATAACTTTTTTAATACTGAAGATATGAAAGTGAATTAGGTGTCAAATTAAACTTCTTTTTATGCTTTATCTGATGGGATAAATTGCAGACTTGATTTTTTTTTATCTCAAAATTTTGTAACATTGCTAATAGATGCAGCCTCATCCGAATTCATAATCCCGTGCAGATGGTGTGATAGGTGAGACACGGCGATGTTCCCAGCACCGACACCCCTCCCCCCCCCCCCCCCCCCCACCCCCGAGACACTGCTCACACCTCCCATCCTCACCTCCGGCGGCTCTGTGTCCGGCGGCCGCTCTGTCCACACCGCATGGAGTTGCCAGGAGCAACCGGGTGAGTGGGGGCATCGGTGCCGTCTCCGGAGCCGCGGGGATGAATCTCGGGCTATAGCTCCGCTCCGATGCCCTACCACCGGGTCTCTGTCCCTCACCTCCCCTGGACCCCCGAGTCACTGACCCTCACCTCCCTCGGACCCCAGCTGTACACAGAGCAGCTGGATCGGCCCGCATTCCCGGGGAGGGGGGGAGAGAGGGAAATGCTCCCTGGACATCGCCAAGTCTCCACTCACTCCAGGTGTTGTCACCGCTTCACTGACACACACTCTCACACACAACCTAACACACACTCTCACACACAACCTAACACACACCCTTACACACACACACAAGGTATAAAGGGATATGCGCTAAATGCGTATAAATGGGACTAGTTTAGATGGGGCATCTTGATCTGCATGGACAAGTTGGGATGAAGGGCCTGTTTCCATGCTGTAAGACTGTGACACACTGTAGAAAGGGTGCAATTGCTCTGGAGAGGATACAGGGGCGATTTATGAACATATTGGCGAGGCTGGAATTTTTTTTTCACTTTGAAGAAAGATTTGATAACTGGGATTGTATTCTCTGTAGCAACGGAGGTGAAGAAAAGACTTAGTTGAGGTGAATAATATTATGAGAATAGGACCTGTTTCGCTTAACAAAGATTGCAAGAAGGAACTGCAGATGGTGGTTTAAACTGAAGATAGACACTAAAAGCTGGAATAACTCAGCAGGACATGCGGCATCTCTGGAGAGAAAGAATAGGTGATGTTTCGGGTCGAGACCTTCAGACTGAAGAGGTTGAAAACCAGCCATAAAACACCATAACTGGAGATGTGTGTTATCCAACTAAGGGAAGAAATTATAATCATGTGTTCATCTTTATTGACGTGACACCATAATAAATATATTACAGAAAAAATAATTTAATGGGGTGGCGCGGTGGCGCAGTGGTAGAGTTGCTGTCTTGCAGCACCACAGACCCAGATTTGATCCTGACTACGGGTGCTGTCTGTACAGTATTTGTACATTCTCCTTATGACCACATGGTTTTCTCTGGATATTCCGGTTTCTCCCACATCCGAAAGAATTGCAGGTTTGTAGGTTAATTGGCTTCTGTAAATTGTCCGTGGCGTGTAGGACACAACTGGTGTATGGTAGGTTGCTGGTCGGTGTGGACTTGGTGGGCCGAAGAGCCTGTTTCCATATATATGTTTTACATGTATATCTTAATTTCATTGAACCATATACGGTTGAATATGTGGCATTATTTTCGTCTTGTTTCTATAGTCAAAAGGTAAGTTTGATTGATTTATTTGTGCAGAACAGTGATGGAAGTTCAACTCCTCTTGCCTTGTTTCTAGGTTTTTGTTTCTCTATATATATGCATAACAGCATGAATTATAATCTGATTTCCATACAAACTAAGGTCATTCATGTGCTGCACCTGTTGATGAGCCTGGCTCTACTGTGGAATGTAGTTAGGAATGTAATTTAGCCTAACCTTATTCATACCTAATCCAATTTGAAGCATAAATGTTGCATTCAAGTGTAAGTTAAAAGACTCACAACAGTATGCACCAGATTGCACAATTTCAAGGTGAAAAATGCAAAAGCTCCCTACCAACCCCCACACACACACACCTTCCCCCTCACCCCCCCCCACACACCTTCCCCCCCCCCCCCCCCCCACTCGGTCGCTACGCCCCCTCACAATTTCTCACTCTCAACTCTCACCCAATGTTGGCAGCCCTGCTATTCACTGTATATATGGTTGTACGATTATTTATACACATAGCAGTTAAACCAGTTCTTGGCAAAGTGACAGATAATTAGGCTGCACCTGAGAAAGCAAGTTAAAGTCACCATTATAAGCAAGGACACATAGCATTGAAGAAACTTGGCAGGTCAGGCAGCATTTTTGGAGGGAATGGGCAGATGATATTTTGGCTTGGGACCCTTCTTCTGATAGGAATAGAGGGGAGAAAGCTGGAAATGAGATGGGGATGGGACAAAGCCTGGCAAGTAATAAGTGGATACATGTGAGGGAGGGTTTGATTGGCAGATGGATGGATTAAGTGACAAAGTCTAGAGATGAAAAGGAGACAATAGGGTGTCAGATAAGGAGAGAAGTGGAGTAAAATGCAAAGCCAGAGGAAGGTGAATGAGTGGAAGAGGACAAGGAGAGGGAAAAAGGGGAATAAAAGGGTACAAAGGGACAAGGAACAGCTGAAATGGGAAAGAGAGAAGGGAATTACTTGAAATTGGGGAAGTCAATCTTCATACCGTAGGGTTTTAAGCTACCCAAGCAGAATAAGAGATGTTGTTCCTCTAGTTTGCATATGGCCTCACTCTGGCAATGGAGGAGGCCAAAGACAGAAAGGTCAGTATGGGAAGTAACTGGGAGATCCTGCAGATCTTGGCGGACAAAGCGCAAGTGTTCGGCAAGATGGCCGCGCAGTCATACCATTAAGTAAATCTATGACTATTGGTATCTTTTAATATCAGAAAGGCTTGATTTCAGGTGAGAAGTTAATCAGAGGGCCTATCCTCTTGGTCGCCATAAACTATCCCAAAGAAGAGGAGCAAAATTCCTTTTTAATGATTAGCTCTTTTCTCATTGTGGAATTTGGTTGTGCACAAACAGGTTCGATATTTTTTACAGCGGGGGTTTCATTTCAAAAGTAGTTCATTAGCAGTGAATATGTTAGAGGTTGAGAAATGTGCTTTATATTTTCTGTTCGTGTTGATTACAGGGTTACTGCAAAATAATTTGAAGTCATTACTGCTAAGCAAAACTGGATTGGAAAAGGTCACAAAAAGTGACTGACCATCTGTTGCTCAGCAGTTTGGAACTGCTCAAGAGTATGCTGGTAGAAACGCAGCATGGTCTGGCTTTAACCACGTTACAGACATCACCCAAAGCCAGGCTACTGGGTGAGGAAGAACAGTCGCTGCGGCTTCAACTCTAAACCAGACCATAAAGAAAAATGCTGGCAGCATCACATAAAGCACGAGAGCAGAAAAGGTAGATTAAAGGAAAGGGATTGAGTTTGCTGGATAGAGAGAGGGGGAGATGGAGAACAATCTTATATCTATAACAAAACTGAGAAACAGATGGAGAACACAGAAAGGTAAAGGAGATAAGAGAAAAGAGTAGGAAGAAAGACAAATAGATTAATGTTAAAAGAGAATCTGAGAGCAGTATAGTCAAAAACATATTTTGTATGCCTGTGTGAGAGCGAGAGAGAGCAGTAGGCAGAGAACTAAAGAAAACCAGATAGAGAAATTGTTGAGCTAAGGGGGAAATAATGAAAGGTAGAGGGAGTGGCTGATATTCACAAACAGAAACAAAGATATACCCTAAAGTGATTTTAAAAATATGTGTGTAAAAGGTGACCGGGAGTTTAAAAAAAGAGTGACCGGCAAATGAGAATTCTGACAAATAGACAGCGAGATTGTTGGAAACAAACTAAAACAGACATCTGCACCTCTAATTAGTTGCACTATAAAATCAAAGATAATATTGTTCTTCTTATGTTAACAGTGTAGTAAGGAGCTGAAAATAAACCTGAGACAATGGAAACTCCCAGACCTTTGGACAGAATATCAATGAGATACCTACCAATCAGTACAGATTAGGACAAATATATTTTTCACAAGGAAAACTTCCAAAGAGCAAGACACAAAATCTAAATAATTAAAAGTCTCATCTTGACCACTTCCTGTCTGTGCTGAAAAAACGCTAACATATATCGCTATGATTTTTGGCCATCTTACTCACAGTCCTCTGCTGAGCAGGCCCCGAGGATTTTTCCCATTGAAGAAAAAAAAAGTTATGAATGTTTAAAAAAACCTTGATTCCTCTCACCTGTCAATCACTGTGATGAAGATAACACCCCTTCCGGGTGGGCAAAACTATAAAACCCCGGATGCCTGAACATGACTCAGTCTGCAAGATTGCGAGGGAGAGGCCACGACCCTCATTCTAGGATGTGAATCAACTGAACTGTGACTCTGCAATGTACTTGCAAGAAAACAATTGTTAGCCCTTAATGAAAATGAAATGTTGTTTGGCTTGGACTGCCCTGTGCTTGAAACTACAATGGAAATGAAATGAAAATGCAATGAGCTGTTTGGCTTGGCCTGTGCTTGAAACTGCAATGGCAATGGAATTGAACTGAAAATGCAATGAGCTGTTCGGCCTGCCCTGTGCTTGAACTGCAATGGCAATGGAAGTGAAATGAAAATGCAATGAGCTGTTCGGCCTGCCCTGTGCTTGAAACTGCAATGGCAATGGAAGTGAAATGAAAATGCAATGAGCTGTTCGGCCTGCCCTGTGCTTGAAACTGCAATGGCAATGGAAGTGAAAAGAAAATGCAATGATCTGTTCGTCCAGCCCTGTGCTTGAAACTGCAATGGCAATGGAAATGAAATGAAAATGCAATGAGCTGTTTGGCCTGCCCTGTGCTTGAAACGGCAATGGCAATGGAAATGAAATGAAAATGCAATGAGCTGATTGACCGGCCCTGTGCTTGAAACTGCAATGGCAATGGAAATGAAATGAAAATGAAATAAGCTGTTTGGCCTGCCCTGTGCTTGAAACTGCAATGGAAATGAAATGAAATGAGTTGTTTGGCCTGCCTGAAACCACTAATTCCGGCCCACAAGGACCCTGTTAGCTGAGAAACCAGTCCCTTCATTGGCTCCCTGTGAGATCCAGGCCAGGATAGACTTTCCACCTTCATTGCTGTGATCTGCAGAAAAAGAATAAAAATGTCTAAAATTGATTTTCCACCATCTCCCCCTTCTCTCTCACAGAGTCTCTCACCTGTTTTGGGCAGAATTTCTGCCAGCTTCTGAGCTGCCAGCCCACCAGGCCTGAGTGACTGAGCTGCCAGCCCACCAGGCCTGAGTGACTGAGCTGCCAGCCCACCAGGCCTGAGTGACTGAGCTGCCAGCCCACCTGGCCCAAGAATCCATTCGGCCCACAATGTCCATACTAGCCCTCTGGAAACCAGTCCTTTGGCCCACAACACCCATACTAGCGCTCCAGAAAGCCCCCCCCCCCACTACCCACCAATATTGGAATTGGTGGAGAGGTGGAATATTGCGTTGGACCAGCCTTCCCATGTGAACATGGGACCCAACGGGTCCCACTTAGTCTAGTACAAATTAAAATTCCTCAAGAATTTGGAATTTACAAGAAATCAATAATATCAAGTTTACAGAAATAACACACAAAAACAATCACCAAATGGAGAAACAGGATATATCGAACAGAAAGATGCATTGCATCTTTGAAAAAATTCAAAACATGTCACCTACAATGATTTGCATAATGTATTCAAAAGATTGCTATCAATGAGAACAATCATTCAGCATGTTTGAGTCATCCAACAGTGTGATTCTATATTCCTGGTACACTAAAATCATAGCCTGAATGATCCCAACCCTTACACTTCCAGTACTTAATCTGACCAATTTTGGTTAGATTCTTAGATTTGGTTAGTTGTTGGCAGATGTAAGAGCAACACTACTATCCTTCTAAAGTGGCCTTTTTTTGGGTAACTGGTGCTTTACTTTCAGTCTTTCACAAAGGTCCATAGGAAAAAAACATCTTTGAACTAAAAACAAATAGAAAAGGGGAGTAAAGGGTAAACACAGAGAAGAAGGCAAGAAAGGAAAAGATGAGGAAAGAACGAACAAAGGAAGGCAAGAAGTGGTTCAAGGAAGAAGGAAATAAAGTGTAGGGAAAAAAGGATGAAGGACATTCATATTTATATTTTATCACAACTCAAGGCATCCATAAGTACTTTACAGACATGAAAGGACTTTGAAGCATAGTCACATGTGAATTTGTTCTACATGTTGGATATTATATATATCTGTAGACATTGTCTTAGGACAGAAAAGTGACACAAAGGGAAAAGATCATGTGCGATTATAATGAAAGGTGGTGCTAGACCAATGAACTGTTCATACTTCTATTATTTACACTTACAGCAAGCTCCTAGGAACGTGATAATGATGAGATAATCTGTTTTATTGATGGTGTTTAACAAATAAATAAAATACTTTGATGAATGGTCATCATTGAAATGGCAGAGAATTGAACTATATAGTAACTTGTGTAATGGCAATTCCAAGCTTCAGCTTTTCATTGCCATTACTACACAGGCAGGTAGGAGTAGAACTTAAGGGCCTGTCCCACTGTACGAGGTAATTCAAGAGCTCTCCCAAGTTTTAAAAAAAATCAAACTCGTGGTAAGCACGTAGAATGTACGTAGCGGGTACGTCAGAGCTCGGGACGTCTCTTAGTGGCTCGTAACGCTAACGGTAGGTACTCGGGAAACGTGGTAAGCTCGTGAAGACTCGTGAAGATTTTTCAACATGTTGAAAAATGTCCACGAGAGCCCCGAGTACCTACGACTGGCTATTACCGTAATTCTCCGAGTTCGAATCAGGGAAAACTCGGGACAACTCGAATTAGCTCATAACAGCCACATTACGCAGACGAGCATGAATGGCTCCTACAACTTGGTTAAAATATTGGAAAACAGCAATGATGAGAGCCACAATGTCTCTAGAACAAGCTTGTTGATGTGATTTTATGAACGGTCTGCACTTGAGTCCATTATTTTTCTAGGTTTGAGTAAGATTTGGAATCCAAATATTCATCCGTTAAATTTCCCTTATAACATTTGACATTGATAGGCTTCAAAAGATTAATGAATCCATCAAACCTTAAAATAGTGGGATTCTTGGAATGAAACTCGTTTCCTTTGTTTCCTTGTCATCTCCACCACAGAACGCCCACCCAAAATATTCAATGCCATGTAATTTGAGGGGAGGGGGGAAAAGTGGAGAAAATACAATGGTTGAATGAAATCAGATTAATGTATAAGTTTACAGAATGACATCTGGCAGTGTGACATTGGCACCTGGGAACACAACGTATGCCATTGTCAGATGAGTAGTAAATACTTGTTCAGAGCCCACACTGTGGAAGACAAGCATACATATACAAGATGTACATTAAAAAGTTCCTCACATTGAAAAATGATTTTAATCCCTGCAAAATTTTGTGACAATCATAGGAGGAATATTGAGTTCTTGTAATGATTCCCCATCTACAATAATTTTTGAATTCTACCACCACACCAACATTAAGTTTAAAATCAAACTTGACCTTCTTGGTCCACAAATTACTTATTTCTCACGTTGTTTTGTTTAACCTGCATTTTGGCATGATAAGCAAGATATTCTACAAAAGGTAAATGACAATTAAATAAATGTACCATAACTATCACCACCTTTAGACACAGTTGACATAAAACATATCAAAGCCAACTGTCAGATTTAGCTCGATGAGACACAGCCGAAGCATCAGTGCTTCGACAACTTAGATGGGAAAGCCACATCAAAATCAACTCACCCTGATTCATCTATGAGAGCCAGGATCATAACTATTAGCTTTGCTAGACTCAGCTCAAATAGCCCAGTATAACAGTCTCTCCTAGACTCCACTGGGAGAGCTAAACCAGAACGGTTTGTCCTAGACCCAGACCCTCCGGCTGTCTTGTACTCAGATGGAAGGATCACTCCAAAACCATCAGCCCTCTTAGCATCAGCTGTGACAGCCAAACCAATCCAGGACCTATTTTAGATTCAGTTGGAAGTAGGTAACTTGACAATCAGCTATGTTCATCCTCACAATTAATACTGTTAATGATGGAATATTTCTTCCCATTATTCAGATATTATGACATGTTCAGATTGTCTCCCTGGAACTGCTGTCGGGGTTGGTTTATCCTCAGTAGTACAATTTCTAATTTTTGCTGATCAAGTAGAGCTTGATCACATGAGATAGAAACGAGCCATAGTTTCCAAGGCAGAGGCAACTCCACATTTTCTATTTCTGTACGGATACCTGACATTGTTGTTTGTGTAGAAAGGAACTGCAGATGCTGTTTACACTGAAAATAGACACAAAATGGTGGCGTAACTCAGCGGGTTAGACAGCATCTCTGGAGAAAAGGAATAGGTAAGTTTTCGGGTCTGAAGAAGGGTCTGAACCTGAAATGTTACCTATTCCTTTTCTATAGAGATGCTGCCTGACCTGCAGAGTTACTCCAGCATTTTGTGTCTATGTTTAACATTGTTGTTTGTTGGTTTCCATAAAGTATATCTTAGCAACTTAGCATGGCAACAAGAGTAATTACTATAATCCATAGATCCTCACTGGGGTTACTATTTACTATCAAGTAGCCAGCTGTTGCCTGCAATTTTAGCTTGTTGTTCTGAAGGGGAATCCAGTGATGGGGAACAACACCTGGTGGAGGAAGGCAAGTCAATGGCTTTCAACTAATTAGATGGGGGAAAGGTTCCATTTATGAGAAGTTTGGAGAGAATGAAAACCAAACTGACACGAAAGAACAGACTGTTTAGTGGAAATAGGAATAACAGGTGAATAACAGAATAATCTTAGACCCCCAAAGTGCTGAATCTCAATGAGATATTAGTGAAATAGCAAAGACATATAAGAAGAGAACTGCATTTAGCTTTGGCAATAATAATTTGATCAGACTAATTAAACTGGCATGGGTACAGTAGAAGACAAATACATTAATGTATTAGGGATTGTTTGTTAGAGAGGTTTATTACATAACCTGCCTTGGAACAGGCTATCTGTTCATGTGTAATGAAGTAGGTATAATAAGAGAGGGTGGCACAGTGGCATGGCGGTAGAGTTGCTGCCATACTGCACCAGAGACTCGGGTTTGATCGTGACCTCATGAGAAAGATGAACTCCATGGTCAACAAACAAGCTCAAAAATATTAATTAGTAATCATTTAGAAAAGTTTATTGTAATCAAATAAAGTCAACATGGTTTTATGAAAGGTAAACCGGGTTTGACAAATTGCTAGTTTCTCAAAGTTGTAACAAACTGAGTTGATAGAGAAGAACCTAGAGACATAACATATTTGGATTTCCAAAAGACACTTGATAAGGTACGGCACAAAAGGCAAGTGCACAACGTAAGAGCTCACAGCTCATAAGCACCCAATTCTTTCTTCAATATATTGGTTCTTCCTTACCATAGCATTTCTATCTGTCTCCATACTTGCTACATCCCAGAATAACTGTTCCATCTCTTCTACACCTTTCTACACACACCTGTTCAGATTCAGATTCAGATTCAATTTTAATTGTCATTGTCAGTGTACAGTACAGAGACAACGAAATGCATTTAGCATCTCCCTGGAAGAGCAACACAGCAAATGATTTGAATAAATAACAATAAGTGTCCGGGGGGGGGGTGATTGGCAGTCACCGAGGTACATTGTTGAGTAGCGTGACAGCCGCCGGAAAGAAGCTGTTCCTGGACCTGCTGGTTCGGCAACGGAGAGACCTGTAGCGCCTCCCGGATGGTAGGAGGGTAAACAGTCCATGGTTGGGGTGAGAGAGGTCCTTGGCGATGCTGAGCGCCCTCCGCAGACAACGCTTGCTTTGGACAGACTCAATGGAGGGGAGCGAGGAACCGGTGATGCGTTGGGCAATTTTCACCACCCTCTGCAATGCCTTCCGGTCGGAGACAGAGCAGTTGCCATACCAAACTGTGATGCAGTTGGTAAGGATGCTCTCGATGGTGCAGCGGTAGAAGTTCACCAGGATCTGAGGAGACAGATGGACCTTCTTCAGTCTCCTCAGGAAGAAGAGACGCTGGTGAGCCTTCTTGATCAGAGTTGAGGTATTGTGGGTCCAAGAGAAGTCGTCGGAGAGGTTGACTCCCAGGAACCTGAAGCTAGAAACACGTTCCACCTCCGTACCGTTAATGTGGATGGGGGTGTGCGTGCCGCCCCTGGACTTCCTGAAGTCTACAATGAGCTCCTTGGTCTTCTTGGAGTTAAGGGTCAGGTTGTTGTCAGCGCACCATGCTGTTAAGTGCTGGACCTCCTCCCTGTAGGCCGACTCATCGTTGTTGCTGATGTTCCATCTCGCACACATGATCTATCTCTTTTCCTTGCATGTTCCAACATGACCACACACTTGCCCAATTTTCCTCACACAGCTCTTACCTATTTCATATTTCTAATATACAGTACCGATCCTATCTTTCCCACGCAGCTATTCCCATTTCGCCACAACACTGGCAATTCACCCACTCCTGTTTTATCTTTCTAAAACCTGTTCTACCTTTCACATGCCTGACCTATCTCAATTAATTCTCATTCTACATCTCCTGTAAACCTGCTCCAACTGTCAACTGCCCTATATGCCTCTTCTATTTATCCTGCAACTCACACAACTCATCTCTCATTAACTCCTTCCATTCTTCCCATATACTGCCATATCTCCAGCTCTCGCACATTTGTTACATTTTTAGCAAACACCACCTCCACCAGATGTCCCATCACAACACCAATCCATTCCATCTCACCTCAAACATTGTCCCCTCCCTCTCACAACTGCTCCAGCTCTTATGGGTTAAGTCTATTTGTTCCACCTCATCCCATGCCTGTTCCATTTCCCACAGAGTTGTAACAAGCCTCATTGACACATACATGTTCTTTCTCAGGTGACAGAAAGTGCAGAAGAGATTTACCAAAATGCTTCCTGGTTTAGAGGGTATTGGCTAAAAGGAAAGGTTGGACTAACTTAGATTGTTTTCGCTGAAGCATTGGTGATAGCGGGGAGACCTGATAGATGTATATAAAAATACAAGAGACATAAATAGACAGTTAGGATATTTTTCCCCAGAGTGGAAATGTCAAAGACCAGAGGGCATAGCTTTAAGATGAGATAAGCAAAGTGTGAAGGAGACGTATGGGACATGCTTTTTACACAGAGAGTGGTGGGTGCCCAGAAAAGGCAGTCAGGTTTGGTGGCAGTGGCAGATACAATAGTGGCATTTATGAAGCTTTTTGGTAGGAACATGAATACGCAAGGAATGGAGGAATTATGGATCAGGTGCAGTCAGAGTGGATTGGTCAACTTGGCATCTTGTTCGGCACAGACAAAGTGGGCCAAGCGCCTGTTTCTGTGTTGTACTGTTCCGCGCTCCTCACCACATTTGTTCTATCTCAAC
This sequence comes from Raja brachyura, assembly GCA_963514005.1. The sequence continues at coordinate 12,902,617 of OY740799.1, read as the reverse complement.
TGTGCTTCTGTTCCAGGTTTCATCGCACTCCCCATCTGTTCCAAACCCAGTTGCCAATTCCTCTGCACCACATCAGTTTTATCCCTCCTCTCCATTTGTTACATTTCTTCCACCCAGCTTTTGAACTTCCTGCATGCTCATTCCATATCACACACAGTTGATCCCTTTTCCACTACACCCTCTTTATGTTTTACCTACCTGTTGCTGCTCTCCTCCATAGTTATTCCATCTCTCACACAATTCATTTATCACCAAAAACATATGGGATCCCTTCATGCACTTGCTCCTCATCACCTCATCTGATACCTTTTCCACCTCACTTGATGCCCGTTCCAACTCTCCCGTGTCTGTTTCTTCTTTCTTCTTTCTCCTACACCTTGTCCATCTATAGCACTCCTATTCCAATGTACCTCACATGTATTGCAAAAAACAAAGTTCTGGAGCACCTGAGCAGGCCAGGCAGCATCTGTGAAGGAAATGGACGTTTAAAGAAGGGTCCCGATTTGAAACATTGTCCATTTTTGACCAAAGATGCTACCTAACCAATTGAGTTCCTCCAGCATTTTTTTTTCGCTTATAGTTCCAGCATCTGCAGTCACTTGTGTCTCTAGCTCCTATTTCCTTGCATGTTGGAAGACATGGCGTGAGGAGACTGCCGTGAGGGAGGTGGGGGGGAGAACTATGCAGAACCCGGCGTGGGGGGACCACTGTGAGGGAGGTGGGGGGAGAACAATGGACAATTGGGGAAGGGGGTAAGAACAAAGGACAATGCGGACCCAGCGTGGGGGAACCGCAGTTGGGGGGGGGGGGGGGAGAACAAAAGGAGGAGCTGCCGCACTTTGCACATTTGTCAGCACTGTAGGTGGCTGCTATTTGTATGCATTGGGTATGCAGCAAAGAATTTCACTGTACCTCATCACATGTGACAATAAAGTATTCCATTCCATTCTATTCTTCATTAGTCATCTTCACAATGTAAATTTCTAGATGCAGCCACATTCCATGGTCTATCCCTCTCACATTTCTTCTATCTCTGACAAAAACATGGTTCATTTCTTCTGAAGACATGATTCAAAACTTCCATACATCTTTTCAATCTTCCTCATTAAGTCGTCCATTTTTTGGATTTTTCCTGCATAACTGTTACATCACTTCAGCATTCCTGTTTAAACTCTATTCTATACATCCCATCCCTCTAGTATGCCCCAGCTCTACCTTGCCAATATTCCATATGTACTTTCCTATTCCATTCCTCCTTTATGCTTGTTTTCCTTTTCTGTCATGATCCTGATCCTTATCATTTGTTTGTGATATACTGTATAGAAGTGAGTTGGGCATAAATGTAGATGGATTGGTTAGTAAACTTACAGACAACATCAAGATTGCTAGAGTTGTGGACATTGAGAAAGACTGTCAGCGTATACAGTGGCGTATAGATCAGCTACAGAAATGGCAGAGGGCTTTTAATCAGTATGCAAGAAAGTTAATGGCAAAACACCGTAAAAGCATTAATATACGGAGGGATATTTGAGTCCATGTACATTGCATCTGGCAATGGCAACAAGTAGATAAAGTAGTAAAGAACACATATGGGATGCTTGTCTTCATTGGTCAGGGCATTGAGTATAAGGGTAAGGAATTCATGATGTAACTTTATAGTACTTTGGCTAGGTTGCATATGGAGTATTGCATGCAATTTTGGTGGTTCCATTACAGAAAGGATGTGGAGGCTGTGGTGACAAAGTTTACCACAATGCTGCCTGGATTAGAGAGTATTTGCCATAAGGAGAGTTTGGACAGACTTGGATTGTTTTCTCTGGAATGCGGAGATTGAGGAAGACTTGCAGAAGTATATACAATTATGAGAGGCATAGATAGAGTAGGATGGTCCCAGGATGGAAATGACTAGTACTAGAGGGCATAGCTTTAAGGTGAAAGGGGGAACTTTAAAGGAGATGCATGAGGGCAAGTTTTTTATCACAAGTTAAACAAATTAACAGCACTCTGCCAGGCAACATGCTGCCAGGGCCAGCAGGGGCGGTGGAGGTTACTACGATAATGACATTTACGAGGTTTTTAGAAAGGCACATGGATATGTAGGGAATTGAGCGATACGGATTATGTGCAGGCAGATGAAATTAGTTTATCACGTTCAGCATCAACATTGTGGACAGAAGGGATGGTTCTTGTGCTGTACCACTCTATGTTCTACACTCATCCTCTCATCTAATTAGCTCTTCCATACACTTGTTTCAACTCTCCAATATAACCATTGTTTCCACGGACATCTGTTCCATATCCTCACACCTCTGAACCATTCTTCCCACACTTTTATTCCATACCCAAAACACAACTTTCATCATTTTTGTATGTGCTCCACCTCACTTTTGCCAACAACTTGCCTAACCGAGCTAATCCCACTTATCTGCGCCGGGCCCAGATTCCTCCAAACCCGACCAAGTGCCTTTTAAATATCATAATTCTACCTATCATTACACCTTGCTCTGGCAGTTCATTATATATGCACCATCCTCTGTGTGAAAAAGTTGCTTTAAATCTTTCCCTTCTCGCCTTAAACCTAAGGGAAAAGACTGTGGCTATTCCTTTATCTACAGTATGTCCCTCAGATTTTTATAAATCACTATAAGGTCACCCTTCAGCCTCCTGTGCTCCAAGGATAAAAGACCCAACCAATACATTGTTTCCCTATAACTCAAATCCTCCAGACTTGATAACATGTAAATCTTTTTTCCACTATTTCCAATTTAATGACATCCTTCCTCCAGCAGGGCGACTAGAATCATATGCAGTATTCCAAAGATGGAATAGCTATAGGATGACATCTCAATTCCTTACTCAACAGTATTCTATGTTCTACAACACTCCCTAGATACCTATCATTTACTGCGTAAGCCCTGCCCTGGATTGTCTTATTAAAAGGAAGACCTCACATTTATCCAAATTAAACTCAATCTGCATTTGTCAGCCCATTGGCCCAGTTGATCAAGATGCCATTGTAATTTTAGATAATCTTCTTCACTGACAACTATATCCCCAGTGTTAGTGTCATTCACAAACATGAATCATGCCACCAACATTCACAAACCAATTTTGTATCCAATTGGCTAGCCTCTTGTGAATCCCGTGTAATTTAACCTTCAAGATTGGCCTACCTTGTGATCCTTCTCAAAGACTTTGATGTCCATGTAGATAATGTCTTCCGCATTCCCCTTATCAATCTTCTTGGTCACTTCTTCAAAAAACTCAAAGTTGTGAAAATGATTTCCCACATACAAAGCCATACTAACAATCTCTAATCAGCTCTTGCCTTTGCAAGCGCTTGTAGATCTGGTTATTCTGAACCCCCCTCCAATAACATACCCACTGATGATGTTAGGCTCACCGGTCTGCAGTTCCCAGATTTTTCCTTGCAGCCATTCTTAAATAAAGGTGCAACAATAGCTACCGTCCATTCCTCTGGGACAGCCCCCATAGCTATTAATGATAGTAAACCCCCTTTATAACAGACCATAAGGGGAGAATGGTGACCGTTATTGGCGATTGTCTGCTATAACCAAATAATCCAAGGAGTGGATTTGGAAGGTGTGTGAAGATCCTCAAAACCAGTGCTCATGGCAGAAACGAGAGAGAAAGTCATGTTCTTAGATTTAGCTTAGAGATACAGTATGGTAACAGGCCCTTCGGTCCATTGAGTCCATGCCAACCATTAATCACCCATTCACATAGTTCTATGTTATCCCACATCGGCATGCACTCCGACACACTAGATAAATAGGCTCCCGACACACAGAGGCCAATTAACTTACAAACCCGCGTCTCTTCGGGATGTGTGAGGAAACCACAGCAGTCACAGCAGCACACAGACAGCACCCGAGGTCAGGATCAAACCTATATCTCTGGTGCTGGGAGGCAGCAGCCCTACCCGCTGCGCTGCTGTGTTGTCCCACAGATCTCCTGATTCATCAAGCCCCAGACAAAAGAATTAACGCAGAATCAATGCTTTATCCCGTCACTCCCTGCTTCAGGGGAGAGAGGCCACATGAAACTTTAACATTAAAAGTCGATCCGCCAACATGAGTTAATCAAACTGCAAGCAAGCCTGAAATATTGATTGTTTCTAAACGTTCAGGCTGAGCGATCAGTTGTGAGGAGGGAATCCTTTCATCCATCCACCCACCCCACCCCGATTACCATCCCCTTCACTGGTCCCAAGTCTTGGTCCCCCTCTTCATTCCTCCTGACTGGATTTCTGATTTTCTGCTGGCACAGGTTACCATCACAGTAAATCTTCATTTCATGTTTCAGATTATTTTCAATTCTGGAGTCCTCATAACCTTATAAAATGCCAATGTTTTCAGAAAGAGATTGTAAAAATAGCACAGCCCAAGGCCCAGGGCCAGGCCTGACCTGTCCAATACCAACAGGTACAGAACAGTCCGCTATAACCAAAATCCGTTGTAAAAAGGTCTGTAAAAACAAGGGTTTTCTGTACAAATATCTCTGCCAGGGGCACCTGCGTTTTCTTGAGCTTTCCACAATGTCCATAGAAGTATTTGATCTGGTCCCAGAGATTTATCTACTTTTATGTATTCTAAGACCCTCAGCATCTCCTCTTCCATTGTTCCATTGTCCATAAATTCTCTTCAAGAAGTACTTGAAACATAGAATCATAAATTATTCCATTATCACAGTGACACTGCAACATTTAAGACGGAAAACTGGAAGACTCCTGGTGGCCAGTTACTGTTACTGCTTAAACAGCAATTGGATAGTTTTGACCACCCCAGAAGGGAATCAAAGCCACAAAAACAAGTTGAAGCAAAATGTCCAAAACAGTGCTCTGTGGCATGTGTACTGCTTTACTTAAATGTACAACGTCTCCAGTTACAATGAGTGATAACGAGAGAATTTGAGTATAGGAGTAAAGAGGTCATTCTGCAGTTGTACAGGGCCCTGGTGAGACCATATCTGGAGTATTGTGTGCAGTTTTGGTCTCCTAATTTGAAGAAGGACATCCTTGCTATTGAGGCAGTGCAGCATAGGTTCACGAGTTTAATCCCCGGGATGGCGGGACTGTCATATGAGGAAAGATTGGAAAGACTGGGCTTGTATTCACTGGAACTTAGAAGGATGAGAGGAAATCTTATAGAAACATGTAAAATTATAGAAGGACTGGACAAGCTAGATGTAGGAAAAATGTTCCCAATGTTGGGGGAGCAGAACCAGGGGCCACAGTCTAAGAATAAAGGGGAGGCCATTTAAAACTGAGATGAGAAAAAACGTTTTCACCCAGAGAGTTGTGAATTTGTGGAAATCTGCCACAGAAGGCAGTGGAGAGCAATTAACTACATGCATTTAAAAGAGAGTTAGATCGAGTTCTTGAGGCTAGCGGAATCAAGGGATATGGGAGAAGGCAGGCACAGGTTACTGATTGTGGATGATCACAATGAATGATGGTGCTGGCTCAAAGGGCTGAATGGCCTTCTCCTGCATCTATTTTCTGTGTTTCTATGATTGTCAAAGTGTAGAATTACTGATTCTAAAATCACAATATCTTATTTTCTGATATATATTGGGCACCTGCAATGCACATTCTCATAAAAGGTACATTACTATCTAGTGACTATGCAAACGGTACTGCTTAATACAACAATATTTATTATTAATGGAAATGATTGTCTCAAAACTATAATGATACGAGTAGAATTTAATGATAAAGGTGATAACTGTGTCTTGAAACTTCTCAGTTAGTATCCAAGTAGCTATGGTTTTAATAATAACAGACCACTGGATGTTAATCAACGACCCCTGGAATCTTTGGACTTTGCTCACCTCATTGATCAAGTGATTGAACAATAAGAAACTTAGTACAAGACCAGAAATGTCCCAGGTTTGACTGAATTATTTGATCTTGACCAGCGCACAGGAGTGCTCTGACCGGCATCAAAAGCCTGTGGCTAGAAAGGGAAGAATTGCCAGGGCACCTACACTTGCAAACCTCCTCCTGAATGTCCGTCAAAGCTAGTTATCTATGGCTCAGCACCTCGTTCTCCAAACTGTTAATCAAATTCTGCATTTTCAGTTAACTTGTCATCTGCTCATATGTGGTCTATTTTCTGTGGAGTGATTACTTCCACTAAATATGCAATATCCAATCTTCCTTACCTCTCAGGTTCAAAGCCAGCCTGAATTCTGGTGGCAGTGTAGCGTTGTGCTGCAGTCTCATGTCCATGCCCATGATGATACCCACTCAGAGATCCCACTCCAGGAGGCAACGGATCTCTAGTGGGCCGAGTCAGCTCCATTTCTCCCACAATTGTCCGATAGTCGATCTGGTAAAGGTCTTGCTCCGAATTGTTAAATCCACTGTAATTCTGCCCATCCATTCCCTTTCTCTCCAAAAAGCGTCTTCCTAAATTGTCCAAGTGTCTCTTCTCAAGCACAGGTCACCAGGAATGCGTGGGTGGAGATGGGAGGATTCTTTCTCAGACCGTGTACTGGCTGCCAGGGTGAATACACATCCTGGCAGGGTGAACATGCATCAAAAAAAAGCACCAAGAGTTACTAGTCAAACTGTTCAGGGAATAAAACCTTCTTCACGCTGCCCTGAAGTCTGCAGAGGACAGCATCAATCTTTAAACATATATAAGGGATTTAAAAATAAATTCTTAGTAAAATTTGTTTTCCAAATGTAACATAGATGCAAAATATTTTAAAATAGGTTATGTTCAATTGTAAATCTAAGTCCATGTATGCTTCCGCTCGTTTCTCCCTCCCTCTCTCACTATATCACTGACACTCAGTTGATGTACATTGGAGAATATTTTTGTTCCATAGCCCAGCCGTGCAGCTCCAGATTAGCCTTATTCTGACAATGCCAGACGTCACTTTGTAAAAGAGGATTGGAGACTCGAGCGATACTGATGGTTCCCGCCCCTTGCCAAACACACACTTATGTCAACTGTTCCCCTCGGTGCCCTAGCTATTTCCCCTAGGTGCAATATAGCAACAAGCGTGAGCATTCAATAAACACCAGCATAACAACTGAACGGGGAAACATTCATTGAATTGTTACAGAGTTGCTTAATGTTATCCCCACATCTTCTCTTCCCACTTACTACCTATGGCCCAGTCCTATATCTAGAATTCCAAACATTCAGCTAATACATTTAATCAATTGGACTAGTCTATGTTATTTCACTCATTTCATGTTACTCCTACAATACACATTACAGTAACCCTTGTTATTATGAACCTCTTCATAATGGATTTGAGTTATGGCAGACTGACCTACCGACCTTCCCTGCCAGGCCGGGCTGCCGACACCATCGCCATCGCAGCTGATTCCAGGCCGGACCTACCGACCTTCGGTGACCTTGGGCTGCTAATGCCGGACCCCACCACTTTCCCGGCTGCTTCCAGGCCAGACCTGCTGCTGACACTGCAGACTCACACAGGTTCCTTGGCCGCTTCCAGGTAATGCCAGCCGCTGCCACTGCCGACCCTTGCCTGCACAACGGTCGCCCGCAGGCCGTGATGAATGATTCCGTCGATTCTCGCCTCTCCCCTGGCCGCTAGCAGGTCGGGGGCATCAACTCGCCCAGATTCCAGGCCCAGTTCCAGACCGAGAGTCTGAAGAAGGGTCTTGACCCAAAACGTCACCTATCCATGTTCTCCAGAGATGCTGCCTGACCCACAGAATTATTCCAGCACTTGTGTCCTTTTGTGTATTAACCAGCATTTGCAGTTCTTTGTTTTTACTACGTGCAATGATACACGGTTATAAGGTTATAACGGACATTCAGCAATAGCGGATATCATTTGCACTCCCCATCCCTCCCCCCAACCTCCCATGGTCCATTATAATGAGGGTTTTTCTGTGTTGCTCTTTCTCCAGTAGAAGGGAAACTGTAGTTGTTGGAATCTATTATTAAGGACATGATATCTAGACACTTAGAAAAAATTATAGGATGGGGTAAAGTCAACATAGATATCTGAAAGGGAAATTATGTTTGACATAATCATGTTTCGCAACCTTTTGAAATATTAAATAGCAATGTAGGTGAACCAGTGGATGTAGTAATTTGGACACATAAGGCTTTCAATAAGGTATCACACAATAGATTATTACAGAAAATGATACAGAAAACATATGCTGGTTGTATATTGGCATGGATTAAAAATTGGTTAAGTGGCAAAAAACAGGGAGGTGGAATTCAAAATTCATTTTCGGATTGGGAGGATGCATCCAGTAGGTTGCCTTAAGAATCGGTGCTGGGGCTACAACTGTTCACAATCTTCATCAATGATTTAGAAGAGGGCCTCAGGTGTAATATATCAAAGTTTGCTGATGATCAATTCTGGGTGGTATGGCGAGTTGTAAAGAGGATGAGGAGAGGCTTTGGACACAGGCAGGCTAAGTGAATGGGTGAGGGCCTACCAGAAGGAATAAGAGGTGGAAAAAATCTGTGATCATCCACTTTAGTAGAAAAAAAAGGAAGATTCTTATTCACTTGTGTGACCAAAAATATGAAAAATTGTGGAATACATTTCTAATTCGGAAAGCATTACAGGTACATTGTTTTGTACTGTATATATGATTCATATTTTTTTCCGTTTATCAAGTGAACTTTTAATGTTATGCTCACAATGTTTGTTTAGAGGCAGAGGTCAAATATGACTGGTCATGTGTGTGACCTCACACGCAAGCATTTCTTTCATAACTCAGCCTTACAAACTATGTGAATTTTTTTTTTAAATCAAAGTTCTTTAGGTAGGGAAATAGCAATGAATAAGATTAATCTCTTACAAGAATTCTTTAACGTATTACTTTCTGTGATGCTTAAGAAGGAACTGCAAATGCTGGAAAATCGAAGGTAGACAAAAATGCTGGAGAAACTCAGTGGGTGAGGCAGCATCTATGGAGCGAAGGAAATAGGCAACGTTTCGGGTCGAGACCCTTCTTCAGTCTGGAGTTTCTCCAGCATTTTGGTCTAGTTTATATGATGACATCTGATCACGTGTGTAACATTTTGGTTCACTTTCCAAAGAATGGCCCTAAAGCATTTTTTAAATGGTGAGTTTGAAAGATGTTATTGTCGGAGGGACCTCGGCATTCCCATACATTAATTATTTAAAGTTATTATACAGGTACAACAAACTATTAGGAAGGTAAATGGTTTGTTTCCCTTTATTAAAAAAGGGGGCTGTGGACAATCAATAGATTTAAAAACTGTGAGGGAATCATGGAATATGAGGTTAGCATGGGAATATGGCACTGAGATGAAAGATCAGCCATGATCTCATTTCAAATGGCAGAGTTGAACAACTTCCTCCTGCTTGTATTCCAAATGCTTTGCGTCACTCAATATTGCAATACTTCAGCAACACTAATATCTTCTATAAATTTCACTTTTCACTGCTATAACACAAATTGAAGGTTAAACATGTTTGTGGGGGTACGTGGGATATTTAGATTATAGCAAGTCCTTGTTCCTGAGAACATACTTTTAAGCGTAGCTGAGGCACAGTGGTGCATCAGTCTGCTTCTTCTCAGAAGTAGAAGATGATACAGTGTCAGACCAAATCTGCTGATTAGTTGCAGATTAGTGGTCCGCAAGTCAAAGCTCAGTGAGATATGTAAACAGCATGACTCTTAAAGGCATTATTAGGCCATAAACGATCAATGTTTACTGAACTTCCAGGCATTTATAGTTCAGAAGGAAGCCTTTTGGGCCATCATGTTCTACCTCCCTGCTCTCTCCCCATAATCCTGCAAACTCTTTATTTTAAGATACTTACATCGGTCTATAGGTGCGAGTTGAATCTGCCTCCAGGACTGCACCAGACAGTAAATTCCAGATCCAAATCACGTGTAAATATTTTCCCATGTTATTTACTTTACTGATCGCCTTCCCCATTTCTTGACCTGTCCGGCTGATACGCAGAAGTGTTTCTCTCTCTCCCATTTCAAAATTCTTCATGATTTTAAATCAGATTTTCTCTCAACATTTTCTGTTGCAGGGAAAACAATCCCAGCTTCTCCATCCACATAACTAAAGCCCTTTAGTGCGAAATACCTGTTCCTGTGCTTGGAGTATGTTTTATTTGCAGCCAACCCATATTTTTCAAAGATTGGCCATGAATCCCTTCCTCATGTTTTGTATTCTTCTGTTTATAAAATCAAGCATGAAATATCCTTTTATAACCACTTAGTCCCCTGTCACTCTCCCATGTCTGACTGTTCCCAAATCCCATTAAAAACACGACCTTAGGCTTACACTGCATCCTCTCAGTCTATGAAAATGTAAAATTTGACAAAGACCAGAATTAGACCGCACACATTCCATCATGTCTCCTTGAAATCCAACAGTATCCTCCCTGTTCATTTCACCTCTGGGTTTTATATCCTGTGGAAATTGAGTCTTGTACTCCCAAGTCAAAGTCACTTATACATATCAAGATATGTTATTGGCCCTGGGGAATACCACTTTGCAAATGCCCCCAGTGTGATAAACAACCATCCATTGCACTGTCTGTTTCCGTTTACTTAGTCAAATATCAATCCATGTTGCTTTAGGCCATTTTATTCCGTGCCTTTTAATCTGGGTCTGTTATATGGCTTTTTCGTGGTGCATGAAAACCCGTGCACTACTTTATTTCCCTCCTTGATCCCCTCTGTAATCAAAAATTCTTCCCAAGTTAGTTAATCATGATTTGCCTTTAGCAAATCCATTCTATCTTTATCTAATCAATCCATGCCAGTCTGAAGAAGGGTCTCAATCCGAAACGTCACCCATTCCTTCTCTGCAGAGATGCTACCTGTCCCACTGAGTTACTCCAGCTTTTCGTGTCAATCTTCGGTTTAAACCAGCATCTGCAGTTCCTTCCTACACCATACCTGTACCACCAGCAGACAGAATGCTAGCCATTAATAAGGGGTAGACCCAGAATAAGGGGTAAGCCATTTAGAACAAAGATGAAGAAAAACATTTTCACAGAGAGAGTCGTGAGTCTGTGGAATTCTCTGCCTCAGAAGGCGGTGGAGGCCGGTTCTCTGGATGCTTTCAAGAGAGTGTTAGATAGAGCTCTTAAAGATAGCAGAGTCAGGAGATATGGGGAGAAGGCAAGAACGGGGTAATGATTGTGGATGATGAGCCATGGTCACATTGAATGGCGGTGCTGGCTCGAAGGGCTGAATGGCCTACTCCTGCACCTATTGTCTATTATTGCAGTAGCCTCATAGAGTTGGTGTCCAGCACCTGTCAGGGGCCATTGAAAGTGACAGTGTGTTTACATCTTACCCTCCCCCTCACTTCCTACACCCAACAACAGTTCTAATTTAGAAACTGCAGGTGATGGAGGTTTGGACTTCACTGTACCTCATCTCTGCTTTTCTCTATTTCTTCTTCAGAACATTGGGAACTTCCAGCTGGCTAGGCAGCAACCGAATGATTAAGAAGGCACCCTGTCACTCGTAACACTGACGTAAACACTTTTCATGTTGTAGATTTCAGCCTCGAACCAGGATCTACTGTAGGGCATCACAAGTTGACAGGACTTACTAGCAAAAGAGTGGAGCATGTACTTATTGTCGTCTCTCAGGATAATGGCATTTAAGATTTCACCACTGATGTCTTTGCTGTTACATGCTAATTGGCATGATCAGCTCAGGCTGAAATATTGTACAAATCTCTCTCTTTGCAGGCATGCTGCTTATTCCCTGAGGAAATTGAAATTAGATTCATTTTATTTAAATCTCAATGTCATCAATCTCTCCCAAATCCCCAACCTGAAAGGGCTCCTGACTTTGCAATCTCCCTACCTCTTCCTCCTTGTTTTGTTCCTCTTTGTTTTCCTTCTTCTCACAACTTCTTCCTTCTTGTTGTTGATAAGCGATGAGCTGACAAGATCCGTTTCCTCAAGAAAAGTAAAATCACTGCACGCAGTGGCTCCTTGGCTTAGTGAACTTGGCTCTGTGAGAGTAATTCCACTCAAACCTGCTGATTGTCTATAGTGTTGTGTTTCTAGTTGGCAGCATGACAGAATTCACGGAGAAGACAAAGACCGAATAATTCAGAAACTGGCAATCTACTGCATAATATGGTTGACAAAATTTTATGTAAGGTCAGGGCCAAGTGGAACTGCTGATTCACCTGGATCAACGTGTAGGGTACTTGGCCAGGAGACGTTTGACAGCTTTGTGCTATTCAAGGATACAATCAGTTTCACATAGGCAGATGTATGGTGCTTCTCTAATCAACTTGATGAGTAGACAGTCTTTGGCAGAATATCATCACACATGCACATGCGCACACACATGATTAATTTGCTCTCCAAAGTGGGAGAGAAACTGCAATTTTATTACTGCTCTTCAATGAGGCAGTGCTAATTAATTGAAATTTTCCTGATCAAATCTATTGCATGGCTGCTCTCTGTCTTGTTCCATGATGTATCAAGCCTTTTGCCTTCACCGATGATCTGGGTATAAAATGGGAGACATTCCCAGGTAGCAGAGGGGCCCGGTTCAAAGCCTCCATGAACATGGATAATGTTGCTGTTTTCAGTTCTCTGTCGAAACGCAGATTGATGAGCACTTGCAACCAGTTTGATTATTTTCTCTCTTCATCATCAGGTCCAATTACCTGAAAGAGCTGGGCGGATAGCTTGGAGGGGGAAGGGCAGCCATCCGTAACCAGGTGAAGCACAGCCAAGTTGAAGTGGAAAATGGGTCATGGGAGCAGTACTACCACTCAACAATATAAATATCCTCGGTATGAAATGCTCTCAGTATTACTGAACATGGTGCACTTACACTGGTGCTGTATTGAGCTGTTTTCCACTTAATCTAAAGATCATAATCTAAAAAGTCCCAATGTAGAGATCCTTCATGTATTGTTAAAATCTCAGCACTATTGTTTGCTTCCTGCGAGCCAGTTGAAGTGGGGGTGAGGTTAGCGTCCTTCTCCTTTGGCAATCTGCATTTCCCAAGAAAATGTGGAAACTAAAACAATGGTCTCTGTCATGGTCCATCTTGTTCAGTTGAGACTCTGCGCTCAATGAGCTGTTCCCAGCAACACACACTGACACAAACATCAGTTGTTGCTGTAAGAATATAATTTGGTCCCCCTGAAACTTGCTGAACTTCCAAAGCTGTCCACAAGCAAATGTTGCAGACGTGCATATTCCAAGGTCCAGGACTACACGGAACTGCTACCCACATGTTCTATAGAGAAAGGCCATGGAGTAAGGTCATCTTTCCATTGCTGCTTGAGGGGTTAGAACCTGAAAGCCCTTTGCATTGTTTAGTCATAGATGCCATGATAATATTAATATGTTGTATTAATTTTGTAAGTGAAATTATTTGTCTTCAGTCAATATATATAAACTATTCAAATGCTTTCTCTTTAAAGCAAAAAGGCAATAGCATCATAGAGCCAAATTTCATATTTCTTGTTTTGGATTCTTCCACAAATGTTCATTCTGTCAACATACTACATCGGACCCCAGCATGTCAGCTGCCAATGTATCAGCCCCGCAAAAATGCTGGGCTAAAATGTGTAATGTATCAAACTCCCAAAGGTCAATCTTGTCAGTCTTGACACGATAAATATCAAACCAAAAATTCATAAATTCAATTAATTATTAAATGAAAATAACATTTAACCAATCTACTATAGTTCTTTGAGAATAAGGATGGGGAAATACTGTAAATAACCATGAAGTAGGGGATGTGGTGTATTTGGATTTTCACAGAGTTCTGTGAAGATTCACCAGACTGATTCTTGGGATGTCAAGCTTGTTATATGAAGAGGGTTTTATTTTCAGATATTTAGAAGAATGAAAGGAGATTTCATCTAAATCATTAAGAGGCCTTGACAGGATGGATATAGAAAGGCCTCTTAATGATTGAGGAGGCTGAGGAGTTTAGATCCAAGGATCGCAATCTCAGTATGTGGTAGATCAGTTAGAAGAATGAGGAGAAATGTCACCATGCAATGTGTGGAGAATTTTTGCATTTTTGCAGGGTGGCACGGTGGCGCAGTGGTAAAGTTGCTGCCCTACAACCCCTGCAGCACTGGAGACCTGGGTTCAATCCCGACTATGGGTGTTGTCTGCACAGAATTTGTACATTCTCCCCATGACCGCGTGAGTTTTCTGCCAAGATCTTCGGTTCCCTCGCACACTCCAAAGATGTACAGGTTTGTAGGTTAATTGGCTTGGTATAAATGTAAATTGTCCCTGGTGTGTGTAGGATAGTTTTAATGTGCGGGGATCGCTGGTTGGCTTGGACTGTCAGGGGATATGGGGAGAATGCAGGAATGGGGTACTGATTGTGGATGATCAGCCATGATCACATTCAATGGTGCTGGCTCGAAGGGCCAAATGGCCTACTCCTGCACCTATTGTCTATTGTCTTTAAATAAATCTCAAACAAAAAGCCAGTATCAGTGGTGAACATCAAACCACTGGATTGTGGTAAAACTGTTTCCAGTTCACTATTGTTCTTTAGGAAAGTAAATCTGCCATCGTTAGTCGATACTCAGTGCAATGCCAGATCCACAACATATTTGACCTTTAACTGCCTCTTCAAAGCAAAGCGCACTAATGACCTCCCCTGTCTATTTCCCTCCACAGATGCTGCTTGACCGCTCAGTTCCTCCAGCAGTTTATTTTTTGCTCAATATTCCAACATTTGCAGTCTCTTGTGTCGCTCTTTATTCTGAACACGATCTGATCAGACAATTTTGAAGTCTGAAAATTTTCTAGATACTTAATAAAATCAGAAAGAGAGAGACAGATGAGCCTGGGAACATTTCCTAATTGATAGAATTTTCTGAATTAAGTATAAATAAATGATTAAAATTTTCAAATCTTATTATAGAGTGTCTCATTTTGTGTGAGTGCTGTTCCACGGACATATAAACAGCTGCTGCACTCCCCCACCTCTCACCTGGTGTTATTCCGTCTCTCTCAACTCCCTAGCTTGTTGTTAGGGGAACACTCTAGCATGACCTGCTGCTAGCTTGTTAAACATCTCCTTGATAGTTTCATCTGCAGCTGACTGACTGCTGCTGGGAGTGGTAGGGGATTAACAATAGCAAACTTCTTAAACATTGCAATGCCAGTTAAGTGACAACGATGGACTCTCTCCAATCTCTCTCTCTCTCTCTCTCTTACTCTCTGTGCATGTGTGTGTGAGTAAATGTTTGTGTGGTATGGATGTGATCCTATAATGTTATATCAATCAATATATGAATTTAAGTGTACCGGTGGTCTGTAAAATACCAACTTACTTTTGGATATAAGAAAATGTATATCTTCAGATGTGTCAGAGTTTCATGTGTTTATTCATGATCAGATCAGTGTGTACATGTTCAGTTTGGTGTTTTTTTATTCATGTTTCAGGATCTTGGCAAGACAAATATAGGTTCCCTACAATCATATGTGGCGGAGCAATTAAACAAATACTTTCAATCCATCTGCTTGGAAGAAGACATAAATAACCTCCTAGAAATGGGAGGCAACAAAGAGTATATTCAAATGGAAGAGTGAAAGGAATTTAGTAGTTGTTAAAACATAGTGCTGAACTGGTTAATGGGATAGAATACCATAGAATCCCCTGGGTCTGATAGTCAGCACCTTTGAGAAATAAAAGAGTCAGCTATGGATATAGTGGGTGCACTGATGATCACCTTCTAAAATTTTGTAGATTATGGAATGCTTTCTGCAGATTGGAGGTTGGCAAATAGAATGTCAATGTGTTACGAAGGGTTGTTTAGCTTGATATCGACTGTATGAAAATTGCCAGCATATTACAAATAAAATGATAACTGGATACTTGGAAACTATCAACAGGATTAGACTGTCATTGTGGATTCAGGCAAATTGGATTTGCAAACCAATTGGTTTGCTTTGGGGTGTAACTGGTAGAATAGAAAAGGATAAATCGGTGAAAATGGCACATTGGATTTTCAGATGGCATTCAGTAATGTGGTACATAGAAGGCTATAAAATCATGAGAGGAATAGATCGGGTAAATGCACAGAGTATCTTGCCCTGAGTGGGGGAATCGAGAACCAGGGGACATAGGTTTAAGGTGAGGGGGGGAGAAGATTTAATAGGAGGGGTAACTTTTTCACACAAAGGATGGTAGGTGTATGGTGTATGCCTCAACTAACTCCAGAGGAGTCAGTCGAGGCAGCTACTATCACAACGTTTAAGGAATATTTAGACAGGTACATGGATATGACAGGTTTAGAGAGATATGTGCCAAACGCAGGCAGGTGAAACTAGTGTAGAGGGGACATGTTGGCTGGTTTGGGCAAGTTGGGCTGAAGGACCTGTTTCCACACTGTATGACTATGATTATGGCTGCTACGCAAAGTTAAAGTTGGTAGGAATGGAGGTAATCTAGATTGAAGATGGGTTGATACAGAGTTAACTGTGAGAAGGAATAAATACAATAGGTCTTTTTTGGGGTAGTGGGCAGTGATTCTGGAGTGCCACAGTATCAGTGTTTGAGGCTTCACCTATTCACAATATTTAGCAATGATTTAGATGAGGGAACCAATTGTAATATTTCTAAATTTGCTGACGACACAAAATTGTGTCGGATTGTGAGTTGTAAGGAAGGGGCAAAGTGGCTTCAAGATGATTTAGGTAAATTGAAGAAGGATCTTGTCCCAAAACGTCACCTATTCCTTCGCTCCATAGATGCTGCCTCACCCACTGAGTTTCTCCGGCATTTTTGTCTACCTTCGATTTTTTCCAGAATCTGCAGTTCTTTCTTAAACATTAGGTAAATTGAATCAGTGGGCAAATGCAGTATAATACAGATAAATGTGAAGTTGTTCACTTTGCAAATAATACACAGAAAAACCGAGCATTATTTAACAGGTAGTAGATTTGGAACTGAAGTAAAAAGGGATCTGGGTGTCCTGCATACCAGTCTCTGCGAGCATACATGCAGGTGAATCCCTCGTTGCAAGAGGTTTTGAGTACAACAGCAAGGATGAGAGTCAGTCATAGTCTGTAAAAACAGTCATAGAATCATAGAGTCAACGCAAAAACAAGCCGCTTGGCTCAATTCGCTCATGCCGACCAAGATGTTCCTACACTAGTTCCACCTGCCTGTGTTTGCCCCATATCCTTCTAAACCTTTCCGTCCCATGTACCTGTCCAAATGTCTTTTAGATATTGTTACAGTACCTGCCTCAACTACCTCCGCTGGCAGCTGGTATACCCACTACTCCTACCTAAAACTGTGTCATCAAGAAATTTAGCAGCAAACTTTCAGTACCATCATGCAAGTCATGGATAATAATTACAAAACACTGAGGCACAAAGTGTTGGATGCTGCAAAGTGCTAGAGACCAAAACCAGTAAACCACATGCCAATTAGCTTAACATCTTTCACAGGAAAACTTACAAGCAGGGCCAGATAATTAAACACGGTCAACATTATTTTGTGAAAGGAAAATCATCTTCAACCAAATTATTAGAAACATAGACACATAGAAAATAGGTGCAGGAGTAGGCCATTCGGCCCTTTGAGCAGCACCACCATTCAATATGATCATGGCTGATCATCCAAAATCAGTACACCGTTCCGTCTTTTTCCCCATATCCCTTGGTTCCCTTAGCTCCAAGAGCTAAATCTAACTCCAAGAGAGTTATTTGAAGAAAAAAATATTCTGTGGATAAAGGGGAACCGGTGAGTATACTCTGTGGTCTTTTTTGTGATTATATTTCCTGGTATCTAATGCATGTTTATAATGTGAAATGCATGTTTATAATCATGCTTAATTAATGCATAACGCAGATGAATGAATTCAATTTTTTTTTTCAATTTAGAGATCAGTTATTTCGTTACAAGTTAAAGTGTCCTAAATGTTGGGTATACGACAGAAAAAAAATTGCTGAATATAGCTTAATTTTTAATTGATATGTATACCGACACATTTTTCTCTACAAAAAAGCACCAGGTAAATGTATTTTTCAGTTTGAAATGGAGCACACTGAATGTGCAAGATACAGGGAGCTGAGAATACATGCTAGGCAGGCAAAAGTGCATAAAAAAGACATAAGTGCTGGAGTAATCAGGCAAGTCAGGCAGCATCCCTTGAGAACATGGATAGGCAATATTTCATGTTGAATTCCTTCTTCAGACTATGGAGCACTTTGTGGGTTTTTTTAAAGCCAGTATGTGCAGTTCCTTGTTTCTACAGGTGCTAATGCAAGACAAATCAGAACACATACCTTCCCTCCAGCCAAATCATGTTTACCCTTAGGGAATTCTAGTAGGGTACCTAAGGCTGGGAGAGGTATGCTGTGCTGGGAATGGTACTGTACATGAGGCTAGGAGTGTAACACTGGGCTTAGGAGGACTTACCGGCTGGAAGGGTAAAAACGTGGCTGGGGATGTTACATGACACAGTAATGAGAACACAGCTGGGAGGGGTACATTAGACTGGGAGGGGTAAACAGGAGTAGGAGGGCTACATATTGGATGGGAATACCTAACTCGGAGGAATACGTGGGGTTGGAGGGGTACACCAGCATGGTGAGGAACCTTGCTGAAGGATACACTGGACTTAGATGTGTACACTGGGAGGGGTGGGGGAGGGGAAATCACAGGATTTGGGAGGGTGCATGGTGATGAGATAGGTACACAGCATGGCAGATACATGAGACTGGAAGACGAACACGATTGATAAACAGGAAATTAAGTGAGTCGTGGCATGTGATCATGCAAACAAGATGGCAAGGCAAGTCTGGACACACACCTCCCTCCAGTAAAATCATTTGTTTACCCTGAGGGACTGCTGCTGTTTTGATCTGTTCTTTTTTTTACAGGATCCGACTCTCATCTCTCCTGATTAGGATGGAACATTAAGAAATTGCAGGTCAGCAAGTCAGAGAAAGGACACTTCTGGCAAAGGGAATAGACAGAGATGACAAAGGTATTTTTAGGAATCAGGGACTTGTGTTTTGGGAAAACAGATTAGCAGAGTTAGGGAAAAATAATTGGGCATTTGCTTTCATTGAATAATGCAAAGCAGCAAGTTAACCCAATGAAGATTTTTATAAAAGGAAGTGACAAAATTGATTTTAACATTTTTTTCCCTATGTTGAATGGACCAAATCCCAAGTAGACGGGAGAAGGTAGGGAAATAGAATTGAGGCCTATCAAATACACAGATCATCTGCAAATAAGATTTCACCTGCATAGCACCTATTTAACCTACAGTGGCTTGCACGAGTTTTTATACCCCTTGAGCTTTTCCACATTTTGTCACGTCACAACCACAAATGTAAATGTATTGGGATTTTATGTGATAGACCAACACAAAGTGGCGCATAATTGTGAACTGGAAGGAAAATGATACATGGTTTTCAAATGTTTTTACAAATAAAAAACTGAAAAGTGTGGCATGCAAACGTATTCAGCCCCCTTTACTCTGATACCCCTAAATAAAATTCAGTGCAACCAATTGCCTTCAGAAGTCACCTAATTAGTAAATAGAGTCTACGTGTGTAATCTAATCTCAGTATAAATACAGCTGTTCTGTGAAGGCCTCAGAGGTTTGTAAGAGAACATTAGTGAACAAACAGCATCATGAAGCCCAAGGAACACAACAGACAGGTTAGGGATAAAGTTGTGGAGAAGTTTAAAGCAGGGTTAGGTTATAAAAAATATCCCAAGCTTTGAACATCTCACTGAGCACTGTTCAATGCATCATCCGAAAATGGAAAGAGTATGGCACAACTGCAAGCCTACCAAGATATGGCCGTCCACCTAAACTGACAGGCTGGGCAAGGAAAGCATTGATCAAAGAAACAGCCAAGAGGCCCATGGTAACTCTGGAGGAGCTGCAGAGATCCACAGCTCAGGTGGGAGAATTTGTCCACAGGACAACTATTAGTCGTGCACTCCATAAATCGAGCCTTTATGGAAGAGTGGCAAGAAGAAAG
Organism: Raja brachyura; assembly: GCA_963514005.1. The sequence continues at coordinate 12,882,619 of OY740799.1, read as the reverse complement.
CCATTGTTGAAACAAAGCCATAAGAAGCCCCGTTTGCAGTTTGCCACAAGCCATGTGGGGGACACAGCAAACATGTGGAGGAAGGTGCTCTGGTCTGATGAGACCAAAATTAAGTTTTTGGCCTAAATACAAAACTCTATGTGTGGCGGAAAACTAACACTGCACATCACCCTGAACACACCATCCCCACTGTGCAACATGGTGGTGGCAGCTTCATGCTGTGGGAATGCTTTTCTTCAGCAGGGACAGGGAAGTTGGTCAGATGGGAAGATGGATGGAGCCAAATACAGGGCAATCTTGGAAGAAAACCTGCAAAAGACTTGAGACTGGGGCGGAGGTTCACCTTCCAGCAGGACAACGACCCTAAACATACAGCCAGAGCTACAATGGAATGGTTTAGATCAAAGCATATTCATGTGTTAGAATGGCCCAGTCAAAGTCCAGACCTAAATCCAATTGAGAATCTCTGCCAAGACTTGAAAATTGCTGTTCACAGATGCTCTCCATCCAATATGACTGAGCTTGAGCTATTTTGCAAAGAAGAATGGGCAAAAATTTCAGTCTCTAGATGTGCAAAGCTGGTAAAGACATACCCCAAAAGACTTGCAGCTGTAATTGCAGCGAAAGGTGGTTCTACAAAGTATTGACTCAGGGGGGCTGAATACTTTTGCACGCCACACTTTTCAGTTTTTCATTTGAAATAAAATTTGGAAACCATGTATCATTTTCCTTCCACTTCACAATTATGCACCACTTTGTGTTGGTCTATCAAATAAAATCCCAATAAAATACATTTACGTTTGTAGTTGTAACGTGACAAAACGTGGAAAAGTTCAAGGGGTATGAATACTTTTGCAAGCCACTGTATACATTACTTATTAGTTCCATCCTGTTAGTCTAGAACTTCCAATATCAGAAATGAACCAAAGCATGCCATCTGCTAGATTTGATTCCAGTGATTAAGTCACACCACATGACAGGAATGTGCATGTGGTGAAAGTTGCAAATAATACATTTTCATAAACTGTAAGCTTCACCCTCATTGTTCATCCCAATGAAAAAACTGTAGTCTGGATAAACAATTTCAGTAGAGTCATAGAGACTTAGTACACAAAAAGAGGCCCTTCGGCTCAGTGATTCTGCACTCACCATCAACCACCTATTGCTGCTTTCCTTTCTAACTCAAATCAGTCATTCTAATTACCGATTAATTTATAATACAAATACAGCTTTGGGGGCAAATAAATGTGGATGTCAACAACTGCATGAAACGAAACGTGTTGTCCTTAGGGGGACAAAAAAATCCATTAACTTTTCGGATTTTGGAGATCTCTTGTTTTCATTGACTTGGGCAGATTTACATGAGTAAATTCTGGAAATTATGTGCAACTGTTAGAGATTAAAATTTTGAAACTTCATGAGTGAAGAACTTAGAAAAATAAGGAAATTAAAACATAAACTATTGATAAATGTATTTAAGAACATGGTTTTGAAATATATTGTCTAGAAACTTATTTCTACACCATCATTATGAAACACAAAATGTTTATATTTTTATTTGAATTTGTTTGTTAATTTGATTATCCATAATAAAATATTACAGTGAAATGTTTCCTTTTATAAACTGTTTACAGTGCGATTGTACATTATGCAATCTAGCTTTACTTTCTTCGTGATAAAAGCATAAGAATGTGAAAGAAGGTCAAAAAGTGTTATATTTAATAATATAAAAAGAGATTAAGACTGAGCATGTCAGCTTGCGTTAAAAAATACAAATGGTAATCCAAAATATAAACAGAGAATGCTGGAAACATGCAGCAATCCAGACTGCATCAGTGCAAAGACCTACCTGACCCGCTGAATGTTTCAAGTCTTTTTGGATTTTATTTTTATAATTGAGTTTTTGTACTGAGCAAAATGAGACTCTTCTTAAGACCAATATTAACCTTGAGAATGCTCAGGTCAGAAATAGCGCGGTTAAAATATTAACAAAGACCTATTTACATTTCCCAAAATAGGCTTTTTATTCAACGTCTGAAGTGCACGCCTGAGTACAAAATTATTCAAATTAGCTCCACAGATACAGGAAGTAAGGTTCAATTTCACTTTGCCTATTCTCTGTCAATATATAAAGGTACCTTTTGTCCCATAAATCAAATATATACATATACACATACACAAATATGCACCAATACAAATATACACCAATATAGCCCATCCAACTAGGCTGGTTTTGAGGGCCCTTTCTCCCAAAAGTGAATGACAATAACCGTCTCCTTTGAACCAGCCAATTCTACCATGAGTCCATTTCTCACTATTTATTCTTGTTCCATTGGTTTGTAAATAGAACAAAATCAAACTCACCAGATTTTGAAAGTGACCTTTCAGGCATATCTTTTTTTTAGTTTAGTTGGGGTGCAGTACGGAAACAGGCCAGCGTAACCTACAAACCTGTACGTATTTTGGAATGTGGGAGGAAACCGAAGATCTCGGAGAAAACCCACGCAGGTCACGGGGAGAACATACAAACTCCGTACAGACAGCGCCCATAGTCGGGATCGAACCCGGGTCTCCGCCGCTGCATTCGCTGTAAGGCAGCAGCTCTGTCGCTGTGCCACCATGACCGCCCTAAATCTCGATCAAACATCTTTGACAAAGCTTCATCAAAAGCTATTCTTGTTAGTTAGGAGATGAGGGAAGGTCTGATTGATGTAATTAGAACGTAGAAAAATACAGCACAGGAGCAAGCCCTTTGGCCCACATGTCTATGCCGAACATTATGCCAGGATAAACTAATCTCATCACTGCACATGATGGATATTCCTCCATTCTTTGTATATCCAAGTGCCCATCTAAAAGCCTCTTAAATGCCACTATCACATCTGCCACCAATACCACCCAGTGTAAAAAACTTGCCCCGTGCATCTCGATTAAACTTTGCCCTTCTTTCCTTAAAGCTATGCCCTCTACTCTTTCTCATTTCCACCCTGAGAAAAATGATTTGATTGTCTCCCCTATCTATGTCTCTCATAATTTAAGATACTTCTGTCAGGTCTCCCTCTACCTCCAGCATTCAAGAGAAACTAGTCCACCTTCTCCTTGTAGTTAATGCCCCCTAAACTAGGCAGCATTCTGCACTCTTTCCAGAGCTTCAACATCAATTCTGTAAATTATAAATTTAATAGAATGGCTCGATGGGCTGAAAGGCCTCCTCACATTTCTATGCCAAGAACGTATAGTGTCTGCGAGCAATTCATTTGGCACCTCACAAAGTCACAGTGTATTTGGAAAATGTCACTCATAATCCTCAAAGGGTTTGTTTCACAGATGTGTCAGTAGCTTGAAGCTTCAGGCTGTGATACATAACACATTGCATGTGCATGCTCAGCTCTGCTGAGTTCCTCTGTGATTATAATTCTAATCATTTCACAGTGATTGTCCCAGTTATTAATGGAACACTGGTTAATATTATCCTCTTAGAACAAGGCTCATAATCTGTCAGGGCAGATGGCCTCACACGACAGATTGCACCAACACTCATTTGCAAAGTAATTATTAGCCTCTTATTTGTGTTCCTTGAAATTCCCCCTTCATTCACCTGCTTAAAACACTTCAGGTGTAACACGTCCTTGGCACTCTGCTGACCCCAAGTGGTGGCAAATATATATGGCAACTGTTTAAATCTGGCTTGGTTTCATTTAAGTATCTATGCATGTAAGTGTGTCTATGTGTAAATATAGGTGCATTTGTGAGTGCTCTATGTATGTGTGCATATATGTGTTTGTATATGCCTGTTTGCATGTCTTTAACTGACAGCGTTGTTGAACTATTGCATTTTATGTGCCTGTAAAGCTGCAGCAAGTACAAATGTCATTGTCCCAGTCCTGGTTCACGTAATGATTAAACACTCTTGTCTCTTGATATCTAATTTAACATGGTACAGTTTTTACAGTTCAGCCCCACCAGCTTATACCAGCTCTCAGCAAAGCATGTCCATTTCTCCAGTCTCCTTACTTTCCTGTACTCCTCAACTTACTTTCTTTCGCATGCTCAAACTTTTTTCATTCTTTTGGCCACTATAGGGTAATTTACAGTAGACAATTACCTACTGCATGTCTTTGGATAGTGGGAGGAAGTTCGAGAACCCTGGGGAATATTCATACGGTTACAGCAAGAATATTCAACTCCATACAGAACGCACTGGAAGTCATGGTTTAACCAAGCTGTGCAGCAACAGCAACAAATATTGCAATACTCCACTGCCCTTGCCACTCCAATGTTAATAGATTTGAAAGGAAAAGGAAAACATTAACTTTTAATTCATTAGTGACTCTGACTTCATTTTTGTTTCTAAATTAGAACTCGAAGTTGGAAGCCTTGACTCATATAAACATTTACCTGTTGTGCAGCATAAACACACAAGAAGTTCAACAGCATCCGAGCCAGAACAGTTCACTTGAAATCACTGTACACACTCCCATCCGCTATTCTCTGTGGCTGCTGCATGTACAAACTGCAGAATACAGTGCAGGATCTCTGCAAGGTCATTGCAGCTCCCGTCCAGTCACTTGCACCTGTGACAAGCATGGAACTGGCATCAGTTCCATGTTTGCTTGAATTCACGTACCGTTCTGATTTTGGCATATACTGACATTCCTTCATTGTCGCCGCATTGTTGCAATTGTGGACGCTTCTGAAGCAGATTTGAAATAGAGGCACATCCCCAAACCAAGAGAGTTTGGGCTTGCCAGCTTTGTTCACATCCTATTAGCAAATAAAAAATCCTGTCTTCACAAGTACTGATATATACAGATGTAAAGTAAGTCAGCAAACTCACCTCCCCACCACACAGATGCAAGAGTTCAATCTCAGCTGAAATTCTCCAGGTTTCTATCATAGCTATTGTAAAAACTCCATGAACCCATAAAAATACAATGATTCCTGGTCCTTCAATAATATCCTTTCAGTGAATCTATATTCAGTCCAGTGGAAGTTGACAGTGTTTTGAGAAACTTTACACTTTACTGTAGGGGCTCTTCCATTTAAGGAGTAGACGATTTAATTTAGATTGTGGCCTTATTGTGTGGATCCAGATCCTACCCAATGTACTCAAGGGATTGAGAACACTGTACTCAAGGCTAAGTGGATCGTGACCTTAAACTGTGTATCCAGATTCCATTTAGTGAGCCTTTACTTGATCCTGTGGTCCTTTAACCCGTGAGGCTTGACTCTAACCTGTGGTGTATGCTGGCAGCCTGCGGACCTTTCCGTTCTCCTGTGAACCTTAGCAAGTGTTGTGGATTTTGACTCCATACAATGGATCCTTCTCCTGCCCTATGGAACCTCACACCATCCTTTATTTTGTCCAAGACCTGCTGTTCTCAACAATAATATGTGCGCCTGAACCTATTCCTTGGACATCAGCTCTTTGTCTTTGGGTGTTGATCAAGAATCAAACATTTATGCAATGGTTCAGGTAAAGCAGTGTGTTCTCAATCCTCCACCAGGTTGCCCAAATACACGTTATAGAGATACAAACATGTTTTCATATCGTTTGTAAGTTTTTATAAATTAATCATTTATAAAGGCCAAGGAGTCGATTAGCTGTTGCTAGTACCACCTCCCCTGCAGCCCTCAAATCACTTTACAAATATATTTATTGGCCAAATTATCCTCACCTGGTCTCCACCTCTGCACTGAGGTATGTGCAACATGGGTTGTTGCTTTATATCTGGTGCTTCTTTACCATGATTGTGTCATATGACTACTTGCTATGTGGGTTTCAGCAATGTGTAGAGAATGTTTCAGAGCGGCAGTCTGTGAGGAGCCCTCGAAAGTAGAAAGAACACCTTGTTTCAATTTCCGCATGTCTCATGAACATTTGCTTGCACACTCTGTATTTGGACTCCATTGTATGTAAGGAAGCAAAAGAACACACTTACTAGATCCAGACCCCCCTTTCTCCCATATCTCACCTCTTTATCAAATTGCTTGATCCCAACCCCACCAAACCCTTTGATTTCATCTCCCCTATGCATTCCTTCGTCCACTCCCAGTTAATGTTCCCACATCTCCAACATAATCCCTCAATCCTCCACTTCACCATGCATACCAATCCCACCTCCCCTCACATCCTAAAAGCACCTCCCATGCAGGCACGTGCCGTCAGGGTAGGCAAGGTAAGCACTGCCTACCCTAACTAAAATTATGAAATGGCAATTATTAAATATAAATAGTAAAGGCATGGGAGAATTATGTCTATGTAAGAGACCGATCTCTTAGGTAGGCATAATTCTCCGTGCCTTTCATCCGCAGCGCTTGTGACACGGGAAGCTCTGTGCAGCCCACGTGCCGTCAGCGCTGCCTGAAGCCGCCAGTTTCAAGTGGAGCTGAAGGCAGCAGAAATTCTGCCTTTGCAGCACTGCGCATGCGCATCATCCTTCTGCGCATGTGCAGCGCGTGTTTCTTGGCGGGATTTTCAAATATGGGTTGTCATTATTTTAATAGTATCTTAGCAAACAAAGAGTGAAGAATGGACTTAATGTACCAATAATGTGGTAAGTGCATTTCTTTGTGCTTTATGTTTTTAAATACTGTAGTTCCCGGGGTGGGGGGAGAGCTCCGTTCACAGTGTTTGGGGAGTCTGGTGTTGTGAAGGAGGGGATTAGGGTCAGTAACCCACTTGCCACACTCCGGTCTGAGTGGAGGTAGATGGGACTAGGTGAGAGTAAGTGTTCGGCACGGACTAAAAGGGCCGAGATGGCCTGTTTCCGTGCTGTAATTGCTATATGGTTTTATTGTGGCCGGGGAGTGAATTAGCTCGGGTGGCTGCCGCAGCACTCCAGGCACGGACAGCAGAACTGGCCGCCACTTCCGAGGAAGGAAGCAGCTCGGGTGACTGCGAGTGGCCGCCGGGACCCTGCCACTTAAGCCACTTCAGCCACTTCAGCCCCTTCTGCTGGTCCCCACTCACCTCTGGCAGTGCTCTCCGTCCGAATATCTCTCATCTGCCGCTCGCCAGCTGGCTTCCCGCAAATCTTTAAATTCCGACAGCGCGTTCACGGGACCAGTTGAGGTTACTTGGCTGTGGGAATTTAAGGATTTGCGGGACGCGGTTGACATGAGCGAAGCCGGCGAACGGCAGGTGAGAGATGTTCAGACGAAGAGCACTGCCAGAGGTGATCAGAAGGCGCTGAAGAGCAGCCGGTTCTGGTGTTGGGTCCCGGCGGCCGCTCGCACCCGAGCTGCTTCTATCCCCGGAAGTGGCGGCCAGTTCTGCTGTCCATGCCCGGAGTGCTGCGGCAGCGGTGAGGGAGTTTGATATGATCTCTGACCCCCTCCTTCTCAAAACTTCTGCCTTCTCGCATATTTAACCCCTGCCGCAGGCTCTCCATACGCTGTGAAAGGAACTCTCCCTCCAATTGGACCCTTGAATTAGTATTGTCATTCAATAAGATGACAACTGATTCAACGTCCCGGAGTGCTCCCATTTTTCCCACCATCCCTCCACTTGCCTTCATCCTCTGTCCCCCACCCATTCAGTAATTAAAAAATGAAGGAGATTTAGAACCCTTGGGAAATCGAATTGGTACTTATTTTTTATTTTTTACGAAGAGAACAATCTGCGCATGCACGGTTTTAAGATTTTTTTGAAAGCCGGCTGACTGCCTACCCTGAGTAATTACTCACGGCACGTGCCTGCTCCCATGCTAATTAAAGATCTTCCTCAGCTCACTTCAAACCTCACTTGTTTCTCAGTCAAGGGTAGGAAATTTGAAGCAAGGAATGGACTTGCTCCAAAATAAACACTTCTAACCCTTGTTCTTAAGGGAACTGGAATACAGACAGCATAGTTGCAACCCAAATATAGAAGAAGAGATGAGACAGATGGTTGCAAATAATGCAGGTTAGGCAGATCTGTGGAAAGGAAAGCAGACTTAATGTTTCGGGTCAAAACTGGGAATTTGAGAAAACAAGTTGGTTTTTAGTGGATGAATGCATGAAGAGAATATTTATGATAAGGTAAAGCCAAGATTGCAGTGGCAAAAAGTGATTGATGTTGCCAACTGGTTGATAGATTAATGAGGGAAATTATGAGAAAAGACACAAATAAAAGAACGTTTAAGGTCTGTTAAATTCAGATCAAAGCTGTAGGAAATGCCCAGCACATCAGGCAGTGCAAATGGAAAGACAAGTTTGAATTAATATTATAAATGCTTCATGTTGTGGTCTGGGAACAGTTGCCAATAGAGTATTTGGTTTTGAAGACACAAGAGATTACAGATGATGGAATCGACAGCAAAATACAAACCACTGGAGCAACTCACCGGGTCAGGCAGCATCTGTGGAAGGTAATGACAGATGATGTTTCAGGTCGGTATCCTTTCTGAATAATCATTGTTTATTTGGTTTTGATGCCTCTCGTTCAATTTAAACTTGCAGCAAGTTTTCCCTTGCTCAAACCTGATTACAATTTATCAAAAAGGCCAATGTGAGCTGGAAACGATGTTGCTGGTTTTGAAACCATCTGGAATGACGTCAAAGATTAACATCCTCCACCACATCAAATCCGCTTATAGCACATCAGCTGAGGTTAAATCAAGTAATGTTGTCAAATCATCTGTGTGATCCCATAACATAACTGGCTCACAAATTAAGATTCATTATACATATTTTTTGCAGTACTAAGGACTTTATTTTAGTCCAAAATCAATTGTAAATTGTGATCTGTTGCAATCACCTTACCTTTATAACAGAGGATAGTGTGGAATGTGGGGAAATGGGGTAAGTGGGAGGAGGGTTAAACATAAGGACACTGTGATGTGACTAGTCATCATAAACTGAACATGTCGTCACCAGCACCTTGCCAATGGTCATCCTGCTGACCATCTCCATAGGTACCAGAGTGTGTGTGTGTGTGTACACGCTCTGTACGCAACTTGCGCACGCTCAAGTGTGCATGTGTGAGTGTGCATGTACATGTGCGTGTATGTACATGTGTGCATACGTAAGTGTGCGTGTATGTGTGCATGCATGTGCATGCGTGAATGTGCTTGTACGTTGTGTGTATGCATGTGTGCGTGCACATGTGTGTAGGTGAATCATGGGGTTAGGTATACTGTGGCACTTGATCAGGTTTTTCATGTCCCTTGACATGTCCTCCTCTTCCCATGGGAAGGAGATGAGATTGTGAATTTGTAACGGAGGTTTGGAACTTCAGCGGGGATGCTGTTTGGCCCAAATGCCTGTTTATTTTTCAATTGTCACCTGGCTTTTTTGACTTCTTAATTGTGACAGTGAAGTTGAACCATGAAGTTTGCTGTGGAATGGAGGCAAGGGTGCTCACATAAAGAGCTGAATCACCATTGAGGAAATCTTCCACATGTTCTTTGGACACTATCTAGTCCCCTGTCCTTGATAACTAGTTTTGTTCTAGCGTCACAATGGGCCCGTCACCTGCTCTTTAGATCAAACGTTTTCCGGAGTCTCTGCAGCTGCATGTTTCACCTTAAGTTGCGGTAATCAGCTCCAGGTTCCCCTGATCACTTTCACTATTCTCAATCAGCTCCTATGGGCAAGCTACGTCATTTGAATTCTGAAATGTTCTATTTCGAGTTCCATCTACGAAAGAAATTACCGAGTTGGCAGTGAACACGATTCAAAGATGTTTCCAAAGCTTGCATGACAGATTCCACAACAACTCGGTGAAATCCTGGGCCCATGATCTCTCAAAATGGAACATTAGGAGTGGCACTGTGAAACTTGAGTTCATTAGTTAAGAAGTCCAGTCTAAATGGCAGAAAGATCGCACCACCTCCCAAACCACCCACCTGGCCACCCCATCAATCACGCCTTGTCCCACGTGGCAGAGCCTGTGGGTTTCGTCAACCAACTCAGAACCCAAAGAACAAGAATGAAAAACGTTGTCATCCTCGACAGTTGGTAACTGCTGAATCTGAATCTCTTGTGCAGTGCTGAATCTCTTGTAGATGGACTTTGGTATTTTCATTCATTGACCTTATTTGTGCAAGTAGAGTCATTAACATTCTTGATGCACCAGGACTAAATTCCTATGGGCATTTCTTTCCCTTCCCACCTCCTCTTGCTAGCAACTTGTGTGGTTCTTCAAACTTCAGGCTTTTGTAGGTCTATGTACATACATTCATAATGCGAACAGACAATCATATACATGTGCATCCGTAACATCACGAGATTATTGGAGGGTTCACAAACCTTTCTCGCCAACCCTACCTCATTCATTTTTCATTTTTCCACATTCCCATAAATACGAGGAGGCCATTTATCTATGCCAGAGTAATCCAATTTCCCAGATTCTACCACTGGCTCCACACCAGGGCAATTTACAGTAGACAAATAATCAGCTAACCAGCACGTCTTTGGGGTGTGGGAAGAAATCAGTGCATCCAAGGGAGATCAAGATAATTCAGGGAGAACGTGCAGACTCCACACAAGCAGCACAGAGTTATACTGGGGCAACAAACCTTTGTTAGAACCAGCCCTTGTTAGAACCCTTCCTTTGAGTTCCACCTCTTTAACCAGGATGTTTAGCTCAGTGTCAGTGAAATGGAGCAACCACTCGAGCTGTGCCCAAACATTAACTGCACAATGACCTTCACCAATGTTCTGTTCATCTTTAAGTGGCGGTGATTAGTTGCAGCTACAGCGGATATTACACAAGCTTAGTGTGTGCAAATGCAGATACCTCTGTGTTACATGCTTACCCAATACCTGCATCTTTACGCAAGGTGCACATATAAATCTTGTGCGAACAGGTTCGTGAAATTTAGAGCTAGTTTATGTGTACAGTTAAATTTCTACTCCAATTGGTTTAAAATGAAATCTTGCTGCAAAATGAAAGGCCAAATATAAATTCTAAGATAAATTGCTGGAAAATGCAAGACCAATGATAAAATCCTAGGTTAAATCTGCTACAGGTGTTTTCACCTGGACAGCTAATATGTGATTTGTTCTTTGAGCAGATAAAAATATATGCTTTATGTTAGCAACATAACCTAATCGCATTATTGCTCTGACAATAAGTTTGAAATGGCCAACATTTTCTCCTCAAATGTTAACAAATAAAACATTATGATTCATCGCACTGCAATTTATAAGAAGTTCATGCTCCGTTTGCTTAAGCAAAATAAGTAATTGGCCTCGAAATCCATTCTCCCCTCAATAAGTATGCAAAAGTAAATCCTTTTCTGCTGGCTTAATTAGACACTATTCCTGAAATCTTATCTCATTAAATGCCCTCTAAGCCCTTTCTAGGGTAGAGATTTCTTTTCCAAACACTAGACACGTGACAATCTTACTGCAGTTGGCCCAAAAAAGCAACTTAATCTTTAAATGCTCAGCAAATGGAATCTGTGAAAGAAAAATGTCTTCCATTTAAACATTCAAAATATTTGCTAATTGTTAAGAGCCAGGGATATCCATATGAATTTCTGCTGAAAAGCAAATCAACAGTGTTTCTCCAGGAGTGATAGTGAGGGGTAAGTGAACTTTTGTCTGATTGCAGCAGATTGAATTTTAAAACTCAAACTGATTTAACTAATTAATTATTTCTGATTGTTGTTAATGTGAGAGTTACATACATTATTCATTTAGCTGTCATTGTGAATTAATTTTGATGAGAATGTATTATAAACATGTAAAAAGGTATTCACGGAATTCTCAGCAACTAAAAATGGAAATTCTGTACCAGATTCTTCTCAGTCACATTTGTCCCGCAAAACAGTTATGAACATTAGAGACTTGCGCTTCGGCATTCAACAGGAGGGTGGGGAGGAGGTGTTGTGCAAGGAAGGTCCCTGGAATATGCTGGTAATAACAATGTTCCTGGCTTTATTTCTGTGATCGCAAAAAGATCCAGAAATGATTTGGTATTTAAACAGGTTCACAGGAGTGTGTCACATTAGAGGAGGGTCCCAGAATCTGACTATTTATGAAAAGGCCCATTACACTATCATTAGTACAGGGGTTCACACAAATGTATCAATGCTTGCAGGGGGTCCCAGAATGGAATTAATATTCACACAGGATCCTGGGTTGTATCAGTTTGTTTCCTCGTGTGTATCAACATTCACAGGGGGCCTCAGAAGTATATTTGTATTCCCAGAGGGCCCCAAGTGTGTATTCAAATATCTTAATAAGAAGATTCCACATGTGTGTCAGTATTCACCGAGGATCCTGGAAATATATTAGTATTCATGGATTTTCAAAAAAATATATCACTATTCACAAAACATCCTGGGAGAGAATCAGTATTTACAGTGTGTTTCAGGTGCAAATCAGTAATCACACAGTTTCCAAAGTCAGTTTTCACAGGCGATTTTGCGAATTTTTCAGAGAACCCTGAGCATGTATCAGCATTCACAGATTTCCCCAAGAGTCTTTCAACATCTACGGAAGGTCCGAGAGGTATCCAAATTCATAATGGATTCTGGCCTTGTATGAGTATATTACTGCTCACAGAAGGTCATGGAAACATTCCCATATTCTCAGGGAGTCTCAGGTGCACAACAGTATTCACAGAAGGTCCCCGGAGTATATGTCAATTAGGTCCTTTCAGGATACCTCTAATTACAGTGAGTCTAAGAAGAATGGGGGTGGATTGCCTCAATATTGTCACGGTGTCCCAAGTGAATCAGTTCTCAGAGGCTCCCAGTATTAGTTGCGGGCTCCAGATGTGAATCGGTATTCTCATGTGTGTATCCATGTTCAGAGGGGGCCCTGTGAATATGTTGGTATGCAGAGGGTTCCGGTAGTACTCACACCAGTCCAGGAGGTTACTGGCATTCACAGGGATTCAGGGCAGTATCAGTCTCCACAGCAGGTTTGAGAACAATCCCAGAGAGTCTGAAGAAGGGTCTCGACCCGAAACGTCGCCTATCTCCTTCACTCCTTAGATGCTGCTGCACCCGCTGAGTTTCTCCAGCTTTTTGTGTAATCCCAGAAAGATATCAGCTTTCACAGAGCATTACTGGGATCTATCGGCATTCACAGAGGATACTAGAAGCACTTTGATATTCAAAGGGGGTCCTGGAATGAATCAGCATCCACCATGTGTCCTGGGAGAATAATCAATATTCACAGGGGATTTTGGTATGCATCAGTTTTCACAGAAGTGTGACCTGTATCAGTATCAGTATTCACACATGGCCCTGGGTAAGTTTGTTTTCACAACGGGTCCTTCTTGTATCAACATTCTTAAAGGGTCTCAACAGCGTATCTGTATTCACAGAAGTTCTGGAGTGTATCTATGTCTGTGTTATTAATGGAAAATCACAAATCACCACCAAAACTTCAGATACAGATTAAAAATTCGCTCTTTCTCATATGGGGGAAAAAAAAACAATTAAGAGAAACAACAAATGTCAATTTTTGGCAAAAGTCCGTTTTGCAGAAATTTGCAATTCGGACGGCTGGATTGGAAAGCAAGCCCTCCGTAAAGCAGGGGTGTTCTGTACTCACAGAGCCTGTAACCTATCAGTTTCTCAGGCATCTTGACCATGTGTCAATGTTCAGAGTGCCCATACGTGCAGAGGTACCACAGGAGGCATGAGACTATTCCCAGGAGGGCGTCAGTATTCACACAGGTTCCTGGGAGGGTGTTAGTATTCAAAGGGAGTTCTGGGAGGGTGTTAGTATTCACAGGAGATTGAGGAGGGTTTCAGTATTCATAGTGGGTCCTGGGAGGATGTTAGCAGGAGATCCTGGGTTGCTGGGAAGTAATTCCTATTCACAGGAGTAGAGGAAAATTTCAGTACATAGACCATCGTGGATGTATGTCACCATTCAGAAAGTGCCCCAGGGGTATAAACATAGTCATAGAGGTTTTTATCATTTTTACAGAGGATCCTGGGAATTAATCCGTTTTCTCAGGCCCCAGGTGATCTCAGTATTCTCAGATGTACATGAGTCTTTGACAGGGTGTCTTAGGAGTGTATCTGTATCACAGTAGATCAGTACAGGAGGTTACCAGCATTGACACGGTGTCAATATTCATAGAGATCCCAAAGTTTCCATCAGTATTCGCGCTGGGTCCCAGGTCTGCACCCAGATTCACAGTGCCTTGGCTGCTTATCTGTGTTCAGCAAGAGTGCTGGAAGAATATTGGTATTTACAGGGTGACCCCTCCTCCAGTGAGTATTAATACCTGTGCAACCAGTGAATACTGATAACCGGCTAGAGCAGCTGTAAATATAATATACCAACAAGAAACACCATGAATACTGATAAAGCTGGGGGTCACTTTGTGAAAGTAGATGAATGTGAGGAATGAAGAGAAGCTTCAGTGGTGCGATAGAACTTTATTTATCCCAGGAGGGAAATTGATCTGCCAACAGTCATAAAAATCACAATATACATGTAACATGAAATTAAAGTGACGAGTGGGAAGGATTGACCATGTGCAAAGATTGGGGGGGGAGAAAGGGGAGTCTACCCCATGACAGAAGGAGGAGGAGTTGTACAGTTACGACAGAAGGGGGAGGAGTTGTACAGTGACGTGTACATTCTGAACAGGAATTTTACGATGGAGCACATGGAGAAAAACACAGAGGTTGCTCCGAAAGAGCCCTCATAGCACAAGTTGAACATGACAGCATTTACCCTCCGCAGTTACTCTCCTCACAATTTGTAAATGCCTTTTTCTGATGCATTATCAACAAACATCAGCCATCTTCCACCTGGAGTAATGCAAAGAGCCCATTCAGCCCATTATATCTGGAGCAGCCCTTTGAACAACACTTATTTGTCCCATCCCTCAGTTCTTCCATATAAATGCACAAATTATTCCTTTTAAGTCCCATCCTTTCGATTTGTGCAACATTTTAATTCTCCAATGTTCCACAGAGAAATGCATAAAGTTTACAGCACAATGACTCAACTCAATTTGTATTGCCTTAATGTCCACCCTCACTTCCCACTTTGACCATACATCACTGTCCACTCACACTGCCCATCCATCACTGTTCACGCTTACTTTCCATTCCGATCATCCATAGTTAATCCTGGCTGAAACCGAACAGCCACGGTGCCAAAATTTAGTAAGGACTCATGTATTCCTAGGCCATTTTGGTCAAGTCTGGTGTGCTCTGCAGAAATAAGACAAGCTTCTGAATGGTGCCAGTAAGTCTAGGGCCCAGATCAGTGTTGCATATTCAATTGACAGATAGATGGGATTTCTGCAGAGGACATCCAAGGAAATGTAAAAAGCATGAAGTTAATTGGATAAATGCAAACTAATTGTACATAATTGTAAATAATGTTGCGAGACAGTTACCCTGTTAATTGTTGATTGGTTGAAATGTTAAGCCCTGTCTGGTTTGTTTGAATCCCAGGGCAAATGTTGCATTATTCAAGTTCTGTTAGCTTCTTCTGGAAGCTTCTACTGCAACAATGTAAGGGGAATTATGTTATTGGTCTTTGTAACTGTCAATAATGTATTGTTGTAATTTGTTATGTTTGATTGGATTGTAAATAGACCACCTTTCTGTAGATTGGCTCCTCAAGGTACGGACACCTATAAAAGACAGCCCCTACAAGGTCCTTTGTCGATCTTCTGGAAGAGTGCTTGGGACTGCGTGATCTTTTGGAGTGTTTCTGCTTGCACCAGGCTGAAGGGCTTGGGCAGGCAGATACAAGGATCAAACCTGCAGTGGTTTAGGTATCGTATAGGGTAATTTCTTGTGCTATCCAACAATAAATATTAGTTGTTCCAGTGCTTGAATCAGTGGTTTATTGACTGAACTAGATTGGGGGAAGCTTAGAAGTGCTCATTTACACCATCACTGTCACCTTCACAACCCGTCCCTCACTGCCTACCCTTACTGTCCATTCTGACCATCCATTATTGTCCACCCTTACTGTCCATTCTGACCATTCATCATTGTCCACTCTGACTATCCATCACTGTTCAACCTCAGTGCCCACTCTGAGTGGCAGTCTTTACCGTCTGCCCAAATGCCCTCCGAAGCTAGACCTCTCTGTCTGTGTCATTCATAGTAACATAGAAACATAGCCACATAGAAAATAGGTGCAGGAGGAGGCCATTCGGCCCTTTGAGCCAGCACCGCCATTCATTGTGATCATGGCTGATCATCCCCTATCAATAACCCATTCCTGCCTTCTCCCCATATCTCTTGACTCCAATAGCCCCTAGAGCTCTATCCAACTCTCTCTTAAATCCATCCAGTGATTTGGCCTCCACTGCCCTCTGTGGCAGGGAATTCCATAAATTCACAACTCTCTGGGTAAAGAAGTTTTCTCTCACCTCCGTCTTAAATGACCTTCCCTTTATTCTAAGACTGTGGCCCCTGGTTCTGGACTCACCCAACATTGGGAAAATGTTTCCTGCATCTAGCTTGTCCAGTCCTTTTATAATTTTATATTTTTCTATAAGATCTCCCTCATCCTTCTAAACTCCAGTGTATACAAGCCTAGTCTTTTCAATCTTTCCTCATATGACAGTCCCGCCATCCCAGGGATCAATCTCGTGAACCTACGTTGCACTGCCTCAATCACAAGGATGTCCTTCCTCAAATTAGGAGACCAAAACAGTACACAATACTCCAGATGTTGTCTTACCAGAGCCCTATACAACTGCAGAAGATGTGAAACCATTTTGTCTAAGAAAATACCCTTGCAAAACTATACTCTGCTTAGAACACTGGGTGGGCCTCTGAAAACAGCTCACCAAGAGACTCCACAACAAAAATAAACGGAGAAAGTGAGCTGGTGCATGTACAGGTGAACTGGAGAATGCTAACACATTTCGCAGTGTCATTGAAGGCCACATAGCAACCAGGAAATCGTCTGTGATGCATTTGCATCTAAATAAGTCATGCAATGAATGATGTCATCACACATGTGACATAAACATCCTACCTTCCAAATTGTAGTCATTGTTGTTGTCCTGTAAGAAAATACATACATGTTCTGAAAGTGTCTCCTTGAGATAATTAGGGATAAACCTACCATCTCTGGGCATCCCCAAACATGCTTCACCTTCTTCATCCCACAGAAATATTTTAATAAACTGTCATTTTTGTTCTCTCTTTCCAGATTGAGGTGTGCGTGGTCAGGTTTGGCAGTGACTCTGAGAGGAGAGCAACAAAGGATCTCTATACTCTGCACATTTCCAACCCTAACCCTTGATTGGGTCACTATGCTGAAGCTATGGATGTTTATTATGGGCATATTGTTTTCTAGGTTTGCATCGATCCTCATGGAAGGTAAAAGAGACTCTCTGCTTCATTCTAAGTGAATTCTGTTTTAGAAAAGAACATAAATGAAGAAATCACCTGCGTTTATACGAAGACATGAGGAACTGTTGATGCTGGAATCCTGAGCAAAACACAAAGTGCTGGAGGAACTCAGTGGGTCAGGAAGCATCTGTGGAGGGAATGGACGGGTGATGTTTTGGGTCGGGACCTTTGCAATATGTCATCAGTCCATTCCCTCCATTGATGCTGCCTGATTTAGTAAGCTCCTCCAGCACTTTGTCTTTTGATCTGCATTAATACAGGGCTTGGCTTGGCTTATACAAATGTGGCTTTTGTAACTCCTGAGCCATTGAATTGTATTTTCTATTGTAATGGTAAAAATACAGCAATCAATTTGTGTAGAATAATGTACATGAACAATGAAAACATGACCAAATCTCCTGTTCAGTGAAGATGTTTGATTGTTGGAAAAATCCCCTCCTTTTTTTCAAACATGCAACAATATTTTCCACCTGGAGTAAAAGGGACAACTTTTAATATCTATATTGAATTTTTTGAATTCTGGATAGATAGTTAATGTTACAAATGCAACAAAGATTGAACCTATGGAGTTGTTTGAGAATAAGGATGAACATTTTAAGGAGGCAAACTCATTATATGCATGACTTTATATTTGCTAACCTACCATCAAATCTTACCCTGACCAACGGGATGAAACTAAAACCCAGAACTATGAGAAGCCCCTTTAACCCGTTGAATCCATTCCATCACCCATTGAGATCATGGGAATGTCACAACCCTTTGTTACATTTCCTTAAATAGATATGTTTTGCTAACAGCTGTCCATTCAGATTTGGAAAAGTTAATGAAGCTTAGCAGCCATTGAGTTTCACTCTTCTACCAATTTCTACATTAAGGAATGTTTCCTGACCCCTCTCTTGAATGACCTGGGTCTTATTTAAGGGTTATGTCCCCTTCTCCAACTCTCATCCACCAGCAGAAATGTTTATTTCTCTCTACCCTTCAAATTCTTTCAAAATCTTGGAATTTCAAATAGACCATCAATGAACTCTCTGGGGTTACCAAGCCTGCTTTATGAAATAATATAAACTTTGCAGTTTTGACATTGCATCAATATATTCTTAAGGTGTTGTGCAATGTAGATATGAAATTCTCCCCCCAATGCTGCCTGTTTAGATCTTTAGTGAAATTACTTTTGACCAATCTGCATCAGCCAGCAATTTTCCCAGGATCATTGATCAAATTATGAGTTCACTCATTAGCCATTAATTTCCAGTGTCTGCCCAAATCAGCAAACTAATAATTGATTTCCTGGTAAAGATGGGACACATTTTCACTCATCTCTGCATTATGTAATTCTCACAAATTTTACAATAGTTTATCAAGGATTGCAAGACTAATGGTAATCTCCTCCGGTTACTGACCACTATTCAATGCCAATCACTGTCCATTAAGCCCACTCAAACCATCGACCACAACACATCATCTATCACTGGTCACTAATCTCTCCCAGCAGGTAGGGATCAAATGGCTGAATGCTGGAAAGTGAATTGTGAATGTATTGTCATTTACACCAGGTGATCTGTGCTCTGGTGGGCATGATCTTTCTGTTGATATTCAAGAGAATAGTCCGGATGGAACATTCATCGCAAGACTCACCGTGAATGGCAACCTATCCACTGGAGAAATACACTTGAATTTATCAGGAACAGATTTGGAGTGGTTTCAAATGGAAGAGAAAATCATCAAATTAAATGTTCTGCCAACCAAACCTTTGGATCGAGAGGTACAGATGGGGGATGGATGGTGGACCTGGGAATCCCAGCACGGGAGATTTGAAGTTTTGAGAGTAACTGATCCAGTCAAATTATGCAGGCAAATCATTGGTGAAGGTAGAAAATCTCGGAAGTATACAATAGCAACTAATACATGGATCAGTTAAAGAAAGGTGTTATTGTTGGTATTGTTGTTTTATTTTTTTCCCCCTTCGATGTGATTGGATTGAAATCTATGAATTCCTTGACCACAGCAAAAGTATTGAGTGTAGTTCACATGGACTGCAACAGTTTAAGTAGCCATCTTCTCAACAATATTTAATAATGGGGTGTAAATGGTGGCCTTGCCGGTAGTGCCCACATCTGATGAATAAACTTAAAAGATATTGAGTGAGCAATGTAACTGAGATTACACAAGGCCTGGCCTCCAGTGGCATCATAACTCCTGATAGGGACCATTGGACATGATTTTGAGAAAGGGACACAAGCAATTTGTATTCACAGCCTCTGGAACAGTGAATATGTTGGTATCTGAATATGAATACTCCCCTTACCCTAATATTCAGCATGTTGTGTTTCTTTTAACAGCTACTGACAACACCTCTTCTCTTTGCCACGATAACATGCACTGATATTATTTCTTCAGCTCAGGTACATGGATGTCTGCTAACTTATATTAAATGTGCCTATTTTTCTGTATTTATGCCTGTTGCTTTGATAATTGGAATGAGATTTGGTGTGATTGGCGTGGTGTGATTAAGTTACGAAATACGATTGTCATTTTCTAATTTGACCTAGATGAGAAGAACAATTTTATTATTTTTTAAAATATCTTTATTTATTAGCGGTACTGTAAGTTACATCAGTGTGCATCCCATGTATTGTATTACAGTCATTGTACCCCTTATTTTTTTTTATTTTAAGGCTTTAGAAAAGAGAGAATAGAGAGAAAAATAGCAGCATAGAAAGTAGAAAAGTGAAAAAGAGATGTAAAAGTGCCAACGCGTGACAGAGGGAAAGGAATCCCTTGAAGAGTTAGAAATAGGAATTAAGATAGACCCTGGAGAGGAAAAAAAAGGGAAAAAAAGGGAAAAATAGAGAAAGAAAAAAGAAAAGCCAGTTACTTTATTATAAACATCTCGCAAAAGGAATCTACCAACTCAACAGTTTTTCTTCCCCCTTTACCAAGACCCGACACCGGTACTTTTTTGAGGTATTCTTGCACCAAGAACAATTTATGTCCCTTTCTTCCAAACCAATGATGTTTTGCATCAATAATACTAGTTAAGACCTGTAACTATTGGCTGCAAAATAGACATTTTATGCAGATACCACTCCTTGATTGATTAGTTGAAAATAGTGAAGTGCTAGAAACTGGTTACCAATTTCTAAATACATTAATCTACTTGGAACCCAGTGGAAATGTTTAACATGTTCCACATTAATTTGAATTCTGCTACACCTGATGTATGAAACTCAAGTGCTGGGAATCTGCTTGCCATAAGGATCAAGTAATCTACATCAACTTTTCTGCTCTGTGTACATTTCTTTCAAGCAACATCTGTTATTTCCCCTTTTCTCTCGTGTCATAAATACACCCATGTTGAGCACTTTATCTACTCCTGACGGTGGTGAGTTTCGCTTTTTGACTACACTTGGGATAAAGGATTGTCTCCTGACTTTCGCTTCGATTGATCTTTCATTTCAGTGTCCCCAGCATATGGTCTTTTTTTCTCACTTCCCAGAAGTTGCTTTCCCTTGTGACAGCAATGCACTCCTTTCACTCTGAATTGATAGTAGATCTATTGGAACAAATTGATGGCATGACTGCCTTATAGAATACAGATGTGGGTTCACTTGAAGCAACCAAAGATATTATTGTAAAGATAGGACGATTAGATAAACGGTGCGTCTGTGGCTGCGACTCACCTGCAGTCTGTCTGTCTCTCTTCCTTCTTTGCCTTATCGTTAATATTAGATTATGTAATAGTCTATTTTTAGTTCTGTATTCTGTGGTGGGGGGGGGGGGGACTTTATTTTATCTCTTCAACGGAGATGCAACTTATTTTCCGTGTAATATCTTCGTTCGCACCGCGGCCTAACATCGAGGAGCTGGGTGGCCTCCAGCTCGGATCGAGCTTGAGGGCTCCAGTCGCAGAGCCTGTGGACTCACGGAGCTGGCTGGCTTTCGGAGGCTGTGGTGGTGTTGTGATTGCGATTGTGGCTGCGACGCGACTTTCGGATGCTTTGGCAGCGGGCCCTGTGGTCAGGGGCTTGCAGGTCCCTGGTTGGCGACCGACTTTGCGAGAGCTCCAGCAACACCAGCTTCGTCCGCCCCGAATTGCAAGGCTTGAATCGGCCCGTTCGCAGGGCCTTTCCTCCCCCGGCGCAGTTCAGCCGCGGGATCTTCCATCGCCCGGCGAGGGCTTGAATATCGGGAGCTTCGATTGCCTTGACGCAGCAGTTTGACTGCCTGACCATGGGAGAAGAAGCAAGGAAGAGATAAGACTTTTTTTACCTTCCTGGAGGAAAGTCACTGTGATGGATGTCTCTGTTAAATTCATGTAATTGTGTGTTTTGTTGCTTTTTATTGTTATGAATGTATGGACACGACATTTCGTTCACATTTATTTTTGAATGACAAATAAATTCAATTCAATGAGGAAATGTTTCTTTAATACATAATGTCAATACATTCTAGATGCATTGACTGAAAGTGTAAGGGACACAGGAACTGGATAAGCATTTAAAAATAAAATATTGATAGTGTTTCTGAAAAAACTAGTGAAATGCAGTTGATTAGTTAGAGCTTCCAATGAACCAGCACTGCTACAATGGGCTGAATGGCCAACTTCTGAGGTGTATGATTTCCTGTTGTTTCCATTGCCAGTGCACTTCTTACTTCCTCTTGTTCCTGTATTTCATTCTACAACTTTCCTCCTCCTCCTTTTGTAACTTCTTACCCATTACTACATTACAAACCTCCCTTGTTCCATTAGTCAGTCTTCCTCACACTTTTAATGCCCAAACTTTCAAAACATGAGGTAAATATTAAAACAACATTACCTAATCTTATCTTGTTTTATTTAAATCAACCTTGACCTTTGTGACTTGGAATTGTGAAAATTTACAGATCAGAAGTAGGGAATGGTGCCTACATTGGTTCTTAGCCAGTCGATATGCTTGGTGTCACATGTCTGCATTTTGTCCACAAACCTGCTACTTCTTTCATCACCTGTCCTCCTTTCTTTTATAATTAATTAAATTAGTATCAGGTAGGATGTTTCCAATCCCATCAATTCCCAACTCGAACAAAGGAATAGAGGAAGTTGGGTAGAATAGCAGTGAAATTCATTCTGAAGCTGGTATTTTATTTATAGAGTCAATAAATGTTTCTATATTTTTGAAGATTCATCACAGGTTAATGGTGCAAGTCCTTAACGAAAATGATAACTCACCGGTTTTCCTGAAAGAAAGTGTTCAACCACTCAACATTAGTGAGGTGAGGAACTGACCTTCTGTATTATAAAACCTGTTTTATTGTTCGTTAAAAAAGAAAGCACTTGCATTTATAGCATGCCTTTACAATTTCATAACATCCCAAAGTGCTTAATAGCTAATGTGCTACGTCTTTACACAGAGAGTGGTGAGTCTCTGGAATTCTCTGCCACAGAAGGTAGTTGAGGCCAGTTCATTGGCTATATTTAAGAGGGCATTAGATGTGGCACTTGTGGCTAAAGGGATCAGGGGGTATGGAGAGAAGGCAGGTACGGGATACTGAGTTGGATGATCAGCCATGATCACATTGAATGGCGGTGCAGGCTCGAAGGGCCGAATGGCCTACTCCTGCACCTAGTTTCTATGTTTCTATGTATTGAAATGTAGCCATTGCACTGCATAATTTCATCAGACAATTCATGTGTATCAAAATCCTACAACCAATATGTTTTTTGAAGAAGAACCATTATTTTAATTTGTCAACCTGCGAGGGCTGTAGGGCACTCTTCAGAGACTGAGAACACAGTTTGATCTAACTCTCTAGTGTAGCTTTGAGGGAGTGCCAACTTTCAGGTAAAAGTTAAATCAAAGATTTGTTCACCTGCTCAGCTGGATGTAAAAGATGCTGCAACAATATTAGAAGTGGGGTGAGAGAGTTTTCCCTGGTGTCATGGCCAATACTGATCTCTCAATGAAAGTACATGAAATAATCTGGTTATTATCACATTGCACAATATATTTCCAACATTACAAATGAATATGTTTCCAAAACTTGTTTTGGGCTCTAATACACTTGGAAATCCCTGGGGTTGTGAAAGACAGTACATAAATGCATATTTATCTTTGAAATCAAAAGAAAATTACAAATGCTGGAAATCTAAAATAAAACCATAAATTGCTGGCCAAATATTTGGGAAGAGAAATAGAGTTAATACTTCAAGTCTGCTGAATATTTCCAGTATTTTCTATTTTTATTTATGTTTTTATCTTTCAAGCCTTTGGCATCAAGTTTCACTTCAGAATAAACTACTCCTTAAAAATTGTCATTTCAATTTCCCAAAGCTTTGAAAGCATCTTTAAACTTTTTTTTGCTCCTCCTTCCCCCTCTGACAGCTGACACCTATTGGCGAGATTCTCTTCAGGTTGCAGGCTCATGATAAGGATGGTGATGGCCTCATCTACATGGTTGACAGAGCATCGGTAGGTAAACGTTTACTCCAGTTGAGACTGACACAACTACCCAGCAAAGTAGCAAAATAGGTCCCTACATGGGAATAGTAGTTGTTTAGCATTAATAGGCACAGAATGTTATTTGGCCCATCGCATATGCTCGCTCTCTGAAGTAGTCACCAATTAGTACCATTCTCCTGACCTTTCTTGTGTTCCCTTTTAAACTAGTAATTTTATTTAATTTTGGAAGTTACTGGTCTACTTGCTTTGACTATAGTCAGATTTTAACAATTTTCTTTGTTCTTGATCTCTCTGAATGTGTTGGAAATTGGCTCAAATTTGTATCTGTTACTAATGAAGGTTTGAAAGCAAGGATGTGAGGCAGGATGAATAGTTTTGCTTCAGATCACAGGTGCAGAGTATGCAATAGAATAGAAAGTGTTCAATAGTCAGCAGGTTCCCTATTGTTTGAAAGCTGCACTTTAAACAGATCAAAGCTTGTTTTAGAAACTCAGTGGGTGAGGCAACATCGATGGAGCAAAGGAATGGCTGACGTTTTGGGTCGAAATCCTTCTTCACCCGACCCAACCCGAAATGTCACTCATTCCATCGCTCCATAGATGTTGCCTCACCTGCTGAGTTTCTCTAGCATTTTCGTCTACCTTCGATTGTTCCAGCATCTGCAGTTCCTTCTTGCTGCTTGTTTTAGAATAAGTGCAGAGAATAACGGAAGTTGGATCTTGTCACTTTGAGACATAATGCAGGTGATGAGAGGGCCAATTTCAAGGCCCAGCACACAATCCTGAAAGTACTGCTGAAAGATATCTAACTTACTGCTGGAAAAGCCCATTTTACGTATCCCCGCAAACATTTTACTTAAATTGCAGAGTGTGAAGGAGAATCCACATTTGCTCCTGTCTATTTGATGGCCTGTTGTTACTGAAAGGACCGTTCCAATAAGATAATAATTTCAATAAATTGCTGTTGAGGAGTAGGAATGCTTTCTTCAATTCTACAGATTCACCAGCATACGATCACCATCCCTTCAGACTGGAAGGGAAAAAATGGCCACAATAATCTCAAAGCAGAAGTGCCAAAGGTTGCAATGGAAAAGGAGAACAAGGTCCAGTTGAGAGGCCAGCAGGTTGGGAATCTAATGGGTATGTTTTCTCTGTCTCCCTGCAATGCAGGTGGACAACTGACGTCTTTCATTTTATCAATGTCAAACTTTGTGTTGTAGAAAGATGCAGAATTCTTCAAGATTGACCTACCAAACAGTGGGAACATCCTTCTGGCCCAACGCCTCGATTATGAGAGCAAGAAAGAGTTGGATCTAATTGTTTATGCTATGGTATGAAAACTCATTTACCCCATGTTATCTTTGTTCCAATGCGATTTTGCCCGGAGTTTGCTAATGTAGAGTGAACACAACTAATGGATTGAGCTCTGAGTTTCTTCCCAAAAACCTCCTGTAATTCCTAAGAATGTACCTCCTGACTTAGTTGTACTAACTGTCTTAGCACTGCAAATGTTTCTTTACCCTCCTAATAATATCTTTCACACAGGAAATGAATACCGAGGAGAAATACAACACAACAGCAAAAGTGACCATTAGTGTGTTGGATGGGGATGACCAGTATCCAAGATTTCTTCCATGCAAGTTTGTGTTACATGGGAAGACCAGAGTCTGCGTCAATCCAACCTACACAGGAAATGTCACAGAAGCAAAGCTACCAGTAAGGGGGAATTCATGCAAATGGGGAAAGGGTCACAATGAATGTTGACATTTTGAATTCTCGCCACAAGACTTCCAGTTTAAACAACCATCATCTTAGCACAGTTTCCTTTATCGTTTAGAGATACAGCGTGGAAATAAACCCTTAGCCCACCGAGTCCGTGCCGACTAGCGATCCCCAATATATTAGCACACTACAAACTAGGGACAATTTATAATTTTTACGGAAGCCAAGTAACCTACAAACCTCTATGTCTTTGGAGTGTGGAAGGAATCTGGAGAAAACCCACGCGGGCATGGGGGGAACGTACAAACTCTATGCATAAAGCACCTGTAATCAGAATCGAACCTGGATTTCTGGTGCAGTAAGGCAGCAACTCTACTGCTGTGTCACCATGCTGCCCCTCAATATTCCTCCTCAACATATTCTTCAATACTCGCATGAGGTTTACAGAATTTCATGTTCATAATCTCCCAGTTAGTGCCATCAGCAGAACAATCATAAGAATAAAAATGACGCACAACTTCTTAACTTTCTTTGAATGCTTATTTATTAGCTAACATCTTCTTGAGTAAATCAATTTCTAATAATAGGCAATCATCCAATTGGATGCCTGTTTATTTTCCACCTCCCGTGAGAAGGCAGGAGAGGGAATGTTTCATGACCACATTTCAAGTGACTAACTGCAGTTCTGCAGTGCAGTGGAGTGGTTTATGGCAGGTCTTGTACTGAGATCCCCAGGAATAGAGTCTTACTGGAGTAAAGACCTCAAGTAGAAATGTCTATATGAAGTTTCTATCACCAAGGTAGTCTATTGCTGCAGATAGTTGGGTTGCTGTGGTCTGATATAAGGTGGTGCTATAGAAGCCCATCAACAACAAATCTCATTTAAAAAAAAAACATTAAGAAAGCATCATTTCAAAAAGGTGTCTAATTAAGAGAAAGGAAGTATTGTTAGTTGTATTGTATTATTGAAGTATTTCCAGCTATATTTCCATGGTCCATTAAAATCCATTACAACTATAAATGATTTGTAAATGTATACTCCCAGATCCCCATTGCTCCACAAATTAACTTTTTTTTTTTTAACATTTTCCAAATAATATGATTTATTTTTCTGATCTAAACACACAATGTATGATGACTTTCCAAAATATGAATGGATGGGGGCAGGAGGGGATTGGGAGGGGGGGGGGGAGAGGTGTCAGCAGTTAGCAGTGCCATCTTTCAGAACAAATATTAAACCAAAGTACTGTGTACTCCCTTGGTGAACTCAATAGTTCTATGGCATTATTTCAAAGACGAGCAGGGGATTTATCACTACTTTGATTCATATATCTCTCTCAATATTGACATGCAGCATGTGGGAGGTTGCTACTCAAAACTGCTATTTTGAGTAATGGCAATTATGACCTTCAAATATTATTTAGTAAGCAGATTTTGGGACATTGCAAAATATAAAAAGAGTTCTGTAAATGAAATCGAATGTTTATTCTTATTTTGCATAAGACATACAATCTCATTCAGAGCCAGGGGAAAGATGGGTATGTGAACTGGTCAATGCAACTCGGATGTAATGCAAGCTGCTGTTGCAACGATGGATTTAAGATAAGGTGTTGGAAGCCAGCAGAGGCAGGTTACCGCTCGCATACATGCTGGAGTTCACCGAACAAAAAGGTCATAAAATGGAAAGTGTCCGATTCCGATCATTGATTGGTAGCATTTGACTAAAGTCTTATCAGCAAGACAAGTGTTCCCTATCTTTGCTGACTTCACTCTTTTTGTCTGTTACAGTATCATGCTCTCCAGCTCTCCCCAGGACCCTTATTAGCAGAAGATGGAGACAAGGGACTTCAGACCCAAGTTGCATATTCAATTCTCACAGGTCTGAACTCTAAAAGACAATCAAATCAGTCTAAGTGACTACTCTTTTGCTTGAAATAAATCTGAAAATCATGTCATAGTTTGGAAGGCAGGAAGTATAACGGGGAATGCTATAAATGCACGCGTTTGGGTGAGGATGGCGCGAGGTACAACAGAGGTGTGCAGGGGTGAAGTCAGGAGGAGAGCTCAAGTGGTTACAGCTGAATGTAAAGCTGTGATAGCATTGGGTTGGTGAAAGAGCTTGGATCTGGGAATGCGAACACTTGGATCTGACAAGTGGTCCAATCTCAGCGGGTGTGCTCAGGTCTAATCTCAGCGAGTGTTTAATGAGTTCTGGCATTAGGAGAATTTGGGTAAGATCTCAATGAGTCAGCTGGGTCTAGCAACAAGAGAAAGAGCTGGAGTCTGGCCTCTGTTCAGCAAAGAGAGTTTAGGTCCAGTCTGAAGGGTTTCAACAATGGGAGAAATGGGGTCCAGTCTTGGTGGTTGAAATTGGGACTAGCAATGAGGGAGATAGGAAACTTCAGCAGGAAAGACTGGCCACACACAGTACATCTAGTGGAACAGGACCAGTTAGGGACTGGGCTAGTTCTCACTGTTGCTTCTATTCTTCAGGTGATGATAATGGTAGATTTGAAGTCAACAATATTACTGGAGCAATGATGATGAGGTGGCCAGTTCGGAGCTTGATGAAGACCCCCTTGTTCTCTTTGACAGTCATGGTAAAGAAAATATAATTCATTATTATTTCTGGCATTAAACAAAATCAATGTGACAACGAACAATGAGCCTTTTTTGCACTTGTTTGGCTTGAACCCTGGCACAGTGCTGTAGTAACTCAGCAGGTCTGGTAGCATCCCTGGAGAACATGGATAGGTGATTTTTTGGGTTGTGATGTTTCTTTAAGTGATGATAATTTTTGTCGGTTCTTTAGGTGATAATAATTTTTGTTCGGTTGAGGGCGCTGCGAGTCGGCTGCCCTGCCAGCAGCATGTTCGTAATTTTGACTTTTTTTGTTTTTTTTAGTGTGTTCAAATGTTTTAGTGGTATGTCTTGTGAGGGGGGTTGTGGAGGGGGGTTGTGGAGGGGGGTAAAGGGGGAAACCGTTCTTCAGTCACTTCCTCGACAGAGATGCCATTTTTTCGTGTTGCTTCTCCACCTCCCTTGCGGGCCTAACTGCTTGGATTGGAGTGGCCTTTCCTGGAGTAGGGCCCAGAGCTTCAGCAGCGGGCGCAGCGTGGATTTTTCCATCACGGAACGGGGCGGGCCCTTGACGGGGGTCGCCAGAAAGGAGTGCTCTAATCGCTGGCCTGGTGACTTTGGCATCGTGGGACTGTGGTCTGCAGAGCTTCTAGCCACGGGCGTGGCATTGACTTACCATCCGGAGTCTGGGATCCCTTGCCGGAGAACGGCTCCGACCGCCGGCCTGCGGCCTATAACATCCTGAAGCCATGGTCCCCGGTAGGAAAGTGGCCGATCCGGGCGTTCCAAGCTGCGGAGTGTGTTCGATCGTCCCGACGTCAGAGTTTTGATCATCCCTATCAGAGGGCCTATACATCTGGCCGCCCGTAGCGGCAACTATGGAGGGTTTATGGCCTCAACCATGGATGAACGGGGGAGGAGGACTGACTGAATTTTGTTGCCTTCCAGCACAGTGAGGAATGCTGTGATGGATGTTTGTGTTGAATTATATTGTGTATTGTGTGGTTTTTTTTAAGTGTTTCGCTGCCTGGCAAATTCATTGTGTCTTCCTTGGTGCATATGATGAATAAATTTGACTTTGACTTAGTCTGACTCACTGAGTTATTCCAGCGCTTTGTGTGATTTTGAGGCACTAAATTGTCACTGGCTATTCCAGCACAAAAGAAGAAAGTTGTGGTTCTGGAAGCCAATCATCTCAGGTCCAGGACATCTCTGCAGGGCAGGGCAGGATCCTGACACAATGGATCTTTAGATGCTTTATCAATGCTCTTCCATCCATCATAAGATCAGAAGTGAGAATGCCTGTTGATTTCTGCATAAATTAATTTCTATATGCAACTCCTCAGATAATATAGCAGACTATTCTAGACTATCAGACCCTTCCAACAGTATCCTGAGTGGGGCACCACTGACCAAAGTCTTAATCAAACCAAACACATAAATATTGAGGTTTCAATGGCCAGACATGATCAAGGACAAAGTCATGTTACCCATTCACCACCTTAAACATATATTCCCTCCACTGACGTAATGTGGCTGAAATGTGTGCAATCCATAAAATGCATTGGAATTTCTTGCCAAAGTTTCTTAAACAGCATCTTTTGTGATCTGTATAACTAAAATAAAGGCAGTATGTGCATAGGAATGCCACAACTGGAAGGTTTCTCCCCAAGCCACGCATTATCCTGACGTACAAATATATTGCCCTTCCTTCATCATAACTGGACCAAAATCCTGGAACTCCACAAGCACTGCAGCAGTGCCCAAGGGCAATTAGAGACGGGCAATAAATCCTGGCCTCCCCAAACATTCCCACATCAAAGAAACACACAAGACAATTCCTTCTGTTGCACCGACAGGAAATCTGAACAGAGGACAATGATTCTCAGGAGTCTAAAGAAACCAATTGTCCTTTTACTTTTTCATGGTGATCTTCCTTAATCCCTGACATCTTCAGCACAAGAACAGGTCACCTAATAGCCAGGGTTACACAAAAAGCTGGAGAAACTCAGCGGGTGCAGCAGCATCTAAGGAGCGAAGGAGATAGGCGACGTTTCGGGTCGAGATCCTTCTTCCTCCTTCGCTCCTTAGATGCTGCTGCACCCGCTGAGTTTCTCCAGCTTTTTGTGTAACCCTCGATTCTCCAGCATCTGCAGTTCCTTCTTTAATCACCTAATGGCCACACTTCTCAAGATGGTGCTTGCACACAAAAGCATCTCCAAATGCATTGTGAAATACTGTCCATTGTATCCTCTTTGCATATTTTCTCTTTGTATGATCAATGAATTGATTACTAACCATTGTTCCTTTCTCGTACACCCACAGTTTGGTTTCACATCCAGGAAAAACCTTGTCAGGAGCAGCCCTCGTTTTAGGTGCAAGTTTAAACAATGATCAGTGGTTGATACCTCACCACAGGAACAATTCAATCAAGACTGACTGTCAGAAATCACTGAGTAGCAATTAGATGCGGGAACAATGATTCCCATTTACTTTGCCTAAGATTTCTTGCTTTGAAGAGAGGTTGTGTTAAATGTATCCAATGTTGTTAGGCCACACATTGGACATTACTTTGACCATTGATCTTTCTGGAAAAATATATAAAGAATCTCTGCAGAAGGTGCAAATTAGAATTATATGGATGGTACCAGATATAGAGATTAAAATTAACAGAATAGAATGAATCTATTTGTGGTGTTCTAACTATAAGATGGCTACTCAAGTCAGGAATTCAGGAGAAACTCCTTTACTTAGTGAATGAGGATATTGCTACCATCTGTAGGTGAGCGAAACAGATTTATTTAAAGGGAAGTTTGATATGTAGATGAGAAAAGGGTTAGATTCATAGGCTGATGAGGTGAATTAGGATGGGAGGATATGCAGCATAAATAGAGGCTTGGATAATTTGTGCAAAATGATCTATTTCTGAGCTACACATTCTATGTAAAGGTCAACAGACCCAAGGATCAAGGCTGCAAGTTCCCCATTGAGTATTACAGCATGGAAACAGGCTCTTCGGCCCAACTTGAACATGCCAACCAAGATGCCCAATACACACCAGTCCAACCAGCCCATATTTGGCTCATATCTTTGTAAACCATTTCTATCCACGTAGCTATCCAAATGTATTTTAAATGTTGTTATAGTAGCTGCCTCAACTACCTCCTCTGGCAGCTCATTCCATATACCCAACATCCTCCGCATGAAAAAGCTGCCCCTCGGGTTCCTTTTAAATCTTTCCCCTTTCATGTTAAACCTTTCATGTGGATCTTGATTCCTCTGTTCTGGGTAAAATAATCTGTGTATTCATCCTATGTATTCCCCTTGGGATTTGATGTACTATATCCTTTCACTATATACATCCATGATAAAAAGAAAAAATGCTAGATGCACTCAGCAGGCCAGGCAGCATCTGTTAGTCTGGCCGAAATGATTGAGTGTGAACTAAAAAACATAGGTAATATAGTAAAGAGTAAGTGGAGGCTATAAGTAACAAGAGTGACAGAACCTCCACAACTTTGCATTCATGTTTTTTTTTCCTTTCCAGGCCTCCCAAGTAGATGATCCTACAAAGTACACATTGACAACAGTGCTAATTCGTGTTTTAGCCCAGAATCACTATCGGCCACGGTTTAATACCACCAAGTATGAGGGATTTGTTCAGGAGCAAATAAACCCATTTGCTGTGGTAGTTACTTACAGCAATAAACTTTTACTGCTAGAAGCAATAGACCAGGATTTTAAAAATGTGAGTTAAATCATATTTTTGTTGTGTATACTTCTTCATTCATGATGAAGTGTTAGTATTTAAACGAAACATTAAATTGAGGTATTTGCCTGATGTCAGGGTGCATGTTTAAGATCGCAAGGCAGTTTTCAAAGACTGTAAGGAATTTCTCCAAGTCTTATATCCAATATTCACCAGATGGAGACTTGGATACTAGAGGGGAGGAAGCAATTATTCAATTGAATAGAACCTTTATCATGTTCAACCTCACAGAAAGTAGCTAATGTGAACAGATCTTTGAAAAAGCAATCCATTAGGCAAATTCACCTGCCTTTCCCAGAGCTTTAGAACTTTTCTCAAGTACTATGCTCAGTTTTGGATTCCATGGGTTAATTGGGCTGAAGAGCCCATTTCCATGCTGTGTGACTCCATGACTCTAGTGGAGAAATGTTTCAAAAATAAATGGATTTACCATGCTGTCACCTCAACACACTGTAGACTGTGTGTTAACTAACTTCACCCTTTCTCACATTCTCATATTGAGATACCTCACTATGAATCTTTTATCCTGACCCACTGCCAAGGCACTTCCAAAAATGCAATAATCTCATTACCATCTATTGCAGTAACAAAATAGTTTATTGTCCACCTATCACCTTAACACATTCCAACTGAGATACTTCATCAAGGATTTATAATCTTCATTTCTTTGACTCTTTGCATTGCTGAGTTACATGATGATGAACCTTTCACCACTTCAACTGAACTGTTGCAGTGTTGAGATACATAATCATGGACTTATCACCATGTCCAATTTCAATTATAAGATAGTTCTCCAAAACACATTGTCCCATGGAGGTAATGACCAGAGGTGTTCACAGCCCAGAATTTACTGTCCCGGACTCAGTGAGTGGATCATGGAATGGCAGCAGTAGGGAAATTCAACTATTCACTCTATATCAGTGTGAATGCTTATTGTTTGAATTTGTGCCCATGTATTACCCCAGGGGAGAAATCCAAATATTGTCTACACCCTGGCATATCACTCCAATCACACACAGCTGTTCCAAGTCACGCAGGAAGGACTCTTAATAGCTCGAACAGATCATCTGCATGCGCGTGAGAAATACATGTTGCAGGTAAGGGTACACTCCAGCCTCAGCTCTGAGGTTAAGACATAGAACATCTTTCTCTACCCCTTTTTAATGCCATTCTTTAGTGTCCTCATTTTGCATTCATTTATTACTTGTATGCAATTCAGTGGGGAGAATGGCAATTTGCTCTCTCTGTGACTCTTTTCATAAAGCGTTACAAAGACAATATTGAACTTTGGTTGAACTTGTTTGTACAGCTTGTTGGATCTGACAAAGAATCGGGGGATGTGGTCAGCACAAGAGTCAAAGTTGAGATTCTTCATTCAAGTCAGCCAGGTAGGCCTGTCAATAAAATTATAAATCAAACCTGCTCTCTCAATTATAGATTCAACAGCAATTTAAACCATGTAATTATTCCAAAGCAGACCTGTTTTGGAATTATAGGTGATATTAAACCTAAGGTTCCCAAAGCCCTTCACCATCGGAGGTTTTAAGAACAATGAACAGGACAGCACATGAACAGACCATTCGGCCCACAGTGTGCCGAACATGATGTCAAGATAAACTAATCTCATCTGCTTGCACATGATCCATAGAGAAGATGAAATGCAAAGCGGGCCAGAAATGTATAGGTGGTAGCAAGATGTGGAGGAGAGTTCTCAGAAATGATTCAATGCACAACACAGTTTCTTTCCTCATCAATCATGGTGTAACAGAATGGGTGACCCAGAACTTCCAAGCGAAACTGTACAATCTTATTATCTGCAATAACTGGAGAAACACAGAGGATTGGGAGCTGGATGTCAAAATATCCCACATCACGCACCATGGCAACTATGATAAAAACTATAAAATAAATTATACACAGATGACGGTTGGTTCTTGTGCTTGTATTGGTGCCCAACCCAGCTCTACACTCATACACTTTGGTGAAAATGGTATGATCTTTTTCACAGCGACTGCTTACACACAACCAACAAATTTGTATACCTCAGAGAAAGGCCATATAGAAACATAGAAAATAGGTGCAGGAGGAGGCCATTTGGCCCTTCGAACCTGCACCACCATTCATTGTGATCATGGCTGATCATCCACAATTAGTGACCCGTGCCTGCCTTCTCCCCATATCCCTTGATTCTGCTAGCCCCCAGAGCTCTATCTAACTCTCTTTTAAATTCATCCAGTGAATTGGCCTCTACTGCCTTCAGTGGCAGAGAATTCCACAAATTCACAACTCTCTGGTTGAAAAAGTTTTTTCTCATCTCAGTTTTAAATGGCCTCCCCTTTATTCTTGGACTGTGGCCCCTGGTTCTGGACTCACCCAACATTGGGAACATTTTTCCTGCATCTGCCTTGCCCAGTCGTTTTATAATTTTATATGTTTCTATAAGATCCCCTCTCATCCTTCTAAATTCCAGTGAATACAAGCCCAGGTTTTCCAATCTTTCCTCATGTGTCAGTCCCGCCATCCTGGGTATTAACCTCGTGAACCTACACTGCACTGCCTCAATAGCAAGGATGTTGTTCTTCAAATTAGGAGATCAAAACTGCACACAATACTCTAGATGTGGTCTCACCAGGGCCGTGTACAACTGCAGAAGGACCTCTTTACTCCTATACTCAAATTCTCTTGTTATGAAGGCCAACATGCCATTAGGTTTCTTCACTGCCTGCTGTACCTGCATGTTTACTTTCAGTGACTGGTGTACAAGGACACCCAGGTCTCGTTGCACTTCTCTTTTTCCTAATCTGACACCACTGAGAGGAGCATCACCTCATATTTTGCTTAGGTAGTTTACACCCCAGCGGTATGAACATTGACTTCTCCAATTTCAGGTAGTCCTTGCTTTCTCCCTCTTCCCCCCTCCCCTTCCCACCTCTCCCACAACCCACTGTCTCCGCCTCTTCCTTTCTTCTTCCCGCCCCCACCACCCCCACATCAGTCTGAAGAAGGGTCTCGACCCGAAACGTCACCTATTCCTTCGCTTTATAGATGCTGCCTCACCCGCTGAGTTTCTTCAGCATTGTTCTTTACCTTCGATTTTTCCAGCATCTGCAGTTCCTTCTTAACCATTGTGGTAATAATCTGCCTCCTTGTTCTTGTCGCCAAACTGGATAACCTTTCATCTATCTACATTATACTGCATTTGCCATGCATCTGCCTACTCACTCAACATGTCCAAGTCACCCTGCAACCTCCTAGCATCCTCTTCGCAGTTCACACTGCCACCCAGCTTTGGGTCATCTGCCAATTTGCTAGTGTTACTTTTAAATTTGCTGGTGTTACTTTTAAGGACTATATGATTTATAGTCCTTCCTTAATCTTCTAGATATCTGATTTTCAAATAGGATACAACTGTACTGCAGATGACTCTTCATATGTTACAGAAAATAAAAGCTCCTTTGTACATTTTCAGAAATAGAAATTCCCAATTATATCGCAGGCTAATGACAGCCACACAGCTTAATAGATCTATTTTGCAGACATTCCTTTAAAACCTAACTTAGCCATGTGCTTTCTGTTTGGAAACAGAACATTGCTCAGTCACAATAGCAAGTTCCATAAGTAGATTACAAATGCTGGGTTTGTGCCAAATTTCCTTCTCTTCTACGTGCTGCTCAAACACACACGAGCAATGTATAACCAATACGTAGTTAGAATCAAGCCTTCAAATCTGGATGAATAGCCCGAGGATACAATGGATTTCAGGTGCTTAACATTAGATTTTTGGCCTCTGTAGTACAGAGGTACTAGAGTAACAGCACATGCTGTGGGTACTACATTCTTCACTTCTTGGAATTATAACCTATTTGTTCTTTGAAGGATTTTGGAAGATTGTTAATGAAAGAAAGCACACAGGTTTTATTCATTAAATATGTTTAACAATTTCAGTGTTGCCCTCAAACCGCACTGGGGGCATTAGCAGCAATTTTACACAGACTTCATGGACGTTTTTGCAGCTATTTAAAGTCCCTATTGCAGCTATTTAAAGTTGTTAAATCTATAATCTGATAGCCTAACCTGCCAATTGCTGCACTCAAATCCATGTGAATCTACGGGATAATACTGGCCATATGTTTCCAGGACCTCATAACTGGGTTGTTAAACTGGCAAATGTTTAAGTTGTGTTGGTGTTTAAATCGATTTGAATTAACATTTGTTGGAAATAATTCATTTTATTCAATACCAAGGAGCATAGATAATAAGAACCACTCTGCAGATGAGAAACGTACAGAAGGAACTTGTTGCATGTCCTTGCGCTAAGAAAATGATAGTTAATCTGACCAGGTTTTTGATGATAGAATAACAGAATGGCATAAAAACTATGGCTACGAGAGAGAGATACCAGAGAGGGTAGAACAGAGGGAAGGCAAGCAAGATGGTTAATACAGAAATACAGAGAGAGATCAAGAGTAGAAATATTTTAAATTGTAATTATGCACTGTTCTAAATAAACACTGTAGCTGCCTACTTTGGACAAGGGCGCATGGAATGTCTCCCTCCTCCTCATACATTGTTTAGACCAGTTGTACAACTCACTGTCAATAATGAAAGAGATCATCCCAGAGTATTTCAAAAAAGCTGTCCAAGATTTCATAGTATAGGTGGTCACTGAAATATGTCAGGATAAATTCATGATCTTGGCTGATCGACACAATCAGGACGAAGGAGGTGCTTCAATATTGCGAATGTAAACAATGTTGATTTGAGATTTTTTGGCTAATTAAGATAAAAAATAAAAGATTCCAATATAATACTTGATGAAAAGCAGAATGATTGTCTACAGTCATCATTACGCAAAACATGTTCAACTGCATCACATGGAATATATTTGCTTGCATAAGGGAATCTTACTTTTGCAGTACCCAAAGCTTTGAAATGTAAAGTGATTGTTATAAGAAAACCTACAAGACTTTCAAATCTAGTCTCTAACAATCTTAACCAAGAAAACTTAATAGAAAATGTGAATATTGGTGATATTCAGCACTTACAAAGAAATACAATAATAAGTTTGTTTCTAAAGCTACTTATTGCTTGCAAGTATTAGAAAACACACAACCTTCACAAAATAAACTCTCGCATTTCTCCCAGAACATTAGGCACATCTTTTATTTTTTTATTATATAATGCATGGTTTTTCCGTTGATATGCAGTTCCATCTGGACTTGCCAAGGAAAGCAGGAAGTACAGTTCGAAGGAAATAGGGCTTGTGGGAGGAATCACGGCAGTCTTACTTCTTTTCCTTATTTCTGCACTTGTTCTACTCATACATAATGGAAGAGAATGGCACAGGCATCGCAGACATAGGGGCACAATTGCCATTGACCAAAACACCAATGTGGTAAGATATCTAGATTAAATATTCTATTAAATGGTGCCGACACATGAATGTCTGAAAATATAGGATGGTGGGACAATTAAGGGAGATCAATAATTCCTCAGTTCAAGCAAAGTTTGCACTTGAGTTGGAGATTACATAATGAGCCTTGGTTTCAACACAATGAGGCTGAATGTAATGGACCTTTTGGAGAAATAAGAGAATGTTCAAAAGAGAACTAGCCATTGCAGTATCAAAATTAACAGAGCGTAATTATTTTTAAATAGGACTATTATTTGTATTTTATTTTTAACAGGACTATAGTATACAACACCCTGAGTTTTAATAAGGTCATAACTGAACTTCCACAGTCATCTCAACTTTTTAAATAATTATTTTTTTGGATACGAGCATCATTGTCAAGGCTTTGCTTTGAGATACTGTAGTAGCGAGGATCCTAAAAAAATGTTACATTCCTTCTGGTGAAGATATTTGTGGACTAGATACCCCATTATGTCCTAATTCACTTAAGCCCCACAAAAACGATCAATCTACATCTTGAATATTATTTAATGGCTGCAATTCTGCAGCATTTAGAATTCCTGTGAATGAGAAAAATATCTTTATCCAAGTGGCTGACTCCAGGGAGTGCAAGCTGCAGTTCTATACTCTCCAAATGGGGAAACAACCTCTAAAGATATATTCTTTCAAATTCACTAAAAAAAAGAATATGACAAAATAGTGAAGGCAAGTAGTATACATGCATTTAAGGGAAACATGCATAAGCTGAAAGGAAAGAGGAATTGGGAAATTTTAAGTTGAACATAGAGACTCAAACAAAACTGTAGAGCTAAATGATCTGATTCTATGTAGTACACTATATGTTTCCTGAATGATTGCCATTTGATTTGTGGAATCTGACTCCAATCTAGCCCATATTAATTTAATAAATCAATTCTTTACAACAATTCATTACCTCCAAGGACATCAAATCATTTGGATCTAGTTTTCACTTAGCATCATCTTGTCCACATTATATACAAGATACAAGATACATTTATTTGTCACATGTACCAATTGGTACAGTGAAATGTGTGGTCACCATACAGCCATAGGAATAAAAACAAATAACAACACACGATAGACTCGGTCTATTCCTCTACCTTGAGTTTATCCATTCACATAATCTGATTAATTTCACTAAAGCAGCTTTGCAACCTTTTCAGTCAACAATGCCATCGCGTTCGTATCATTGCCAAGCATGAATATATATTTCCGTGAACATTACTGTAGTTTTACTTATTTAAAATTCTCACCTGCCAGAGAATGAATATTGATATATAATTTAGTAGGAAATTAGGTATTAAAAAAGTAACCAGAGTCCAGGGAGAATGGTCTACAGCCATGGATCATTCCACATATATCAAAGAGTAAGCAGTTATCAATTACCATATTTCACGAGACATAAATTTCATAGCTACATAGTTGCAATCTGTTAACTAAGAAAAATGGTTACCATTGAATCCAGAAAATAACTAGAAGCTCTTAAGTATCAATGATTAAGTTAACTAAGGTTCAGGTGAAACAATAATTCAGGATAGTTGAGGTTCTTCAAACCATGGTAGGAAAATGCAATTGTTTTTTATGTAATCATCCCAGACTGGAAAATAATTTGTTTGTGATTTATGCTACCTCTGCCATTAACTATGAATTGCCAATGAACAGTGTGCTATTTGGAGACGCAACGCTTAGTGAGAACCAAATTCAATATTTGTGCATGATCAAACAATCCTTTGTCAAAGAATTACTTAAAGTGCAACAGTTCCTCCAATTGGAAAATATGACTTACTTTCTCTCTCTCTGTGTTTTGGCTCATTTTCTTTTTTGTTCACAACTCGGTGTCCTCAGAGCTTAAAGTGGTTCCAGATGGTGAGTGTGTATTTATTCTCTATTCTTCCAGAGTGTGACAATTATTAGTGACTGATTATTTAGGGGCTGTAGTACATCAGATATCTATGTATAATTCACCAAATCTAGTGGGGCTCTGTGTGGGCTTGGAGGTTGTCCATTATCATGGTTGCTGTCTCGAATGGACTGCAAAGGTTCTAATCCTCATTTAATCAAAGGATGCAACAGAACATGTCAGAATCAAATTAATTTATGGTGTATTGGTTTTGAAATTATCATCTGCAACAAAATTGTGAACCAAAGTGAATCAAAAATAAGAGAAGGCCTCATCCTCATCAATAGAATGAATGCTTTAGGGGAAATAAATTGAGGATAACAGAATCACCAATGAGATTGGTGAGGCTCTTGCAGAGGCTCTTGCAGAGAAAAAATATCTGAGCATTGTGTATTTTATTAGGGTTGATCTGCTGCGGCAAAATGCTCTTCTGTGGTGAAAAAAATACCAAATGGGAAATCTCTATTTGATACAGTAATCCTGCTCTCTACACTGTCTTTTGTATTTATGTATGATGATTGCTTTTCCCATAAGGATTCTACAATGTTTCAAATCTCCAGATGATTAATTTTTCAATAGATTTCTTGATCTATTCTCTCTGTTTGTGAGATTCCATAACTTTATTTCACTTGATGCTTTCATATTCGTGGAGCTCTATACAGAAAGCGTTAATCTGCAACTAACTCATTCCATAATGGTTGAATGTTGAGGAAGCATTCATAGAATGTTGAGCCTGTGCTGTGTATGATCAAGGTAATTTTTACATAATGGAGCTCAAGGACATTGTGAATCTAACTTGGACATAACAGTGATTCATATACCTATCAATTTCCAAGATAAGACTATTTTAAAAATTGCAATTGGCAGGAAAAAGAAATAAAATATTCTCACTTAACTTACTTTACCAGCATTTTCTCCTTTGTTTTCTTTCTGCAATTCAGAATAACACCAACAAGACCATATCATCTTACAGTAATCTGGCCTACACAGAAGAAATATACAGTATTGGCAAAGAGGAATCAAATAATGAATGTGCCACAAATAATCTGTGGAGAGTCCCAAACCCACTACTTGATGCTGCACAAGAACCAGACAGTGTGATCAAATCTGTATTCACTAATGGAAAACAAGTGCAAACTGCTGACTGCATGTCTATGTGCATCAAAAGTAATTTGGCTAAAGAAAGTCATACCAATATAAAACATCAATGTTCGGAATTTAAGAATGAACAGCACAGAGTAATTGGGGATTTCTCATTAGGAATTGATCTGCAATCATCCACCAGAGGAGAGAAGGAGTCGGGAAAGGACAACATGGAGAAGGGGACACAACATGAAAATAAAGCAGATGTTTCTGAATTCATAAAGGAAACTGCTTTTGAAGCAGCAGGACATTTGCAGACTATGCTAGGAGAAATTGAATGTTCAATACAAGACGAGAATTCAGCTGGAGAATTAGACCATGTAACCTGTACAGCAGAAGGACAAGAGAACCAAATAACTGAAAAGCAGAAAAAATTAATGTCCCCACCAGAACAAGAAAACCTAGTGACCACACCAGAAGGACAAGCACACATAATATGCTCAGAAACAGCAGGTTCAATGGATCAAAAGGTAGTGGATCAAAAGGTACAAAATGTAATCACAGTTCATGTAATAGGCACAGATTATCCACCAGCCATAGTGCAGCCATTAATCGCAAGGCAACCAGCAGCCGATGTACAACTGGGGAATCCATTGGTGGTTCAGCATCCAATATCAGAGAACTCAGTGGAACATTATGTAGTGTCAGCGGAGCATCCATTAGCAATACAGCACCCAGAGGAAGTAATGTCAACAGACTATCTGCTGGAAACAAATTGTCCAGAAACAATGGAACGTATAACAATTACAGAGAAGCCACTGGCAGGTGAAATAGCAGTTGAGAATCCTGCAGCCATGGTGATAGAAGGAGTAATATTTCAGTGTCCAACAACAGGAGTGACCATAGAGATCCAAGAGGGTGGAATGGAAGGCACAGTAGTAAGAAAAACATCCAATGAAACTGCAAATGTTACTACAGAAGATCCAGTAGCCACAGCCACAAAATGTTCATTACCAGAGGTGGCTACAGATTGCCTGACTGTCGATGTGGCCAAAAACAAACTAACAGAAGGACAG
This sequence comes from Raja brachyura, assembly GCA_963514005.1. Next base: position 12,841,319 of record OY740799.1, on the reverse strand, counting down.
GTTATTGAGGGCCAGTCATCAAGACAAGTGATTGCAGAGGATACAGCAACAGGAGGATTGACCATGATGGGTGCAGAGGAAAGAGTACTTGTTGAGGATCAAATGAAAGCCAAAGACAGCTCAGCATCAGAAAGAAAAGAGGACATTTCTGTAATGGCTCACAATGACGAGCCTGCAGGAAGCATAGCTGCCGAAATGTCAGTAATAGCCAGCATTCAGTCATCAGCAGAGGAAATTAATGCAAAAGCTCGAGAGCCAGCAGTCAAAGCAGCCAGACGTAGTTCAGTAGTCCAGCAGTCATGGATTACTCAATAGATGCTGCAAGAGAAAGCACTTCTGCAACTCCAGCAGAGAATACTCCCGATATGTTTTTCTATTTTAACCAGCCTACAATGAGGAAGCAAGAACTCTAAAACCTTGTTCTTCATTAGACAACATTCAGAGTGACGCTGAATCAGCTACTTTATATATAGAGAGCATTGTAGAAATGACTTCATGCTGATTAAACAAGAAACAAACACTTTGATGTCTGATAACACTTAGGATTTCCATTTATTTTGCTTTTTTTAAATCAATACATTTAGCCTTCAGATTAAAACTAATTATTGATTCACAAGCTTGTGTTGGGTTTGGTGGGAAAAGACGAGAATAAAATTGTGCATATTACATAAGGAATATATACTTACAATTCTGAAATAAATGACTAAAGGACATTTTACAACATTTGGGCTGATGCGCATAGGTATAACTAACCCATTTCTATAGAGCACATTAAGAATATCTTGACACAATTTGGAATAATTTCCCACAAATATTCAAGGCTGAGAGTTGTATTAGGCAATATTTATAAAAAAATTGCTCAATGCATTCTTGTCTTTGATAAAAGAGGTTGAAATTCTGTTGACATTCATCTTTCCTTTTTAACAGAAGCACAACACGCTATGCGTAAGCAATGGGTTCAACTACATTTGTGTTTGATCAGGGTAAATGTGAATACAGTCCTTCTAACCTGAATTTAGTTTTATAATCTCTTCTAGCTGGTAAAGGATATTACTTTAATCTGTTATTTCTTGCTCTGTTGAGAGAACGTTCCACAACAAGAAGAATAATTTGATGGGACGATCCTCAGTAATATTCATTTACCACCCCACATCCATTTGTAGTGTTCCTCGAGATATTTCACCTGGCAGCTTTAGTAAAGTACTGTACATGAGAATTCCATTCATTGAGAATAGTTTGTTGCCCAAGTGGTTGCCCGGTGATCCTTGAAAGGGAGTTTAATGCTCTTCCAATCCCGCTTTTGGGATATATAATGCTGTTTCCACCAATCCTCTGAAGTGCTCTACTACTGGAACTACTCACACCATAAATGAACATCCAGTGTTCTATTGATCCCTAAAGGATAGGCCAATCATTTGAACAACTCTGCAACTGGGATTGCTAACTAATTGAAAGGGAGCCTCAGACTCTATTGTTCCAATAAATGGGAATCTAGTCCTCCACAACTTGTTATTCTGCTCCCTATTCGTGAATAGGAAACCTCTGCCCTGCTATTAAACTGAACGGGAGTTCAACTCTCTTTGCAGTAATTGTTAAATAAATCCTTTAAAATTTTACAAATTTTAAATAACTTAGAGACTTACATCATATTACAATCTAATGACCAAGGAAACAAGACTTAAATGTTGCTCTGATATAATTATCATTTAAAAGATAACTATTCCACAGTTTTTCTTAAGACAGAAGCAACACCTTTACGTTGTACTGTCACAAAAAAAATACCGATCCAAAGTCATAATTTTCATCCAACTATGATACTAGAATATTGGAAGGAAGATTACCATTATAAAGTCTCTGTAGCAGTACATATTTCAGATTGGATCACAGTTGGAAAAGATCTTTCTGTGGCCCTCGCGCAAGTCATATCAGCAATTGTTAAATTCCTAATGCAAAATAAAAATTACTTGCATTTCTGTAGCATTTATGACATTCCTCAGAAGTATGTTAAATTTTTAAGGTGTAACCAGCTAAGCCCAACCCTTGTATCTAAGCAAACATTACAGTCTCAGGCACAGTATGAACCCAAAATCAGGTGGTAGTGCTACAAGAAAAGTTAGAAAGCAAGAGCTGTCCAAATGTTACTTACATAAAAATACTTGGATGATTAAAGAACAGGAAAACTTAGAATTTACATAGTACCGTTAAGATTGGAATATTTTCAAGCCACTGCGTAGCAGCATTATCTAACAACATTAGACCTGGAGCCACTTAGATTATAGGACAGATGACCAATAGATTGTCATAAAATGTAGCCTATGAGAAACAACAAAAAGGAGAAACAACTGTAGATAAATGGAAAGTTTCAGAGAACTAGGGCCTAGAAAGATGAAGGCATTGCTACCAAATGTAGAATATTAAAATCATTCAAGAGTACAGAAATGGAGGAGTGCATAGATTCAAATATGTTAATGGATAGAGAAAAGAAACTTCAGGAAAAGTGTAGACACACATACACACACACACACTTCCTACTGGATGGCAATCAAAAATGAGAACCCATAAACTGTTTGATGAGATAAACTGCCAGCATTCTCGCGGAGAGTAGATAACTCAACACTGATCTTCTCATTCTTAATGGTTCAATAAATGGAATGGTGGATTTATCTTAGAATCCACCACAAAGCTGTCTATCTTGATTTCACATATTAGTACAAATGGCTACCATATCCTGAGAAATGGGAACCATGTAAGGCAGAATACCGACCAATCCTTGTTTAGAAGAGCAAATGATCACAGATGCAACATAAATGCATCGACATAGCAAGTTCTGGATGACAAAATATGCGAAAAAACATAATAAACCACATGGAAGATAGTGTATGACAAAAATTCCTGGAAAGTAGGTCGGGGTACAAGCAATAAGCAATGTCCAAACAAGAGAATTGAGCACAAGCACTATTCAAGCTCCTGATAACAATAGATGTGGGAGAAGGGGTATTCAATTAAAATGTGAAGATCCAATTTACTAGAATATATTACAGGTATCACTGGCTTTGAATAAAAACTGTCTTTAAATTAACTGATCAGTTCGGTAGAAATAATTGCTTGTCACTGAAAAATCCAGCTTAGCAATTCTCGCTTACAACCAAATTTCACCCGCATTTATAAGAATTTACGTACTCATCCTAGAATAGCAACTCGATTAGTTACACTTCCTGATGGGTGAACGGAGCACGATTAAAATTCACTTCCACTAGCCGGAAGGCATGCAACAAAGCAGCTATTTGCATAATCAGTCTTCTGATGATGTCGATTAAAGGGTTCAAGAGGTTTCTTATGCCAGTGAAAATATTCAATTGGAATATCATGATGGGTTGCAGCAGGCTGTTGAACAAAGTCGCCAGCAGTGGCTTCAGCACATGGTCTCCAATTGCTGTCAAGAGTCCAACCACTAGGATTTCGATGAACGATCGACTTAAGAAATTCACCAATTCAATCAAAAACAAAGTGACCACATTCACCAGGATCCTTACCACCGCAAACAGCTCTCTCCAACAATGCCGAATGACATCATTAGACCTGAAAAAGTTAGACAGCCATCTGTAACTAAATATTTATATCCATCTACAATATATATACATATATTAAAATGAATGGAGGCAAAAACCTCCATATTACCACTTTGACTGCACTGTGTCAATGGCAATGTTAGATTTGTTTCCCATTTCCTAGGGTTCCACCAGTTATCCATCAGGGAACTCCCATGTATATAATATAAACAGTTACCATCCTTCATTACGTGCTCAAAGCAAACATTAAGTTTCAAACTGCAATAAAAATTGCTTCAATTTGCTCCGTTAAACTAAGAAGAAACTTAGATTTTATTTACTTAATAACTGGTCATAATGGATAAAAATATTTACTTTAGCAAAATAATACATTGCAGATAAAAAATAGTTAACACTGCTGTTAATATAAAACATATTTCTCATTAATGTCTCTAACACAAATTAGAAAATCATACACTTAAACCCAATTCCGAAGACTTTGGTGCAATAAAGATGGACCACATCTCTGTCAAATGCCATCAAAATTGATGTAATAATGATTAGCTAATGCCAAGTCTATCATGTAATTTGCAACTTGATGGGGCTAAGATGACATAACCAGCCTCAATTCCAACTCAAAGTTAGATTTTATTGTATTGGTAAACGAGTTAAGTTGCATGTGTTATTTAATGATAGAAACTAAACATGCAACTTTGAAGTCCTTACAGGTGCATTTTTCATGACGATTAAAAACAAATCTTGGCAGGGTTAACTAAACCACAAAGGAGATATATTAGGAAGAATGGCTAAAAGCTTGGCCAAAGTGGGAAGATAAAGGAAGGTTGGTAGAGGAGAAACAGGTTAGAGAAGTCAATACAGAATTTTAAGTCTTATGACTAAAACTTTTTTGCCTGTGATGAGTTAAAGAGAGTAGAAGATCCCGGGGAAAACCCACGCAGGTCACAGAGAGAACGTACAAACTCGGTACAGACAGCACCCGTAGTCAGGATCGAACCCGGGTCCCTGGCACTGTAAGGTAGTAGCTCTACCGCTGCGTCACTGATCTGCCCTTCTTTAAGGGATTAAGGAATTGGAAGAAATGACCACATTCACCAAAATCTTTACCATCTTAAATGACACTTTCCAATAATGTAAAAATGCATAATTTGCATTTTGACATCATATCAATATGACAGTGAAAATTTTGAACAGTGACATCAGTCAACCAGGCAAACCACGATGATAGATATCCAACAAACTGCTAGAGGAACTCAGCGGGTCAGGCAGTGTATGTGGAGGGAAATTAATAGACAAGGTTTCATGTTGGGACCCTTCTTCAGACGGGTGGAGATGCTATCACACAAGCTAAATGAATCCATCAATTTGTTTTTTTTATGCAAGATTCCAGCATCTGCTGTTTTCTGTGCCTCTATGATGAATATCCAGCACTGTACAGATTTGCATAAAGACTGCTGAATTATGGATATCCTGAACTTCATTGGGATGGAGAGATTGCAGTTGCAATAATTGGGTATGGAGGTTGTATAAAATGAATTAAAGTTTCATAATTAGGCTGAATTAGTACAGGTATATAGTCAATATTTTATATATTCTTTCTGATCTGCCAGAAATACTATGAGGAAGGATGTGGGATATGAAGATCAGTTCTGCATTAAGTAGAATGGTGAAATAAAAACAGTTAACCATATTTTGCGAAGGTAGACATAATTAATAGCTACGTGCTAAGACAATGTCTTCAGCCTTCCTAATTTAAGATCACACTGTCCTTTTGAAGGGTACTACTACATTAAAAACAAGCTAGCTCACCAGTCTGCGAGGTTACTAATGCAAGCTTCATTATATTCCTTCTTCGTCTCATAGAAGTTCTGATGTCCAAAATCAAAATGGTAGATTAAACTGAGGAATGAAAAATGGAAGCATTAAATGGATTGCATCTTCCATGATGTAGGCAACCAGAACACAATAATTTGATCAACTCACTTATTTTCTTTATAACTAGGAGCATCTTTCACGATTCCAACCACTATATTTTCCTCTGAAGCTACCCCTACATTTTCAGGTTCAATGGAATCCTCAATCAAGCCAACATTTTCTTGTCCAAGCTGTGAAAGAAAAACTAATTTACATATTTATAAATCATAATCTCATGCTATAGAACAGGACAGGGGATCTTATACAATATGCAATTAAATTAACTATATATGCAAGCAAATTAACTATGGTAACAATAGGAAGTTGAGTCATTTAAAGCTTATAAATCAATTATATTGAAGAAACTGGAAACATCAACAGAATAATCCCAAGCATGTAATACCCTACTAAATTAATGAACTAAACCTGCTTTCACCACTATCAGATATCTGTAACATGCAAAATATAAATTTGTGCAGCGGAGGACCTCAGGATGCACTTATCACACATTTCCTCCAAAAGTTGTTAAAACTTGGTAGACACAGCTAAAAGTCAATATTTGTTTTTTATAATAGCACACCCATGGAACCGTATTCCAGGCTGCACAGTGGCACAGCTGATAGAGCTGCTACCTCACAGTGTCAGAGACGTGGGTTCGATCCTGACCTTGGGTGCTGTCTGTGTGGAGTTTACAAATTCTCGTTATGATCGCTTGCGTTTCCTTGGGCCCTCTGGTTTCCTCCAATATTCCAAAGACCTGGAGGTTTCTAGATTAACTGCCCACTGTAATTTGCCCCTAGTGTTTAGGGGATGGATTCAAAAGTGCGATAACGTAGAACTAGTGTGAATGGGTGATCGATGAGTGGCATTGACTTGGTGGGTTGAAGGGCCCTTTTTCATTCTCTATATTTCAATCAATTAATAAAAGAATAAAATAATGAAATGAAATAGCAGCTTAAAGAGTTTTTTTTTGCAGGGAAAATAGTTACAAGATATTTGTCAGATGGTAAAATATGTTGAAAGAATCCTTGCATTCTTTCAGAAATTATTTAGTAACTTCTATTGCCCTTTCAGGTCATTCGAACATGTGGCTTTGTTGTAATACAAGTAACATGGCAAACACTTTGTATGTAGCCAAAATGTTTAAGAAGTAACTGCAGATGTTCGAAAATCGAAGGTAGACAAAAGTGCTGGAGCAACTCAGCGAGTGTGGCAGCATCTATGGAGCAAAGGCAAAGTTTCGGGCCGAAACCCTTCTTCAGACTGATGTCGGGTGGGGGGGGGCGGGAAGAAGAAAGGAAGAGGAGGAGCCAGAGGGCGGAGGGAGCGCTGATAAGGGGAGGAGACTATAAGGGCTACCGGAATTTGGAGAAGTCAATGTCCATGCCGCTGGGGTATAAAGTGCCCAAGCGAAATATGAGGTGCTGCTCCTCCAATTTCCAGTGGTGCTTGGAGGAGGCCCAGGACAGAAAGGTCGGATTCGGAATGGAAATGCTGAGCCACCGGGAGATCAGGTTGGTTATTGCTGACCACCCACCACCCCCCCACCACACATCGCCTCGGCCTCAGTCCACTCACCTGCCTTCCTCTGGCCTAAACCCCCATCCCTGCCGTGTTTTTACCCCCTGACCTCCTCTCAGATACCGAACGGTCTGTCCTCAGCAGAGGCCTCACCTTTGTCTCCCTCCATCCCCACTTCAATGAGTTCCGAGCCCACCACGATTTGGAGCTCTTCTACCTTCGCCTCCGCCTCACAGTGTTCTTCCATGGGAAGAAGTCCTCGCCCCCAATTGATGATCCCTTTTCCCGTCTCCAACGGATGCCCTCCTCTTGGACCCCCCCTCATGGCCATCTTCCGGCTTTAAACCTTTTTATTTTAAACTGCCGGCGGGACATCAACCGCCTCAACTTCTCCACTCCCCTGTCTCACTCTAACCTCTCCCCCCCTGAACGTTCAGCCATTCACTCACTCCGCAACCCAGACTGGGTTATCAAACCCGCCGACAAGGGAGGTGCCGTGGTACTCTGGCGCGCTGATCTCTACAAGGCTGAGGCCACGTGCCAACTCTCAGACACCTCCTCCTACTTATCCCTATACCATGACCCCACAGACGAACACCAGGCCACTATCTCGAGTACCATCACTGACTTCATCAACTTCAGCTCCTTGCCCCCCCAAGCCTCCAACCTCATCGTTCCCCAGCCCCGCACAGCCCGATTTTTCCTTCTCCCCAAAATCCACAAACCTGACTATCCTGGGAGGCCTATTGTCTCTGCCTGTTCGTGCCCTGCCAAACTTATTTCCACATATCTCGACTCCATCCTATCTCGCCTGGTTAAACCCTCCTTATCTATGTTCAAGACACCTCAGGCACTCTTCGTCGTCTCTGGGAATTCCGTTCTCTAGGTCCCCACCCCCTCCACTTCACCATGGACGTCCAGTCACTCTACACCTCCATCCCCCACCAGGAAGGTCTCGAAGCCCTCCGTTTCTTCCTCAACCATAGAACCAACCAATCCCCGTCTACAGATACTCTTCTCCACCTAGCGGAGCTCATCCTTACCCTCAATAACTTTGACTCCTCCCATTTTCTCCAAATACAAGGTGTAGCTATGGGCACACGCATGGGCCCTAGTTATGCCTGCCTCTTTGTAGGGTATGTCGAACAATCTTTGTCAAGACGTACCAAGGCCCCATCCCCGACCTCTACCTCCGCTACATCGACGACTGCATTAGTGCTACCTCCTGCACCCACACACAACTCACTGACTTCATCCATTTCACCACCAACTTCCATCCGGCACTCTGGACCATTTCCGACACTTCCCTACCATTTATTGACCTCACTATCTCTATCGCAGGTGATAGACTCCTGACCGACATCCACTATAATCCACTGACTCCCATGGCTATCTAGACTACACTTCTTCCCACCCTGCTTCCTGTAAGGACTCCATCCCCTACTCCCAACTCTTCCGTCTACGCCGCATCTGCTCCCAGGATGAGATGTTCCACACCAGGGCATCTGAAATGTCCTCATACTTCAGGGAATGGGGGTTCCCCTTCCCCACTATAGATGAGGCTCTCACCAGGGTTTCTTCAATACCCCGTAACACTGCTCTCTCTCCCACCCCCCCCCCCACTCTTAACAAGGGCAGAGTCCCCCTAGTCCTCACCTTCCACCCTACTAGCCGTCACATACAACAAACAGTCCTCCGTCATTTTCGCCAACTTCAACGTGACCCCACCACTCGCCACATCTTCCCATATCCCCCCCGTCTGCTTTCCGCAAAGACCGCTCCCTCTGTAACTCCCTGGTCAATTCTTCCCTTCCCACCCGTACCACCCCCTCCCCGGGCACTTTCCCTTGCAGCCGCAAGAAATGCTACACCTGTCGCTTTACCTCCCCCCTCGACTCCATTCAAGGGCCCAAGCAGTCGTTCCAGGTGCGACAGAGGTTCACCTGCACCTCCTCCAACCTCATCTATTGCATCCGCTGCTCTAGATGTCAGCTGATCTACATCGGTGAGACCAAGTGTAGGCTTGGCGATCATTTTGTCGAACACCTACGCTCGGTCCGCAATAACCAGCCTGATCTCCCGGTGGCTCAGCACTTCAACTCCCCCTCCCATTCCGAATCCGACCTTTCTGTCCTGGGCCTCCTCCATGGCCTGAGTGAGCACCACCGGAAATTGGAGGAGCAACATCTCATATTTCACTTGGGCAGTTTATACCCCAGCAACATGAACATTGACTTCTCCAATTTCCGGTAGCCCTTATTGTCTCCTCCCCTTCTCAGCTCTCCCTCAGCCCTCTGGCTCCTCCTCTTTCTTTCTTCCTCACCCCACCCCCACCCTACAGTCTGAAGAAGGGTTTCAGCCTGAAACGTTGCCTATTTCCTTCGCTCCATAGATGCTGCCCCACCAGCTGAGTTTCTCCAGCACTTTTGTCTACTTTGATGTAGCAATGTCTTGCAGGCAGAAGTGAAATAATAATCAGAAAATCTTACATGCTAATTGAGAATTTTCATGTTAATTGAGAAATAGAAATGGGCAGAAATGTTCTGCTCTCTTTTGGAACAAGAAATCCCCACAGTTTTATACGAAGCATAACCTAAGTATTTCATATAATAAAATCAATAAACACATGAATTAAATTATCAGACTCAGAAAGGCTGCACAGCTATTGCGGTAGGAAATTATAAAGACGTGTTTCAGATTGTTGTAAAATCAATTTACCAATTAAGGTGGCTTGTGTAAAGAATTGGCCCCAATTACAGGATGATTGAAAAAGGAAATGGTGAACATTGCCATTTGGTGTAGTGCAAGGAGTTGAGGTAAAAGATTGTAGTAGAATGGAAGGCAGTTTACTTTGAATTCAATCAGGTGTCCACCAAATTGGGAATATGGGATTTTAATTATATGAAAAGAGAAAAGTGTTTATTTTGGTAATACCAACATTCATTCGCTTTCATAATCGGAGGTGCATTACCTCTGTTGAAGACACTCCAGCCTCAGCACAAGTCTTCTCAGCCTCAGTTTTCTCTTTGGATAAAACTCGAACAAGCTGGTGGTTGGTCCGAGAGTCCTCCATGGAGGGCTTGTTGGTGGATGTTTGGCTTGGTTTGTGCTGGTTCCTGAGGTGGTTCATGTTCTTCTTTAAGCTTTCTAAATAGAATATATTTTTTGACACGAGAATCTAAGCTAAGGATCAGTGATCATAAAACTTCCCTATATGCAGTCCAAATATTTTTGGGTTGAGAAATGCCGAATTTAGAGACAGAAACATCTTTTAGTGATTGAGGCAACATAGACCAGGTATCATTTTCCAAAATTCACCCTTCCCTTAATGCTATTTTAAGTACCTTTCCCTGATGTAGTAAACACACAAAAAATTCAAGTGAATTCAAGATGGCTTTCCAATTTATTTGTTTAGTCAAATTAGTATGCAAAATAATGTTTTTCAAATAAATTTACCTTCATTTTTATTTATATGCATTACAAGAATTAGCAATAAAAATACCATCAGAGTTTTGGAAAGAAAATGCAAGTACCAAATTAAGAATATCAAGAAGTTGCTGAATGTCTCAACTGGGTTCACATGCAGATGGAGTTCAATATGCGGTTATATTTTTGCTCCATTATTATGCTATGGTATTTATATCAAGATTTCATTATTTTTTAGAACTCATTTGTTTTATTAAATCTGCCTCCCAAAAACAATCTCCTGAAAATACTGAATGAGTACAACATTTCTATTAGTGACACATGGGACTGCAGGGTTGCAACCCAATACAGTGATTATCCCTTTACCTTCACAGATGCTACTTGACCCACTGAGGTCTGTCCGCAGTTTATTTTTGCTCAACATTTCTACCGGTTACCATTTTAATCACATCAATTCACTCTTGTTTGTCATAATAGCTTATTAGAGAATAAAGACTCGGATTGGAAAGAGTTTCTTCTCCTTAACAATTTATTGTATAATATACTAATAGTCCAGATTAAGGGTTTTGAAACAAATCATCAGCTGTCCATTTCCTTTCACAGATGCTGCCTATCCCACTGAGTTCCTGAGGCAATTTGATTTTTGTTTGGTTATGTATTCTGATTTAATTGACAAGAGCAATATTGAACTCGCTCGAAGCAGATAAACTAAACTTTAAGCTCTCATGAAAGTTGTTCCCGGCTTGAACTCCAGGGGCCACTTTGGAGCAAATTCTAGTCCAGCTTTACAATGATGCAGGTACTAAATGAGAAAATATCAAAATGAAAATCTTAGCCAAAACTAATTTTAAGATTTAAAATGGTGAATCACTACTGAAGACTCAACTGAGAATTATTACACAACTGCTATTTTCCTCACCTTTAATGTTTCCTTTATTCTTGTTCTGTTCCTCTATTACGCCTTGGTCTTTTTTCTTCTGGTTGTCGCGTTCATAATGAGAGAAGATTGGTTGTGTCTCGCTTGATGAATCACTCCATCCAGGATAGCCTGGCAAAAGAAAGCCACCACTGCTTTTATTATTTTAGATGATCAAATCAAAATAGTCTGCAAATGTTGCTAACCCGCATGTAGTCTAAAATTATGTTCATTTGCCACAGATTTCATATTCATATTTTCTCATGACATACAAGTCCATCAAGTCACTGCTGACTTTCACAGCAATCCCATTAATCATATTGTTCAAGAAGGAATTTATTTTTCTTCGGCGGGAGGAGGGTCTGAAGAAGTGTTTCAGCCTGAAACGTTGCCTATTTCCTTCGCTCCATAGATGCTGCCTCACCCGCTGAGTTTCTCCAGTACTTTTGTCTACCCATTAATCATATTCTGCTAGTTATTTCCTTCTCATGAACTAGTCCATTGATTCCTCCAATTCACCTACTAACCACCAACCATAAGCATAATTTACAGGAGCCAATGAATCTCCCAACCAGCACATCCTTGAGAGGGAAGCTGGCACACTCATGGAAACCCACAGGATCGCAGGAAAACACCCAAATTCCACGCAGGTAGCACCGGAACTCATGACCAAATCTCATTGACTGGAGCTTTGAGGAAGTAACAAATCAACAAACCTGTAGCCTCAATCTTCTACCCGTCCTGTCTCCCAGGCCGCCCCTTACACAGCTATATAATTCACCGCTTAAGATTTTATCTCATTGTGAAGTTGTATAAACTCTTCGTGTCAAATACCAGGAACATATGTCAAAAGATTAGAAAAATTATATAGATGCCATTCCACAAATCATTACACTTAATTTAAAAACTGTATCAAGGAAAGTATGGAAGAAAATAATAGTAATACAGAGGGAACTGTATGGATCTCCAGAAAGAATGGGAATGGGAGAATATGACAAGATGATGCACTTGAGATTAATCAAAAATGTTCAAAATTTGGTTGGGATGGGCATTTTTATTGCTTAATAATCTCATGTTTCAACTTAACAAAAATGTATTCCTGCAATGCACTTACTTGACTGAATCATTGGATCTAGTTCTGCGGGTCTGTTTTTGGAACCTGACGATTTATGGGGAATGTCCAAATTTTGATCATATTTTTTTATATGAGATTTCCCAGGAGATTGGAAATGTCTGCCTGCAAAATCTGTATCTAGACGAATAAGAACAAATATCAGGTTACAAAATCTTCACAAGAGATACATTTTTATCATAAAAAAATTAATTTATATTGTGCTGCTCACATACTCAGTGGCATTTCACAGTAATAATTTACTGCTTGATTTAATCACCAATGCACTAATTGATTACATGCAGCAGCCACTGTGCCCACAGCAATGCTTCCAAAAGACATTGGTGACACGTAAAATACTGTTAAAAAGCATTGCTGACATCTAAAATATTGATTAATTCTACCAAAAGAAACTTGGAATTTTATAAGTCCACCTGGTTGAGAATATGCCTGAAGTTAACTTCTCTGTTAATATAATTCAGAAGTCTGTTTACTGCTTCTTTCACAAGATACATCTGACAGTGTAGCACTCAACACTTCACAGATATGCCAGCTTAGATGATGAACAAGTCTCCAGGGAGAAGCCTAACCCAATGTTTTTCTGATTCTGGAGAAATGGTTCCACTTAGCATGGCTGACACTTTAAATATGTGGAACTAATGCAGAAACTAGTTACTGCTTGATTCATAAAAACGTGTACGTATGCTTACATTTAATTATCAAACAGGCAATTATAGCTTTAGGATATAAACAAAGGATGGCTGACTATTAAAATATTAAACTAATATGGAAGGTTTCGAGCATTCCAACAACGCTAGGTATTTGGTGGCAAATATTAAACGGCTTAGAATTTAATTGAAGAGATGGGAAGACTAAACAATAAAGAAATATTAAACAATTTCAAGAAACATATATGATGTCCATTACAATGTTGCCCAAAATATAACAAGGGAGCAGGAGGAAATCATGTATCGGGAGAAACCAAGCATGCTAAAGATTACTGACACATGGCTACAGAAGAAACAGGACCAGAAATTAAACATCAGATTGTATAAAATATTTTTTTTTAAAACAGGATAAAAAGAGGAACGAGGAAAATGGACTAACAGTAATTATTAGGGATGACAGAATAAAAGTAGAATAGAAGAAATAAATCAATAATGAAGAGAAAGGTAGAATTCATATGGATACACGATCTAATATGGAAGCAACATGGATGAAGAAATAAGAGAAATGTTTAATAAAAAGTGTAACTACTTTGATATTAAAAGGACATGATGTAGACAGAGGGAGCAAGGGAATGGTGTTTTTGTAATGTATATGGGCCTTTCTAATATGTCAAAACCCCAACAAAAGAGGATTGTTGTTGAAACTAGTAATAGGGAATGAACGACAGCAGATATGTTATTATAAAGAAACATATAGTCAATCATGCCTATAACACACTTTAATGTGATAACTGAGAAGGACATCAAGTGTGATAGCACAGGTAACTAGGTTTGGGAAATGGCCACAGAAGAGAAGATTAAAATGGGCAACAGTACTGGCTAAAACAACAACGCAGAAGACACTGAAAAACATTAAAAAGGTGATCAACAGAGTATAAACAAAACCCTCATGTTTTCTGCAGTTAGGTTAATAAGTAAAAATAGTAAATTCTAAAATAGAAATTCTACATTACTATCTACCTGAAAGGACTGATTCACACTTGAATCATCTATTAGTTTTATTTTTGTGACACATATCCATATACTGAATATATTCAAAGTGTTCTATTTAGTCCATGAATTGTAAATTATAGAAATATACAATATCTCCATTACCTTTCAAAGTTTCTTTAAAATCTTCATACATCGTGTGTGAATGTTTGGTTGATGCCTGTAGCTTTGATCTTTGATGGCCTGATAACTTTTTAAAGCTCAACATTCTGAGAAGAGAGAAAATTTGTAGCAGGCACAACAACTGCGTTCTCTGTACAATATTCAGAAGCAACTTATAGTTAACAATTTTTCTGGAGTCAGAGAAGGGCAAGGGTAACAATGTGATTTGTTAAATTTCTTCAGAAGTAACAGAATACATAAGTATACATTATGAAACCAATTTGTTTAGAAAATCACTTGTTCCTTCAATGGTACATTAGAAGTGCTGTACAGTTTACCCATGTTGATACATGCTATAATGTTAAGATTGTGGATTTTGATTGTTTCATAGTCATCTCATTGGGATCAAGGATGGCCGTTTCCAATTCAGAACTGTGGGTTCCTGATAATGTCTTTGTCAGACTCAAAGATTATGCCTTCCCTGTGACAGAGGGTGTTTGATTGAGAAGCTGATAGGTAATTTGGGAAGTGATATAATATTTCCGCCATCCATGCTGACATTTATTGTGTCGGCCGCAGTGAATCGAGGTTCTCAACATCATCCTGCATGGTCTTTCTCAATCTGGGCAGTCATCATCTTAGGATTCCTTTGAGTCAGTGAGAATGTTACAACTTTTCAAAGATACTTTGAGAATATCCACAATTCATCTATTTTCCCAATTGGACAATATCTGGTTGGAACTATTAACAGAATG
The DNA here is from genome assembly GCA_963514005.1 of Raja brachyura. The sequence goes on along the minus strand of OY740799.1, from coordinate 12,826,290 downwards.
TCTGTTTTGAAAGTCTCGTGTTAGGAATGTGAACAAAATGGCTTGTGTATCATGCAGAAACAAGGAACTGCAGATGCTGGTTTATACCATAGATTGACACAAAGTGCTGGAGTATCTCAGCGGGTTAAGCATTATCTCTGGAGGAAAACGATATGTGATGTCCAGAAGGACCTGACCAGACTTTGTACTTTGTATCTATCTTTGGTTTGTCTATTATATTTGATGGAGTGTAATTGGGGGATGTTGGCCTGTGAGATGGTGTTAATGTTATTTTACTTATCTTGTCAGTAGATTTGTAGGATTTTTAAGAGACAACATTTATGCTATTTATGCTTTAACACTATGAGGTGCATGTTGTTGCTTGCTCATCACTCAGAGGTATACAGGAGAGCAGAGATTATTGCTGCCTGGTGAACCACGAGCAATGTGTTCGGTTTAAGGTCTAGATCTTCAAACACTTGTTCCCCGAGATAGTTGGCTGGTGCACAGAAAGGATGGGTCAATTTCATTATTAAACAGGACTGAAGTATTGAAATATACTGTATGATAGTTTCCCAGACTCTTGGTGTGGACTCTTGGTGTGTGTGCAAGGCAGTGTTGTATAAACATTGACTGTAGGAAGAAAGATCTGCTCTCAACCCACGCTGAGGTTGTTGACAGAGGGTCTTTGTTTTATGGATGTCTTGTATACTTCACTGAACATCTAAAAATGATTTATCGTTCCTTGGCCATGGGAGTGAGTGGGTAGCTGAGGAGGATTCAGTGAATCTTCCTGTAGCAGATAGAGGGAGATAATTCTCCAACTGCATTCACCTTCTTGTTTACCAGTCATGCAGATGGTCATGATTACATCTCTGATATACCCAGACACACCCTTGTCTTCCCAGATATGGGAGACAAGGTTGGGAACATGTGATATTTTCTTTGACATGTTCTAGAATTTCAATAGGTCAACCATTTACTCTCAAGCAAATGGAGTTTATGACCTAGTTTATGCGGACAGCGAGATCTACAAGAACAGAGTCACAATTGAGGAGTTTTCCTTTCAGTATACATTGGCCCCATTCCCAGCCTTGATAAATCTACCTCCGTTTTCGGCACATAATGAGTGTTGAACCACAATGACCTCGGCAGTACTGAAGAACCTGTGCATTTTATATTTTTGGTGCTATTCTGTCTGGTTCATTTTTATCCATTGCCTGTTTTTTAACTCATGTGTATTCTACTATTTTCAAGTTTAAATCTAAGAACGCCTGCAGATAAGAGGGATAGCGGAATCAAGGGGTATGGGGAGAAGGCAGGAACAGGGTACTGATTGTGGATGATCGGCCATGGTCACATTGAATGGCATTGCTGGCTCGAAGGGCCGGATGGCCGACTCCTGCACCTATTGTCTATGTATCTATGTATCTCCTTTTCAATCTCATCAAATGAGTCTTGGTGCTTTCTGGTTAGAAGTCAGTATCTCTTCACCAGTCTAATTAGGGTCTTCAGGATGGTCCAGGTACTGTGGACAGTGTGTGGCTCCTGTTGGTTTTGGGTTGTCAAGTTGCTGTCCAATGATAACTGGAAGGTATCATTCCAGACCCTCAACACTGATTTTCTTACAATGTTTCTATAGTTGCTGTTATTTTGAGACCAGCCTGAGGGAAATAATAGATGATTAGATGGTAGCCCATTAAACAGACATCAACATATGTAAAGGCATCTGATGCAAACATCCTTCTGATCACTTGCTCAAACACTGGCATAATCTAACAGAGATGATTTCCTGTGTAGAACATGTTGCCACGTGGTTCTCTTCTTATCTCTGGCAAACCAAGATTTTGGCTTTGTCAATCAAGTGTCCTTAGCATTTTGTGCTGAGAAACCTCTATTTGGATTATCTTTTCCTAGAAATTCTTTATCAATCAGGTCTTACCAGAGGATTGTATCTATTTCAAACTTGGTAATGAAGTTGTCCAGGAATATCAGTTAGCCTAACTCTGGGATGCAAGTTACGGTTTGGAAGGTTGCAGGAAACTTTTCCAAGATCATAACAGCCTCACACACAGGAATGGGATGATGACTGCAGCATGCACTTCCTGCTTCAGAGTGATCTGATGGGGCTTGAATATTGCACATATACAACAGAGAGTGTCATTGAGGCACCAGATCAACTTGTCTTGACAAGAAACTTAATCTCATGATAACATTATTTAATTTCCAGTTTGCCCTTGTTTTTCTGGCTATTTCAAACCACTTTCCAGGCTTTCCCTCTAAATTATATTTAAAGACGAATGAGCCTCACATCAGTGGTAGGGATGCTATGGAGAGGATTCTTAGCAACAGGATTTACTCACATTTGGAAGAAAATTGGCAGGTCCTTTCCCCTGCAACCGCTGGAGATGTAACACCTGTGCCTTCTCCTTCTCTCTCATTTCAGGTTTTATCTGTACTAATTTTTTTTTTAGCCCATCTAAATATCACATGCATGGTTACCTCTTCTCATCTTCAATCTCCTTATGTTTAGAAAGGCCCTCCTCTTCACTATCCCAAGGACTTGAATCAACAGCGTTTCCCTAAAGCAATCACATACAGGAATTCTATAAATAATCTCCATCACAGGCTTTTTCAATTTTTGAAATGCATTGAATGAAGGTTTTGAATATAGAAAATCTTAAGGTGCATATATCATTTTTTAAATAAAAAATCTAACATTTTTGTGAAAATTAAAATTAAAAAAAAACTACAGATGCTGGAAATGTGAAATTAAAAAATGGAAAATTAGAGAAACATTTTGCAGGTCAGGCAGCATCTGTTAAAATAAACATAGTTAACATTTCAGGCTACTGGATTAAATCAGATATATAAACATTTTTTTTAGAAATACAAGTAAGTATACATGAGCAATCTGTAATTTTACCTGACATTCAAATGAACAGTCAGCTCTTTTGTCTCCAATAATTTATGGATTGTAATTCTACTGCAAAGACACATAACATATGCTTACCTATCATCTCTCTTCATTATCCACACTGTTCTCCATCATGGGAGCAGAGACTAGATGAAAGATAAAACCTTCTACGAACAAGACTTTAAACAGCATTCAGTATAGTATGAGATGCTCGCTGCCTTGCCCCATACAGGTGCAGGCTCTCTATTCTGTCCATCTGTCAAGACTTCAAAACTCTATCGTACTTTGTAGCAGGGTTCTCTTGGATACCATTCATTCCACAACACACCAAAAAAAGATTATCTGTTCCATACCTGATGTACAGCGGTTTTTTCATTTTTTGATACAACATTCCACTTGCCAGAAACTCGACTTTCTGCTGAGCTGGTTTCAATTTCACTGTCCTGGTTTACAAAACAAACAAAAAGTTTCAGAACTCGTCCAGTACAAACATTCGATCTATTATCTAGGTGTGGTGGAGACACATTTGCCACTGATCCATTCAATCAAACAAACTCCTTGAAGATAAAAAAAATTAGATGTGTTGAGGCTAGAAAGGTCTGTAAAATATTACTTTTGCTGTAACTTCAGGCATTAGCATTTCTAGGAACTGGAGGATCCTGCAAAAGCATAGCTGTCTATAAAAGGAACTCAATCAACCCATCACTGGCTTTTGCAACAGTAACAAAATTAATTGCATTATCCTGCTCCCTCTTCCATTAGCCTTGTGCCATGCTTTTAAAAAAAAATTAAAACAGAAATTAGATAGATATCTGAAAATAGTCTTGTCTTTCCCAATGGCATATGCATCATTAACTGTCTGCTTAAAATAGTTTCTTCTAATATTTCTCTTGTTCTTTAGGACATTGCATTCCTGCATTATCTCTCAAGATATGCATGATGATCCTGGCATTTAGTAGTAGGAAGAATCCCTCTCCCCATCATTCCCCCATGGCCATTGACAAAGATTATCAATTATTTAGGGTTTTGTTGACACTGACAAGGAGGAGAATTGCTCTCAAAATTTGCTTGAATTTAATTCTGGGACACTGTTGGAGTTAACATGAGCTTTGCAAATTTAGATATAATATAGCACATGCCTGGATAGGTTTGTTAGACGTGATGCAAATACAAAAGACTCCCCACCATTTACTTCATCTACACCACGCTATCTCAGAAAAGGAGCTAACATAATCAAAGAGCTGTCCCATACCTTTTTTCACCCGCTCCCATCTGGCAGAAGATACAGTATAGAAGTTTGAAAGCACGGACCACCAGAATCTGGAACAGTTCATCCCCTCTGTTATAAGGCTTCTGAACAGTCCTTCCATAAGCTAGAGTACTATCCAATTCAACTCTGCCTCATTGTAGACATTGAACTTTGTCTATGTTGAGAACTATAATCAGCACTCTGTGTCTTCCCATTTGCCCTACCTATTGTACTTGAGTTTGATTTGTTGTATTTGTGTATAGTATTATCTGATCTGATTGAATAGCATGCAAAATAAAGCTTTTCACTGGACATTGGTAGATGTGACAATAATAAACCTAAATCTAAACAAAGTATGGAATTGTCAAGGATGTTGCCAGTGATGGAAAACCTTAGCTATGTGGAAACTGGGATTTTTTTTGTGGAACGGGAGGTTCAGGGGAGAGTTAATTGAGTTGATTAAAGCTGAATCATCTGGATAGAGAAAATAAGGAGTCTTCCCTTATCTGAAGAGGTCAAAAGCCAGGAGACGTAGATTTCAAGTAATTAGTGCAAGAACTACAGAGGAAATTAAGATACATTTTTGCACCCAGATGATAGTGGAGGCATGGAACTCATTGCCTGAGAGGCAGAATCTAAAAATATCACCTCAGTTAAGAAGTGCTCGCATGTGTAAAGAGTCATGATCCACAAGGCAGAAAGGTGTAATTAAGCTTTTTTGACTGGCACAGACATGATTGGGTGAATGGTGTCAGGGTCTGTCATAATTGGATACCATGATGACTTCTTACCTTTGGGTTTTCAGGAAGAGGGTGAACAAGCTTTGATTATTAGGTTTATCTATCAAAGGAGAAGGAGGTGGAGCGAAAAACGTCTCTGAACACAAGTTAAGCACAACTGGTTTTCGAGGAGCACCAACTTCTTGATGGGCGAGTAGGACGTAAATCAGCTGATAATGGCAACATATAAAACTTGTCTGGTGGGAACTCCAGTACACACCAGGAGTGGTGCAGACTAGTGTTTACACAATTGGTTGTTCCACGATCCTTTTTTGTAGTGATGTTCAGCAAATGAGGAAAACATTCTTTACACAGAGAGTGGTGAGTCTCTGGAATTCTCTGCCACAGAAGGTAGTTGAGGCCAGTTCATTGGCTATATTTAAGAGGGCGTTAGATGTGGCACTTGTGGCTAAAGGGATCAGGGGGTATGGAGAGAAGGCAGGTACGGGATACTGAGTTGGATGATCAGCCATGATCACATTGAATGGCGGTGCAGGCTCGAAGGGCCGAATGGCCTACTCCTGCACCTATTTTCTATGTTTCTATGTTTCTATGTATACTCTGGAGCTTGAAGAAGTGTCACGTTAATGAAGGAGGGTGGAGTCCTTTCCTTCAAACCCATAACACTGTGTGACGTAGCATCTGAAATATGGCAGGCAATAGAGATTATTAAAAGTATTATAATGCAAATTCATGGTATTGACCATAAATTTCTTCTCTTGGTCTACCATAACTTGTACTTTAAGGTTTGATTGCTCTTATGATTCACAAAGAGCTGAGTTTGGAGCTTTATCGGGATCCTTGAAGCACCACAAGAACAAATCTTGCACCACTGCTGTAGAAAATGCAGATGTTCTATATGGTGAAGTGGAGAACACCATTGACTTCCAAATGCTACAATGAGCAGCAAACCAATTACTTTAAAAATCCTACCTTCAGAACTCGTTGCCTCCTGAGGCAGGCTTCTGACAAAATCTTTTGCAACAGCCTCTAGCAGTATAAGCTTATTATTTCTTGGTGTACCCGGGCACGTTTTCACCTCTAACACTTGCCCTGCCGCTCAGCTCACGTAATACATCCATTCTGACAATAAACAAATACCCAAGGTAATGAGACTTTATCAAAATGGTAGTGCATATCACCCAAAGCTAATGTAGGTATAGATTTCAGAATCTGCATCAGATTGTAGTAATTTGTTCAAGTTGTGCAAATGGTCTTTTAAATTGTACAGTTCATCAAAAGTGCTTAGACAATATTTTTACTTCATTTTTCAGGATGTTGATTGGAGGGATTGGCTAAAGGCCAGCATTAATTGTCCATCTCTAAATGTCTTTAAGAAAGTATTAATGACCTACTTTCTGTAATTGTCACACTCTCTGAATGTTGCAGGATTTTGATCTAGGTACAGCAAACGAATTGTAATATATTTACAAGTCAAGCTGTATTAATTGGAGTAGATCCAAAAAATGGTGGTGTTCCCCTGTGACTCTCTTGTTCGCATAGTTCAGGTTTGAAAGCTATTGCCTGAGTAGTCTCGGTAAGTAACTGCATACATTTTGTAAATGACACACATTTTATCCACAATGCAAGGGTGGTGGAGGGAATGAATCTTTAGTAAAGCAGATGAGGTACCAATGCCTTTGTCCCGGATGTTCTCAAATATTGTTGGAAGTGCCTTCATCCAGGCATTAGGGAAGTATTCCATTACATTCTTGACGTGTTTTGCAGATGGTGAAGAGCCTCGGGGATCTGCGGTATCAGAGGGCAAAATTAATACCTAACATAATTTACCTTTGTATTTATGTGGCAGATTATGGTCAATGGCAGTTGCTGGGGTATTGATAACATGGATCGTAGAAATGGTGAAAAAGTTTCTGTAACTTCTCGCTTATTTGTCCAGGTCTTACTACAAACAGGCATGAACTGCTTTACTTTAGAACTTATATATGAAATTGAACATCATGCAAATATCAGCAAGCTTATGATGGAAGGAAGTTTCCATCATAAGCTTGATGGTGCAGCTGAAGTTGGTTAAGCTTCCTAGCCTTAGAAACTGACGTTCCAATGATTGACCTCCAGCAACCACAACTACCAGTCTGAAGAAGGGTCTCGACTCCAAACGTCACCCATTCCTTCTCTCCAGAGAATCTGCCTGTCCCGCTGAGTTACTCCAGCTTTTTGTGTCTATCTTCGGTTTAAACCAGCATCTGTAGATCCTTCCTACACACAACTACCTTCCTTTTTTCAAGTACAAGTACGAGGGCCTCAAGGAGGCCCTCGGCGGTTGAATGCCACTACTACCGCAGACCGATACCCCGTGCCCTACATCCAGGACTTCAACGCCCATTTGGTCTCGCGAAGTGCCGGTTTGGGGTGACCACCATCAACTTCTTTGGCCACTGCGTGACTTCACAAGGCGCGTTTTCCCCTGCCGGACAGGGTCGACGCCATCCGCCAGTTTCCCCGTCCATACACTGTGGCCTTTTATCACCGTTTTGTGCCATCCGCAGCCGCTGTATCATCTCCTGGCGGGGAGACGTAAGGACGTCGAGTGGACCGATGAGGCAGTGGCGGCATTTGACGGCCGAAGGAGGCCCTTGCTCGGGCTGCGCTGCTGGTTCACCCGCGGGAGTATGCCCGACCGCCCTTACGGTGGACGCCTTGAAGTCAGCGGTTGGTGCCGTGCCTGAACAACTGACGGGCGAGGGTTGGCGGCCCCTGATCTTCTTCAGCCGGCACCTCAACAACGCCCAGAGTAAGTACAGCGTATTTAACAGCGAGCTCCTGGCTCTGTACCTGGTGGTGTGCCACTTCCGCTACTTCCATTCACCGCTTACACCGACCACAAGCCGCTCACCTTCTTCCTGGCAAAGGTTTCCGACCCCTGGTCCTCAAGGCAGCAGCGGCAATTGGCGTACATCTCGGAGTACACCACCTCCATCCGCTTCTTCGAGGGGAAGGAGTATCGGGTGGCCGACGCGTTGTCTCACACGCTGTTGGCGCCATTTTCGAGGTGACGCCCGTTGTCATGTAATCAAAGTGAAGGGGGAGATGTGATGTAATTAAAGTGAAGGGGGAGATGTGAAGTATATGTAATGTAATATGTAATGCAAATGCTAGTGGCAAAAGCAGAAGCTGGCAAATGTACCTGTGCCTCGTGACTAAGGTCAAGTGACATTCTGGAAATTTCAGTAATTGCAGATTAAGCCTTTCCTACAAGTTGTTGGACGTGTATTCATTGTGCTAGTCACAACAAGGTAATATGGAAGACATTACACCCGGCATTGACTATTCTGCCCTGGCGGAGGCTCAGCTCACGCACGGTGAGATGCCCGCCTACCGCCTTCACCTTGAGGATGTCCCTCTCGGCCCTGGAGGAGCAACAATACTTTGCGATGTTTAGTCCAGTCAGCCGTCCCCCATCATCCCTGCCTCTTGCCGCCAGAGGGTTTTCGACGTGATCCACGGGCTGGCTCACCCCTTCATCTGGGCGACAATGGCACTTGTGGTTGCTCGGTTCATGTTGCACGGTTGGCCACTGGCCACAAGCAGGTTGGCCACTGGGCCCGCACCTGCAATCCGTGCCAGACAGCAGAAATCCAGCGCCATGTCCGGGCGTCCCACCAGGAGTTCGGTCTACCACGCCGGCGATGCGACCATCTCTCCTGCCATCCCGGGGCATCATCCACCTCCTCACGGTGGTGGACCGCTTCACACGGTGACCGGAGGCCATACCGCTGGCCGATACTTCGACAGCTATGTGCGCTGGTGCGTTGCCCGTGCACTGGATTGCTGGCTTTGGGGTGCCAATGGACATCTCCTCGTACCGGGGGCCACAGTTCACCTCTGAGCTGTGGTCGGCCATGGCTCACCTGTTGGGTGTGCGGCTGCACCACACCACGGCCTATCACCCGCAGGCAAACGGCCTGGTGGAGAGGTTCCAACGGCAGTTCAAGGCAGCGCTGAAGGCGCGACTCTCTGGCCCGGACTGGATGGACTCACTACCGTGGGTCTTGCTGGGCATTCAAACTGCACCTAAGGAGGACTTGACCTCATCTTCAGCAGAGCTCGTTTACGGGTCGCCGCTCACGGTGTCCAGGGAGTTTGTGCCGTCGGCGCCGGGGCAGCAGGGACTGCCCTCATCCACCCTACAGTGCCTTCGCGAGCAAGGTGGCAGGCTCACGCCCGTGCCGACGTCCCATCCTCCGGGACTGCCCTAATGTTTTCCTGCGCCATGACGCCCACCGGACGCCGCTCCAGAGGCCGTATGAAGGCCCGTTCCGAGTGCTGGAGCATGGACAGACAACCTTTGTGTTGGACATGGGGGGCCGGCCGGAGGCCGTGTCGATTGACAAGTTAAAGCCGGCACATTTGGACATAGACCTGGTTGCCCAGCCTCGGCTGCGAGGTCGCCCCCCTTTGCGGCTCCCTCCTCCTGTCCCTCCACCCGTGCCTCCTCCAGCCCCTCTGTCGGCTGACTTCCGTACGCGGTCCAGACGGGTTGTACGCCCGCCGGTGCGTTTTGTGCCTCCTGTTTGTGCCTCCTGCGTTTTGTGCCTCCGGGGGAGGGGGGGGGGGTGCTGTGGTGGCTCCCAAGGCTCGGGCTATTCCTCTATCGAACCCCTTGGCACGGGAATGAAGTAGTCCAGGGGCAGCCCTTAGCTACAGGGAGAAAGGGAAGGGGTTTAGGTGCGATTGTTCTCTTGCAGACCAGACTGGAGAAAAGAACAACAGCGATAAAATACCTCCCGAAACACCTGGCTCCTCGCCTTCATTTCGGGCTTATCGCCACGCTACGAAGAGAGATTTGATAAAAAGTAAAATAACAAATATTCTGATCTAACTGTATAGTGGAAGGCTGTTCCCTTTTGCTAGAAGAGGTTGAGATAATATGGGCAATATATAATGGGTATATATGTGGGAAAAGGAAAAGAAGAGGGATAGAAGAAGAAAAATGTTTTAATGCTTGACTATGTCACTCTAACTTTAATCTCTGTGTGCCTATGTACTACTATTATTTTTTATAACAAATTTTATCAATTTAAAAAAGAAAAATTAACAATTTAATATGATATAATTAACAGAGATTTGAGTATAAATGCTTTATAAACTTTTAGAATGCAAGTTTTCTAGGTTCAAACTTCTTATGTGAAATAGGAAATTCCGTTTCTTATCATCACCATGCAAAATTTAAGGCATGAAATTTCCTTGGTAAATACTTACTGGGCCATCTGGTTTAGAGAGAATTGAGAAATGCTTGACTACGTCACTTCGACCTAAATCTTTGTGTGCCATTTTGTCAGAAAAAGCAGTTTGCATGGACTCAATGCTGAGAAGCCCATCTGGCTATGTCTGTAACAATACAAACAAAGCTGCGTATTAATTAAGGGCAATCTTTTACAATAGATTCATTTTACAATTGCTTTCTTCCAAAGGATAAGCCAGAATGTATTCTGAAGTACGTATCCAAATCTCTAATTTAAATTAACCTTAATATAACCACATTTTCTTTTAAAATATGGTAACATTTATAAAACCTAGCTTTTAGAACAAATGTTACCATATTCTAAAATACGATGTTGTTGTAATAAGGTGTTAATTTAAGTTATTGATTTGGGTACAAGTACTTCAGGATACAGGTATGTGTAACAGGATGAAGTTAGCTGGGTTCAAGTTTGCTTTGTGAGATTTAAATTCTTAATTCAGTTTCTTACTGCCATTAGGCAATGGCATAAACTGCATCAAAATAGCAAAGTGATAAACTCATTCATAGGAGCTACTATGGGAAATAACATTTCTATAATTCAGAAAACACGTGTTTTATTCTGCAACTATTAAGCAAGGTCTGGCTTGCACTTCTTCAAGGCTAACAAAATTTGTGGGGGTAAGAATGTTTTTATTTGTTCATCACAAATTGAGAAAATAGAATAGGAATCTTCTAGTGACTGGATTCACCCAACTGTGATTGTGTACATTCTGTCACAGAATTTAAAAAGTATTTAACTTTTATTAAAAAATCATGAATTTGTCATTGTATAGAAACTTACATTATCTCTGGACATCCTAGAGTGCTTTTCAAACAGCAATGAGATATTTGACTAAATAAACTTGTTTTGAAATGGTCAGTGCTCAGGGATAAATATTCACAGGAACAAGGAGGCAGATTCAATGGTGTAAGATTAGGAAAAAAAGGAAGTGCAACGAGACCTGGGTGGCCTTGTACACCAGTCACTGAAAGTAAACATGCAGGTACAGCAGGCAGTGAAGAAAGCTAATAACATGTTGGCCTTCATAACAAGAGGATTTGAGCATAGGAGTAAAGAGGTCCTTCTGCAGTTGTACAGGGCCCTGGTGAGACTACATCTGGAGTATTGTGTGCAGTTTTGGTCTCCTAATTTGAGGAAGGACATCCTTGCTACTGAGGCAGTGCAGAGTAGGTTCACGAGGTTAATATCCGGGATGGCGGGACTGTCATATGAGGAAAGATTGGAAAGACTGGCTTGTATTTACTGGAATTTAGAAGGATGAGAGGAGATCTTATAGAAACATAAAATTATGAAAGGACTGGACCAGCTAGATGCAGGAAAAATGTCCCCAATGTTGGGGGAGTCCAGAACCAAGGGCCACAGTCTAAGAATAAAGGGGAGGCCATTTAAAATTGAGATGAGAAAAAACGTTTTCACCCAGAGAGTTGTGAATTTGTGGAATTCTCTGCCACAGAATTCACTGGATATAGTTAAAAGAGAGTTACTGCAGATAGAGCTCTATGGGGTTCGCGGTATTACGGGATATGGGGAGAAGGCAGGTGCAGGTTACTGATTGTGGATGATCAGCATTGATCACAATGAATGGCGGTGCTGGCTCAAAGGGCCAAATGGCCTCCTCCTGCACCTATTTTCTATGTTTCTATGTTTCTATATCTTGAACATAACTCTCCCACTCTTATTCAAATAATGTTAATGTGGTATCGACCTGATATATATTTTTTTCTCTTTTCAGAGACCGTGCCTGACCAGAGTATCTTCAACATTTTCTGTCTTTATTGCAAATTTCCACCACTTTCTGCTTTTCCAAAACTGTAAAAATAAATTATGAAGTCCTCTCCCAATTTTATGCAGAGAAAAATAACCTGCAAAGTCAAATTTAAAAAAACGAGAAACGTCATTATAATTCAATACTAAGCGTTATTACATGCAATAATGGACATGGAATACATCTATGTACCTCTATTGGGAACCACAGAAGCAATCAACGCTTTCCAAATCAAGGGTCAATATGGAGGTACCTAATCCAGAAAAGGCAACATGCTGATTGGGGTTACAGTGACCTAGTCTTTGAACCAAGCTTTCAATGAACATGCAAAACACTGCCCAATTGATTTGCTTACCCCGAAATTACCCATTTTTATCCCGAGACCAAGAAGCCAAACCTACATCCACTTTTGGGGGTTACACAAAAAGCTGGAGAAACTCAGCGGGTGCAGCAGCATCTAAGGAGCGAAGGAGATAGGCGACGTTTCGGGTCGAGACCTTCTTATATCCACTTTTGAACTGATTAAGCATCTTTATAAATTACCATAGTTTCTAAAGAATGGGTGTTGGCAAGGACAGATGTAGATAATAGTTGATTCAGAAAAAATGTTGATAAATTATTTTGTATTATAAATTATCATCTTTGTCTATTTATTTCAATTTGAATAGTTTTTAAATATCTTTGAATGAACGAAATACTGAAAATTAATTTGAGGCTTCAAAGAATGTAAATGCTGACTGTCAGTGCTGTTTCAGGAGCAAACCCTCCTCTCTGCCAAGCTCATGCCTACTGGTAATATCAGAAATTATTTTTTTATAATTGTGCATGCCCTGGCATTACTTTATTTATAGTATTCTTGTCATAATAAGAGAACATTAAATTTTCTGAAGCAAGATATTCAGAAATGCTAATTTATCTCGAAAATATTTTGGGGATACATTTCAAGTAAAATTAGTTACATATTTTGCACACATACTCTTCCATTAACATGAAATTTACCACAAACCAATACATAACACATCATATTACGTTTGCTGTTGCTTTTTGTTTTATATTTCCCTTTGTCTTTTTTTTTCCCCATTTCCTCTCTTTGACTTTCTGCATCTGAAGCACAGCAGGCTGTCAGCCTCAGCAACATTTGTTCAATTCCGATCTCCAGTGCGGTCTCTGATGAGCTTATACATTCTCCCTGTGACCACATGGTTTTCCCACAGGTATTCTGATTTCCTACCACATATGTGCTAGTTGTTAAGTGAACTGATCTCTGTAAATTGTCCCTAGTGTGTGTGAGTGATGGCAAAATCAGTGTACAGGGAGCGGTTTTCATGGTGGTTAACAGGTAAATGAGAGATGAGGTTATTGGAAAATATGTGTGGGAATGTGATTGATGGGATTGCTCTAGGCCAACCTCGACTCCTTCGATTTCATAAGGAAACATGAAATATAATATGGAATACCTTGATCCTAATTTGTCTTGTTCCATTGTTCACTGTTAGTAAAGGAAATAATTATTAAGCACAATGTTTGTGAGATTCCTGAATGCAACTTGCCATTTCTTCATTATTATTAATTCATATTTCCAGTAATTGCTATGTATGTATAGTACAATCAAATGCTTAATGCAAAATGTCCACTTCATGCCATTGTTCATGTGATAGACAATGCCAGCAATATCTGATCAACAGAGAAAAGAACAGATAAAACCTGCAAGCCTTGCATGTCAGTTAGAGTTAATGTGTGGTGTAAGTTGAGACAGTGAGAAAAAGCGGCATTAAATAATCAAACTCGGAAGTGTGAACGATATGGATAATAATGACAGCAATGAGATTGTGATACAGTCAAATGATATGGAGGATGGGATAGGTCTTGGGATACAACACAAACTAATCTTATTAATTATGAAAGCAAAATACTTCAGATGAAAGATCACAGACAAAATGCTAATACTGTTCCTCAAAGAAAAAGGTGCTGACTAGCTGAGTATTCCAGCAATTTTTCTGTGTGCATTATTAAATACTTATTTAAAACATTGTTCTATTTTATTAATCAGCTGCCCCCGCTCCACAACTTAGGTCAAATCCTGACCTCAAGTGCTATCTGTGTGAAGTTTACACCTTTTCCCTATGATCACATGGGTTTCTCCCGGTGCTACACTTTCCTCCCGCTTCTCAAACTGTGTGGACTGGTAAGTTAATTATCTACTATAAAGTCCCCTTTATACAAGAAAATAGGAGCAGTAGCAAGCCACCTTGCCATTTAACATTATCACAGCTGGTCCATGCTAGGTCTCAAACTTCTCTTTGCCAAATCCTCATAGCCCACGATCTACCAATCTTTCAAAAAAAAGATTTATCTCCACTTTAAAACTTCTAATGGGCTTGCCTCCACAACTCTCTGGGCAGAGAATTCCCGATAAAACCAGTCTCAAATAACTTGAAACCATGTCCCCTCATTTGAGATCCTCCCTCTGTGAAAACAATGTCCCCCTTTAGAACCTTATGTTTCAATACGGTCACCCCTCATTCTTCTAAACTCCAAAGAATAAAGAAGAAGGGTCTCGACCCGAAACGTCGCCTATCTCCTTCGCTCCTTAGATGTTGCTGCATCCGCTGAGTTTCTCCAGCCTTTTGTGTACCCTCCAAAGAATAAAGACCTGACCTGTTTAGCCTCTCTTGATAGGACAATCCCCTCATCCCAGAAATGTGCCTTTTTATCCTCCAATGCAACTGTTTGAGGTGATGTGTTAATAACCGATGCTCAAGGGAGACTGGGGAATCCTATTCCCATTTCATCCCATTACTTATACTCCTCCCCTTTCCCAGAAAAAAGGGTATGTGGCCTATTTCCAAGCAGATCTGTTTTTTTTAACCTGGACTGGGAGACTGGATATACACAGTGAATGGCAGGGCTCTGGTGAGTGTTGTTGAACAGATAGGTCCAGGGGTACAAATACGTAGTTCCCTGAAAGTGGCAACACATTTGGACAGAGTGGTCAAGGAGGCGTATCTCTTGCTTACCTTCATTGAGTACAAGAGTTAGAATGTTATGTTATAGTTGTACAAAACATAGGTTAGGCTGCACTTGCAGTATTGTGTGCAGTTCTGATCACCACATTACAAGGAAAATGTGATTAAGCTAGAGATGGTGCAAAAAAGATTACAAGGATGTTGCCTGGATTGGAGGTTTGAGTATAAGAAGAGGTTAAAATAGCTGGGTCTGTTTTCCCTGGAGCAAAGAGCCTGAGTGGCAATGTGATAGGAGTATACTAAATTATGAGAAGCATAGATAGGATAGATTATCAGTCTAAAAAGGACACTAATTCTGGAGTCAGGCAGCATCTCTGGAGAACATGGATACACGATGTTCTGGGTCAGGACCCTTCTTCAGAACATTGAAAAATTGTAGATTTTGTGTACCTGGACTCTGAAAGACATTTAATATGTCTCAGGAACATTACTCAATCTAAGAGATTGTAGGAAAGAACTGCAGATGCTGGTTTGAATCGAAGCTAGACACAAGATGCTGGAGTGACTCGGCGGGCAGGCGGCATCTCTGGAGAGAAGAGATGGGTCACGTTTCGGGTCGAGACCCCTCCTCAGTCTGAAGAAGGGTCTCGACCCGAAACGTGACCCATTCTTTCTCTCCAGAGATGCTGCCTGACCCGCTGAGTTACTCCAGCATTTTGTGTCCACTTAAGAGAATGTAGGATTGAAGGTACTGTAATATATAGCACAAGATTGGAAAGACTGGGCTTGTATTCACTGGAATTTAAGGGGATCTTATGCAAAAATAAAATTATAAAAGGACTGGACCAGCTAAATGGAGGAAAAATGTTCACAATGTTGGGGGAGTCCAGAACCAGAGGCCACAGTCTCAGAATAAAGGGGAAGTTATTTAAAACTGAGCCGAGAAAAAACATTTTCACCCAGAGTGTTGTGAATTTGTGGAATTCAATGCCACGGAGCGCAGTGGAGGCCAATTCACTGGATGAAGTTATAAGAGAGTTAGATAGAGCTCTTGTGGCTAGCGGAATCAAGGGGTATGGGGAGAAGGCAGGCAAGATTTATTGATCGTGGATGATCACAATGTATTGTGTTGCTGGCTCGAAGGGCTGAATGGCCTCCTCCTGCATCTATTTTCTATGTTTTTATGTTATCTTAATTAAAGGGGCCAAACCTGCACAACACACCATACAGCCTCACCACCGCCCTGTACAATTCAAAAATATCTCTATTTCTAAACTCTAATCCTTTTGCAGTAATGGCAAATATACCATTGGCCAACTTGCCTGCTAACCGTTAGAGATTCATGCACAAGAACAACTAGGTCCTTCTGCACTTAATTCATTTGCAGGTCTTTCCCATTTAGACAACAGTCTGCCTTTTGATTCCTCATAACGAAGTGCTCAACCTCACACTTTTCCACACTAAACTCAATTTGGCAAGTTTTCACCCATACTCAATCTATCTATATTCCATTGCAGAGACACATGTCACAGTGTGACCTTCCACCAATTTTCATGTCAATTGGAGAACTTGGATACTTTATGTTCTCCTGGATAGACACTAAATGCTGAAGTAACTCATGGGGGACAGGCAGCATCTCTTGAGAGAGGAATTGGTGACGTTCCAGGTCGAGACCCTTCTTCAGACTGTTACTCCAGCATTTTGTGTCTACCTTCGATTTAAACCAGTATCTGCAGATCTTTCCAACACACTTTATGTCCTCCTACCACCACCAGGTCAGAACCAAACCCTGGGGTATTCCACTATTTACATACTTCTAAGCAGAAAATTGCCTATTTATTCTAACTCTTTGAGTTTCTGTGTGACAACTAACATGCTAACACACTTCATCCAACTCCATGAACTCCGAACTTGTGCACCAACATTTTATGTCGGACCTGTCAAACGCTATTTGAAAGTATCAATACACCACATCTATAGGTTCCCCTCTATCTACCTGTTTCATCCGCAAAAACCTCAAACAAATTTGTCAAATATGATTTGCCTTTCATTAAATTAGTTTAGAGATACAACATGAAAACAGTCCCTTTGGCCCACCAAGTCCATGCGGGCCATCTATCAGCCATTCACACTAGTTTGATATTATCCCACATAGGCATCCACTCACTACACACAAGGTGCAATTTACAGAGGCCAATTAATCTGCAAACTCACACCTCTTTGGGATGTGGGAGGAAACCAGAGCACTTGGAAGAAACCACATGGTCACAGAGCAAGCGTGTAAACTCCACAAAGACAGCACTCGCGGTCAGGGTCTCCTGTGATGTGAAGCACCAGCTCTATCACCTGCATCACTGTGCACTGTGCAATATTAATTTGGTTTGATGTTATTTTTTTCTTTGATTATTGATTCAAGCATCTTGCCAGCAATAGATGTTAAATAGATTGTCCTATCATTTTCTGCCTTTTGTCTTCCTTCTTCTTGAACAAAGTTAGATTTGCTGATTTCCAATCCACTGGTACCATGCTGTGTTCTTGGTTTCAGACCATTTCTCAATCAATCAGACTTCAGCTAGCCCTTGCTTCAATTTAATGTTGCCGTACTTTACAATTTAATATTACTCTTGACCTCCTTTATCAACCATAGATGATTTATTTTTCTCATGAAAATCCTCTTTCTCATTGGATTACATTTCTGCTGACTGTTATGAATTAGCTTCAATGCTCATTTACTTATCCATTTCTTAGCTTATTTATCCAGTCCACCTTCATTTAAAATGAAGACATTGGTTTTGGACATGGGATGTTCGTCCTCAAACTATATCTGAAATTCTACCAAACAATATTAGTGAATGCGAGAATCTGGAGAAGAGTGAGCAGAATGTAGAGAGAATAGGTTATAAGGAAAACTAGTGTGAGAATAGGATTTGACTGTGAGACTCAATCATGAAATGGCCTTCTTCCATGACAAAGGAAATATCCAAACAGAAGTTAAGAGTTTGCAATAACCAAAGTTTCTCAAGTTCTAAAGGAGTCTCCTATATCCTAGACAAATTTGCTCATGTTTCTGGTATGTCTCATCAACTTAGTTCAATTGACTACATTAATACCTTGGAGTCAGAAGATTGATCAGAGCATCATAGTATCAAACAGCCCAGAAACAGGTCCCTCTGCCTCCCTCATCCATGCCGTCCAAGATGCCCCATCTAATCCAGTCCATGTATGGCCCATATACCTCTAAAACCTATCCTATCAATGTACCGGCCCAAATGTCTCTTAAATGTTGTTATTGTACCTTGCTCAACTATTTCCTCAAGTAGGTATGTTACAAAACTTACCCTGAGATTAATCGATTTGGTCTGGAGTAAACGGCATTTTAAACCCGCCCCCCTCTCAAAGGCGCGCACACGGCGCAGGTGCAACCGAGACGACATCGGGACAACGGTCAAGTACCGCCCAGCGCCGAAGAAGCATCGCCGCAGCCGGAGGTGTACAGCCGACGCCGTTGGTGCTACTACCATCTCCGTTACGGTGTGGAAGCCCGAAGATGTTGAAGCCCCTGCTCGTTTCAGGGAAATGCCTCAGCCGATCGCCCTAGAGGCGAACGCGATCGGCCTGAATGAACGCCTCTAATTCCGCGATCGCCACTCCGGCCAGCGTTTCCTGGTCGACTCCGGTGTCATAGCCAACATCCTGCCACCGACCGCCCGAGATACCCGCGTCGGTAAGGTACGACCCGTCCTCTCGGGCGTTAACGGGAGCGACATTCGAACTTACGGTGCACGGACCCCGGACTTAAATTTCGACTCCCACCCATATTGGTGGAAATTCACCGTTGCTGATGTCGCCCAGCCGATATTGGGGGCCGACTTCTTGCGCGCGTTCTCCCTGCTAGTCGATGTGCGAGGTGGGCGAATGGTTCCGTTGTCGGACCTGTGCCCTGCCAAGCCGCGTAATCCGTTCACGCCCCAGCAGCAACTCGACAAGGTAGCTGAGATCCAGCAACCTTTCGCAGCCCTTCTCACTGAATTCCCAGGGTTGCTCATGCCCCGGGTCGACGAGGCCACGCCCTGTCATGGCGTGGTCCACCACATTCCCACCGAGGGCCCACCAGTTCACGCCCGCGCGCGCCGCCTCCCGCCAATAAACTGTGCATCACACGAGACGAGTTCCAGCTTATGGAAGACATGGGGATTGCCTGGCGGTCGGATAGCCCTTGGGCTTCCCCTCTGCATATGGTGCCCCAAGCTTCCGGGGGTTGGACACCTTGCGGTGATTACAGGTGTCTAAACACGGTAACCACAGCAGATCGGTACCATGTCCCGAATATCCAAGATTTCTCAGCTCATTTGGAGGGCGCCGCCTTCTTCTCGAAGATCGACCTGGTCCGCGGTATAATCCATCCCGACGACGTCCCTAAAACGGCCATCATCACCCCTTTCGGCCTTTTCAAATGGCTAAGAATGCCTTTTGGCCTGAAGAACGGCGCTCAAGCGTTCCAAAGGCTAATGGATCAGGTCGGGCGGGGTATGCCGTTCATATTCATCTATCTCGATGATATTCTGGTGGCCAGCAGCTCGCAGGCTGAACACGTTAGACACCTCCGCCTGTTCTTTGAACAGCTGCAAAAGCACGGATTGGTGATCAACCCCGCGGTGTGCCAGTTCGGATTGCACTCCATCTCCTTTTTAGGTCACAGGATAACCTGCCAAGGCGCACAACCGCTGCCTGAGAAGGTCGACGCAATTCGTCGCTTCCCGAGGCTACTATCCGTCAAGGGCCTGCAGGAATTAATCAGAATGATCAATTTCTACCACCGATTCGTCCCGAATCATGCGGCCGTTGTTCCAATGTCTGGTAGGCAAGCCCAAGGACCTGGTTTGGTCCAAGGAAGCAGGGATAGCTCTGGAGGGGGCTAAGACCGCACTGGCCAACGCCACGATGCTGGTACACCCTAGGACATCGGCCCTCACTGCTCTCACCGTGGACGCGTCGAACGTCGCAGTGGGTGCTGTCCTCGATCAGCGGGTAGGTAACCACTGGCTGCCGCTGGCAGCTGCAGGCCCCGGAGATCAAGTACAGCGCTTTTGATCGGGAGCTCCTCGCGCTTTACCTAGCGATCCGACATTTCCGTTATTTCCTAGAGTGCCGCATGTTTACCGCATTCAGGGACCACAAGCCTCTCACGTTCACTTTAAATAAGGTGTCAGACCCCTGGTCGGCAGGCAACAATGGCACCTCGCCTACATATCCAAGTTCACGTCAGACATTTGGCATGTGGCGGGGTAGCTGAACGTTGTGGCCGACATGCTATCCCGTCCGCCGATCCCTGAGGTTTCTGTTTTAAACCTAGGTGTGGATTATGCAGAGCTGGCAGCGGCCCAACGGGCCGACGCCGGCATGGAGGATTACCGCAATGCTGAATCGGTTCTCAAGCTGACTGAGGTGCCTTGTGGCGCCACAGGCGTGCAAGTCATTTGCAATGTCTCAACGGGTAAAGCCTGCCCAATCGTCCCGATTACCTCGAGGCGTCAGATTTTCGACACCATCCACAGCCTAGCTCACCCGTCCATCCATGCCACCTCTGCCCTGGTTACTTCCAAGTTCGTCTGGCACGGGTTATGAAAGCAGGTCACAGCATGGGCCCGCGCTTGTATCCCGTCAGACTTCCATGTGCGCCCGCCCGTGCAGGATTTTGCTGTTCCAGACGGCAGGTTCCTGCACATCCATGTTGACCTGGTGGGTCCCTTGCCATGTTCGCGTGGGGCCACTCACTTACTAACTATCGTGGATAGGTTCACCAGGTGGGCGGAGGCGATACTGTTAACTGATACCTCCGCTGAGGCTTGTGCCCGCGCTATTGTCTCCAATTGGATCGCTCATTTCAGGGTCCCTTCTGATATCACTACCGATCGTGGGGGCCAGTTCACGTCCTCCCTGTGGTGTGAAGCTGCACCAGACCACCACGTATCATCCGGAGTCGAACGATTTAGTCGAGCGGTTTCACAGACACCTTAAGTCAGCGTTGAAGGCCCGGCTCACCGGCCCCGATTGGGTTGATCAGTTGCACTGAGTTCTCCTAGGCATCAGAACTACGCCTAAGGGAGACCTCGACGCCTCCTCGGCCGAGCTGGTTTATGACTCAGTTTTGTGGGCACTTGGGGATTTTTGGTGGACGCCACTCCACGGCGTAGAGGGCGTCCACCCGCCGTTTTGCCGGCCTCTGCACCTGTTACCCGCGGTTATGTTTCACCAGTCCCCTCTGCTCCGCCCATCCCTCGTTCGCATTTGTCTCATCCATCCGGATCTGTTTTGCCGGCCCCGAATGTTACACTCGCCCCGCGACCTTGGACTACAAGTCCAGTTACCCATGCGTTTCCGTACCGCGGATTCTGGGGGGGGCCATGAAGCAGCGCCTGCTGGCGCACGCAGATATCGAACCTGGTGTTCGGAAGCCACGGTCGCATGACTCGGCAGGGGCTGCTGTTTTTGCGCGGTTTCGCTTTCGCGCCACAGTTGTTTTGCTGACCACCGTTGTGATCCGACGTGTTTGCAGAGGCCCATTTGCCAAGGAGTGATTGTGTAAATAAATCAGTTCAGAAAACTTGGTTGTCATCTCTGCATCCGCTAAAATTTAACATTTTGTAAAGGTCTCCCAAGGAGTCAAAGACACAGGGTTTAAAATGGACAGCAAAAGCAAATTAGGTCTTAGGTTTGTTTCCAGTCAGGGACTTAAGAACCAACATTTTTTAAAAAAATCTAAAATAAGTTAATGGATGAAATTGATCAGATATTGATACATTTGAAAATCAAATCAAACCCCGTAGATTCTGCAAACCCGAAACAACAGTAAATGTTGAAAACACTCAGCAGTCGGGCAGCATCTTTGGACCTGGATCTTTCCATGTTGTACCTTGTTTATTCCCCTATCGAGAAACGTTGGTCGTGGATGAGAGATATTAAACGTTAAAACGGGACGTCTTTCTGTCATAAATCACTAACAGCTATAAAAATATAACAGAATTCGACAACTTTACGTAAATGTGCTTCGCAAAGTACTTCTTGCGCCGCCGCCGCCGCCTTTCGCCCGTTACTCTGGAAACCGCGCACGAGCATCCGAGCGCCGTCAGGTTTGGTGCAACCAATCGCCTGCACCCTCTTGAGCTGATGGGCCGCCAGGTTACGACCAAGGCGCCATTGAGGTGTTGGAGCTGCCAGGCCGCCCCAGCTCAGCAGAAATAGTATAAATATCATTCAGGTGGGATCCCTCTGGGGGCATTTTGTTAGAAATAATCATCTCTGCCATAAGGTTTGCTGTGCACTGTCGTACATTACAGTTTTTTTTTTCAAAATTACTTCGTCATGTGACATCTTTATTTATTTGGAAAGCATCCGTAAGAGGAGATAAATGATTTGTTTAACAATCTTGGTCTCAGAGTAGACCTCAAGTAGTGTTTTTAATTAAAACAATGGTGTTTAGAGGTCCTCTGGGGTATTCCAGATTTTATTGCTGAGACAACTCGGGCACGACGAATAATGGAATAAATGCAGTGACCTAAGCGCACAAAGACCAGCATCGGATAAGAAATAAGATCTGGGTACATTATGGAGTTGGGGAAATTTATAGAATCACGAATAAGCAAGGAATTTTAAAACGATGAAAATGTAACGTGTTACTTGAAAATTATTGCGAATCGCAGGGGGGGGGAGTGGAATGGAGTTTTGGATGCGTTCAAGTTTATAGTGGGTTCAAGATGAGACTGGCCACGAGACTTGAAAAAGGAAAATCCGGGAGATAACCGTTTACTGCAAAATGCATAATTGCACTGTGGTATATCAAGAGGAGAAAGTGCTCCCCTCCATTCTGATCTTTAATGTAAGAATGCTATAAAATTCTGTTTGATTTCTGGCAAATGCTATGATATTATTGTTTAATTACAATTAGAATTAGGTGCAAGTTGTACTGCACAATTCATTCCATGGCAAGAAGACAATCAACTTTGATTTCAGCATTGTGGAGGCGATCATGAATTGCATTCCCAATGGAACCTTTTGACTATCAAAGTTTGTGTATCTTTTACTGTGTTATCCAAGAAAATTGTATACTAACTGGTTGTGAGAGACAAAGGTACATACATTTTGGGTTAAGTTTCTCACAGGCACTTTTAATAATGTAAGTGGAACAGTTTATTTTAAATTGACTTTTTTGCACATTTTCTTTCTGTCCAACTTGCCATTTTCCAATCTATTCCAACTTCTTTCAGCAAAACACAGCGCTGGAAGAACTTAGCTGGTCAAGCAGCTTCTAGGGAAGGAATTGACAGGTCATGTTTCTGAGCAATCTAAACAAGAGTTTTGACCTGAAACGTGGCCTGACCATTCCCTTCCCAGATGCTTCCTGACTTTGTGTTTTGCTCAAGATTCCAACATCCCCAGACTCTTGTATCTCCAACTTCTTTCAGGCTGCCCTTCCCTGCCAAAAAAACTGCTAATGTTGCTATATTATTACCTTCCTATAAGAGCAGAGATTATCGGCATAATACAAAAGCAAAATGCATTGGAATCCAGAAAGTTGGAATAAAAAACAAAACATGTTTTGAAGGATTAAGGAAATTAAGGTTCTGGAGAACAGGCACAGCAGTGGAAATGAGGCAACTTCTCTTGATAATATTAAATGGCAGAGTAGGTTTTATGTGCCAGGTAGCCTGGTTTCTTCTGATCTTGTGAATGGGTGAAGCAATGTCTATTCAAGGGAAAATAAGCAAACATCACAATTAAATGTCTATTGTTCAAATCCAGCAAAAATTATAAAACAAAATTTAAGGAGGTAAGTAAAAGGGGAAAGGAAGATGTGTTAGCTGAGGAGTTCATGAACACAATCTACCAAATAATCTACAATCTACGTGGTAAAATGCCAACCCACTCTCACAAGTAACATTTTTCTTAATTTTTACATTAATCTAAAACATCAACTTTTTCTCTAGTGTGGGTAACAGGAGAAGGTTAATGAACAGAAAAAGCTGTCCATTAAATAAGCGAGTTCGGTATTCCGAAAAACGCAAGGAATAATGGGATTTGTCAAACGTCAATAAACATTCTCGGCAACTGCGCTGCTGCATGTATACAGACCTGCGTTTTATCCGTAACCGGGATAAAAGGATCGAACCCGGGTTTCCGGCGCTGCAAGCGCTGTTGAATTGCTACTGGACCGTCCCCGTCCCCTCCCAACTGTCCCATCCCTGTCCGGGGGTGGCCTGAGATGTCCGGGGTGACCCTGGACTGATGGCACACCGGCCTGTTGCAGTGTCTGCCCAGGCTTACAGACAGCGCGGAGAAGAAGCGCTAACTTCAGCTCAACTCTGCCTGTCCCGCCGGGTTAACCGACAGCCCTGGACTGACGGGACACCGGCCCGTTGCGGCCCAGGCTTACAGCCAGCGCGGAGAAACGCAGGTCTGTATTCATGCAGCAGCATAGCTGCCGAGAATGTTTATCGCAAGTGACCTATGACCTGCACATGAGCAGTCGGAATACCAAACTCGCTTATATACCCAGTACTTACAAAAACTCATACAGTCACAAACAAACTCTTAATCCCTTTTCATTGGCAAAACGTCAGAGATTAAAACTAAAATGGAAATATTTTCCGGAAAATTAATCTGACACTAATTTAGTTAGGCTGCATTTGCAATATTGTGCGCAGTTCTGGTCACCCCCATAACTGAAAGGATGTGGAGGCTTTCGAAGGGTGCAGAGCAGGTACCAGTATGATCCTTAGATTAAGGGGTATTAGCTACAGGGAGAGGTTAGATAGATGGATTGTTTTCTTGAACGCTGGAAGTTGCCGGGAGACCTAATAAAATTATGATAGACATAGATAGGGTAGGCAGTCAGGATATTTTTCCCACGATGGAAAAATCAAATCCA
Organism: Raja brachyura; assembly: GCA_963514005.1. The sequence goes on along the minus strand of OY740799.1, from coordinate 12,801,443 downwards.
AGGGGGCAAAGCTTTAAGGTGAAAGGGCAAAGTTTAAAAGCGATGTGCGGGGCAAGATTTTTACACACGGGGATGAGTGCCTGGAATATGCTGCCGGGGGCACTGTTGAAGCTGATACGTTAGTGGTATTTAATGGAGTTTTGGATAAGCATATGGATATGCAGGGAATGGTGGGATATGCATTATGTAAATAAGTGATGGTCCTGTCATTAGGTTTGTTAATTAATGTTTATATTAATGTTAATGCTTGGCACAGGCGTTGTACACAGGTCTGTTCCTCCATAATGTTTGGGACAAAGACCCATCTATTTATTTGCCTCTATTCCACAATTTGGAATAGAAAAAATCACATGCGGTTAAAGTGCACATTGTCAGATTTTAATAAAGGCCATTTTTATTACAGCAGTGTTTATACACAGTTTCCCCCCCCCCCCCCCAGTGTACCATAATGTTTGGGACACAGCAATGTCATGTCAATGAAAGTAGTCATGTTTAATATTTTGTTGCATATCCTTTGCTTGCAATGACTGCTGTGATTCATGGACATCACCAGTTGCTGGGTGTCTTCTCATGTGATGCTCTGCCAGGCTTGTATTGCAGCCATCTTTAGCTTATGCTTGTTTTGGGGGCTAGTCCCCTTCAGTTTTCTCTTCAGCATATAAAAGGCATGCTCAATTGGGTTCAGATCGGGTAATTGACTTGGCCACTCAAGAATTTACAATTTTTTGCTTTGAAAAACTCCTTTGTTGCTTTAGCAGTATGTTTGGGATCATTGTCTTGCTGCAGAATAGTTTTGAGTTTTGAGGCATTTGTTTTAATGAGCAAATATTCGTTATGCTACTACCATCAGCAGCTATATCATCAGTGAAGATAAGTGAGCCATTACCTACAGCAGCCATACATGCCCAGGCCATAACACCCCACCACCATGTTTCACAGATGAGGAAAGTTGTGAATCTTGAAACTTCCATTTTATACCTGATTAAGGCTTTCCCTCCGAAGTGCAGTACACCATGAGCACCGCATTAAAATGGCAAAGATTTTGTCAGGGAATGAATACAGAACCTTCTAATTCAGTAAGAGACCTATCGCCAGGCCAAGAATCTTTAGGTACACAAAAATGCTGGAGAAACTCAGCATTTTAGGAGCGAAGGAACTAGGCAACGTTTCGGGCCGAAACCCTTCTTCAGACTGAGTTTCTCCAGCATTTTTGTGTACCTTCGATATTCCAGAATCTGCAGTTCCTTCTTAAACACAAGAATCTTTAGTTTATTTTAGAGATACAGTTAGTAAATGCCCTTCGGCCCACCGAGTCCATGCTGACCATCGATTGCCCATTCACACTAGTTCTTTGTGATCGCACTTTTGCATCCTACACACTAGGCGCAATTTACAGATGCCAATTAACCTACAAACTTGGATGTCTTTGGAACGTGGGAGGAAACTGGAGAACCCAGAGAAAACCCACACAGTCAGACAGAACGTACAAACTCTGCACAGACGACACCTGTGGTCAGGATTGAACCCAAGTCTCTGCCGCTGTGAAACAACAGCCCTCCTGCTGTGCTGCCTCTATTAGTTAATCTGCTAGTTAACATTAACGTGAAATGACTTGCAAATTTAAACTAATTTATTACTTCATACTAAGCACATAATAATTGCATTTTTTTGCTCTTATTCTATATTTTTAATATGAAAGTAAGACAGACTGGAAGAGTATATTTAATGTGAAATTCCTTTTAACAGTACTTTCCAAATTTCACGAGCAGAAAGTGCTGCTCGCTGCCCACTCTTTCAACATATTAATTATCACTACAGAGGAACCTCATGACATCATGTAGGGCAGTTCTATTCAAGTGATATCCTGTAGGCCAGCTTCAATCAATGATAAGAAATAACTGAGAAACACTAAAAGGTGCTAAAAATTCCCCTCCTAACATTAAATGCCATTTCAATGTCTATGTTTCATTGGGTGGGGGATATCATTATTACAAAATTCAATTTATATCATGAATTTGCTATGAAACTGCAATTTAGTTATAATTTTCCTTTTTTCATCAGTTATTCCATGGTCTCTTAATTATCTTGATTGTGCAATGGTTTATGAGCCACCTTAGAGCTACGTTATTGAATCATACAGTACAGAAGGTGGCCATTCAGACTGCAGTATCTGTGTCAGCATTTGAAAGTACTGTCCAATTAAAATACATTGAACAGAACAATGATTTAAATACCAATCCCTAGAGAACATCACTATTATTCCCCAGCATAGACTTCTGTGCATGAGCAATTCTATGAATCTACTAAAGGGCTTGTCCCACTTAGGCGATTTTTTCGGCAACTGTCACAGTCGTAGCAGGTCACCAAAAAAACGGCTACTGCCCCCCCCCCCCCACGACAATGTCTATAACAAGCTACAACAACCTACCACCTAGTCAACGTCAAGCTACGGTAAGCTACCGACAACCAGCGACCCATTAGGACGTCCACCTACGACAACCTACGATCACACAGGGGACAACCTGCGACAATCGGAGTAAACGTTTGTCCACCCGCGACAAGCAACGACCCTGTCGGTGACAACTGAAGACAATTCAGTCGCCGGTACCTGTCGCTGGTTGATGCAGGTAGTCGCCAATGGAATTCACCAAAGTCAGCATCCAGCGACAACCAACGTCACTTGCCGATAACCTGCGTCATCCCAGCAATAACCTACGACAGCACCTGCGACAGGAGAAGACAAGCTACATCAAGCCCACAGTCACCGAAACGGGTTCAAAATCAAAATATTTTCAAAATCCAGCGGCGACCAGAAAAACGTTATGACTCTTTAGGCGACTTGAGGAGACTACTCACGACCATACAGGCGGCACCCCACGGCCATGTGGCGACAGCCTAGTCGCCGAAAAAAATCGCCTAAGTGGGACAGGGAGTTAAATCTCCTTCTATTCATATCAACTACTTATTTGCCAAATTTGTGTCTGTGGCCTTCATATTTAACTAGCATCAGTAGCACCTTGTCAAAAGATTTATGGTAACCCTTGTATATAAAATCAAATCCATTACTTTTATCAACGTTCACTGTTGTTTCATTAAAGAAAACAATTGTTGGTCATTGGTGTTCCATGTCGTTCCTGGGGCTTAAGTTATATGAAGTATCTATTTCTCCTTGGGCCCTGATTGAATATGTTGTCAAGTAAAGATGTTTGAATTTGTCCACAGCTATGTTTGTTAAGCATTTTTAAAATGCAAGGAATCTTATCATGTCCTTCAAACACTGGTGCAGATGTTTATCATTAAGATGAAACTTGATTTTGATCTTGTAACTGATACTATGGAAAGATTTTTTTCTAATAATAAAATAATCATATGATGATGTACATAATCATGCATTTGGCCAATCAGTTAGATTTCATTGGAGTTTTGGGTTTAATGACCACCCGTTGGGTCCCATCCCCTCAACGCGCGGTTGTGGCGGGGGGGGGGCTGCGGCGTCACACACACGGGGGGGGGAGCGGGTGAGTGGGGGGGGGGAAGACGGGTGGGGAAGTTGAGAGAGGAGGGAGAGAGAGAGTAGTGAGGAGAGGAGGTGGGGAGTGTGGAGGGGTAGAGGGGTGGGGGAGAGGGGGGAAGGGATGGGGGTGGGTGGAGGGGGGGTAGAGGGGGAGAGAGGGAGGTAGAGGTGGGGGCAGAAGAAGGGAGGGAGGGGGAGAGAGAGTAGAGGGGAGAGGGGGGTAGAGAGGAGAGGGAAGAGAGGGGGAGGGAGGGGAGGTGGTGAGAAGAGGAGGGCGGAGAGGTGGAGGGGAGCTAGGGGCGAGTGAGTGGGCTGCGAAAAGTGGAGATAGCCCGGGGAGAGAGAGAGAAAGAGAAAGGAAACCCAGAGCGGTTAACAACGGGGGGGAGGGGGCAGGGGAGGGACGTAACTTCACTCTCTGCTCCGGGGAGAGAGAAAGAGAGAGAGATTACAAGGCCCGACTATCTGGAAACCCGGAGGAGGAGCAGGATAGGAGCAGTTAGCAGTGGGAGGGGAAGGGGGAGGGGCGTGACTTCACTCGCTGTGCAGTCCGCAAGGAATAAGTTCTTCAAAAGCTCGTCACCTCCGGTGATCTCGGGATCTGCAGAACTTGCTCGTTCTTTCTGCGCCTTTTGAAAAACGGGGGTGAAAGGAGGGTGGTGACATAACTCGTGGGAAACAGTGCGCCTGCGCGTTGACAGCAGCTGCTTTAATCCAGAGCTGTGGGGGGGTGGGCTGGGCCACAAGCCGGGTGGGCCACAAGCAAAGGCATTGTGATGTCATCAGCTGGCCAGCGGTTAGAAAAAAAAAGTCAGATTTGTGAACAATTTAAGTGAAAAACTTTGATTCACAACTCCTCGGTGTCGGGTTTTCGAGGAGATGTGAATCAAAGGCGAAGTCACACACACACACACAGAGTTTGAATAAGCACTAGACTAAGAGGGGCCCGTTAGGTCCCAGCTTCATACGGGAGGGCTGGTCACCCAATGCAATATTCCACCTCTCCACCAATTCCAATATTGCTGGCCAGTGGGGTGGGGGGGGGGGCAGGCACCTCTGTCACTCTGGCCAGGCAGCATTTTAGAACCAATAGAGACACTTTTTGCAAGCATTTTAGAACCAATAGAGACACTCTTTCTGCAACCATTTTAGAACCAATAGATACACTTTTTGCAACCATTTTAGAACCAATGGACACTTTTTGCAAGCATTTTAGAACCAATAGACACACTTTTTGCAAGCATTTCAGAACCAATAGAGACACTTTTTGCAAGCATTTTCGAACCAATGGACACTTTTTGCAAGCAATTAGAACCAATAGAGACACTTTTCGCAAGCATTTTAGAACCAATAAACACACTTTTTGCTAGCATTTCAGAACCAATAGAGACACTTTTTGCAAGCAATTAGAACCAATAGACACACTTTTTGCAAGCATTTCAGAACCAATAGAGACACTTTTTGCAGGCATTTCAGAACCAATAGAGACACTTTTTGCAAGCATTTTAGAACCAATAGAGACACTTTTTGCAGGCATTTCAGGACCAATAGAGACACTTTTTGCAAGCATTTTAGAACCAATGGACTCTTTTTGCAAGCAATTAGAACCAATAGAGACACTTTTCGCAAGCATTTTAGAACCAATAAACACACTTTTTGCTAGCATTTCAGAACCAATAGAGACACTTTTTGCAAGCAATTAGAACCAATAGACACACTTTTTGCAAGCATTTCAGAACCAATAGAGACACTTTTTGCAGGCATTTCAGAACCAATAGAGACACTTTTTGCAGGCATTTCAGAACCAATAGAGACACTTTTTGCAAGCATTTTAGAACCAATAGAGACACTTTTTGCAGGCATTTCAGGACCAATAGAGATACTTTTTGCAAGCATTTTAGAACCAATAGAGACACTTTTTGCAAGCATTTTAGAACCCATAGACATTTTTTGCAAGCATTTTAGAACCAATAGGCACTTTTTGCAAGCATTTTAGAACCAATAGAGACACCTTTTGCAAGCACTTTAGAACCAATAGACACTTTTTGCACGCATTTTTGAACCAATAGAGACTTTTTGCTTGCATTTATAGAACCACATTCAGGGCACTCACAGTTGAGTAGACATGTGTTCAGTGCTGCTCAGAGAGCCGTGACCCTCTGGCTTCCTCCATCTTACAGAGACTGAGTGAGGCACACCACTTCCTGGTTTTATAGTCCCAGTCCCTCCCCCTCCCTCCAGCAGGGGCAGCAGAGAGAATGGCAAAAAAAAATTAAACATTAATATCTGGTCCAGGAAGGTGGATGGGGACTCAGAGCGAGCTGGCCAAACATGACAGCCGTAGGTGGCGGCTTTCCCTCGGAAATCACACCACAGTGAACCAAAAGCGGTCAAGATCAGACTTTTAGTAATATAGATATGATATGATGATAAGCATTCCACAACAGAAACTCCCTGACTTGTGTTCTGTTGGGGTTTTTTTAATTGCTCAATTCACAAAATTGAAAAAAATATATTCCACTTACAATTTCTGGATGAGTCACTAGGCAATGATAAGAGGCCCAACTGATTTTTGTTTGTACCCTGCAAGCAAACCACTTGGCTACTGAAGGCCAATTGCAATCTCATAAATACTACCTTGCCTTCAATAAATAAATCCAAGTCATTTTTAATTTAGAACCTTTCCTCGGATGTTTCAAAGCATTTTCCAATTGATCATTTTTTTTGAAATATATTTCCTGTACTAATGCAGAAAGCATAGTAGCCAATAAACATGCAGTATGTACCCTAAATTAAATAAAATAGCCAGGAAATGACTTTTTGGTTTTCGTTGTAGTGAAAATATTGGGTCCAGGATGATTCTGAGAATCTTTCTGTGCTTCATTTAAATAGTACCATTGATTTTGTTTTTACATTCACCTTTAACACTTCATCTAAAAAACAGCATTTCTAGTAATGCAGTAATCTAGCAGTGCACGGTGGAGTGCCAGCCTGGGCTTTTTATTCAAAACTATGTCGTATAATTTATACCCACAATCTTTCAATTTTGAGATACAAATTCCACCACTTAAAAATATTTTCATTTAATTCCAGTTAACAAATTAATTTTATCCTGATCTTTATGGCATCTGCTTGTATTGTGCTGAATAATACATTATACATTAATATATTATACAGTCATACATTAAGGTTGTTTCAACTTTAAAAGTTCCAGTCAATTCATTCTTAGCAGTACATGTTAAAACATGTATAAATTAATGGGCGGTTGTCTTTTTAGTCAATTGCACAACCTTCAACAACGTAAACTCAGTATAATGTCAGAGAGTAATGCAGAAAAAAAGCAGGTCCTTCAGCCTGCCATGTTCATGCCAAGCTGACCAACAAGTACCCATCTTTTCTAATCCGATTTACTAGGCCAGAAGTCTACGATGCCTTGACAATTCAAGTGCTCGTTTCTATAATTTCTAAATCTTTCGACAGTCTCTTCCTCCACCACATCTCGGACAGATTTCAACCTCCTGGGCGAGAAACATCTTCTTAAGATCCCTTTATACACCCTATCCCATATCCTAAACTGGTTTTGGACACCTCTGCTATGAGAACAAAGCTTAACCTCCCTTGTGAACTGCAAAGTAGCTAAGACTTCAAAACTCACATACAAGATAAAACAGGAAAGTCATTTGCCTAATTTTACTGAGAAATGTTATGATTTTCAATGTTTTTTTCCCCATTATATCTGATTCTGAACATTCTAATACTGTTGAAAAGAATCCTCATCCTTCATTGTACAGAGGTAAGTGACATTGGTTCGACAGCTGCTGGCGTTGCTGTGAACTCTGCAATGCATCAGGACGGTTAGCAATAGAATGCTGCCAGCTATGTTGCTGCTAAGACATCAATTGAATAATGTCAGCAGTTAAATGCTGAAAATAACATTTCATCAGTTTAAGCATATTATGAACTTTAGAAGATAATTCAGTTAATTCTGAAGCTACTCAGTCAGCTCTTTTTGTGTGTGCAGACTTTCCTTTTAATGGACACAAATGATTTGTACGATAAGTTTTCTACAAAGACCATAAAATGAAGCTATTGCATACAATCTATTTTGAGAAGGCAGGAAATAGCTGAAAGGATATTGCATATTTTCTGAATTCAAAACATGCTGCCCATGGCTAAGGTAATGTCCAACGTTCGGGTGATCATAAATTTAAGATTAGATCAGGAAGCAAGGGATCTAAAAATGATACAGTGCTCAAGGAGGTTGTGCAAGAAGAATCGGAGCCAATGATAGTTTCAAGTAGGATTGGGTGGTGTGATCCAGGGAGTAATTAGATAAGTAGTCAATGAAAGGATGAGGATGGCAGGAGATCAGACCTCTATAAGGGCCTTTGGCGATTGCTGGGTTTAAGCCAAGGCTAATCAAGAAGTTGGTGGGAGAAAAGTTGGTGAAGGTACAGTTGGAGGTGTTAGGCCATGATTAATTTCGAGCATTTCCTGTTACTTTTTGCTTTCCAAATGTTCAGGATCCAGTGAGGAACTCATTCTTGAAATCATTTTCAAGTGTTTGGGATGGAGAGCCAGGAGCAGGTCAATTACCTTTTCCTCCTCGCCATTACTGGCTGTAATGGGGAAATTCCAATTAAATTAAGAGAAAAGCTGAAAAAGTGAAGAAATAAAAATAATGCTTTGAGTTGAGAAGCAAGAACAAAAATGAGTGCTGAAAGTCAGGCAGTAAAAAATTTGAAGAAGCAAATATAAGAAGGGGAACTTACTCAGGAAGGAGCTAAAAAGCAGAACTTTCATACCAAGCACACTAGTGGTTGAGTTACAAAAGGTTAACAAAAGCAAACTGTAACCAATTATAAACTTAGAAATAAAAAGAGGAGAGGAATCAGTTTTACCACCTTTTGTAGACACAAGCAACTGCGCAAGGGCAGCACGGTGGCGCAGTGGTAGAGATGCTGCCTTACAGCGCCTGAGACCTGGGTTCGATCCTGACCATGGGTGCTGTTTGTATGTTCTCCCCATGACCTGTGTGGGTTTTCTCCAGGCGCTCCGGATTTCTCCCACGCTCCAAAGACGTACAGGTTTGTAGGTTAATTGTCTGGTAAAATTGTAAATTGTCTCTAGTGTGTAGGATAGTGTTAGGATCGCTGGTTGGCGTGGACTCGGTGGGCCGAAGGGTCTCTAAACTAAACTACAACTAAATTGTAGATGCTGGTTTACAAAAGAGAAACAAAGTGCTGGATCTCAGCGGGTGAGGCAGCATCTCTGGAAAACAGATAGATAATGCTTCAGCTTGAGACCCTTCTTCAGAATGATGGGGGGGGGGGGGGGGAAGGAGAAAGCCAGACATGTGATAGTTGGATACAGGTGAAGGGGGGGGGGAGGTGGGTGGGGGAAGAGAAAGGGGTGGAATAGGTGAAAATTCAGGAGGGGCACAGGGTAAAGAGGAGGGAAAAAGGAGTGGTTGGTTGTTTGTTGGTTAGTTACCTGAAATTGGAGAATTCAATGTTCATACCATTAGGCTGTGAGCGACCAAGGAACATTGAAGTCTTCAATTTCAGGTAACTAACCTACAGCTGATGTAGGTAAGCATCTAACCAATTGATGGACAGGTGATGCTTAGGATAGACTGAACAGACTGGTTCTCTTTTATTTAGCAGGCCTTCTCTTTTCTAGACGTCTTTACCCATAGAGTAATTAGAAAGTGGAACTAATTGGCCACAAGGAACTGTTGATATATATATATAGCATTAAACACTTAAAGGGAAATATGGAAGCCCAGATGGAGAAAATGATAAATTAATATCTTGATGTATTTAGAAGAATGGGAGAAGGTTTATAGACACAATTTTTGTGCTGTAAATTATTTATATCACAAATTGTTTACACACCGAAGGAAACCATTTGTCCCGTTGAATCTGCAATGGGCGTATATCCGATCAAGTTAATTCTACTTCACAGCCCTGAATATAATTTATTTTTAGTTACTTATTCAGCTCTCCCTTGAATATCTCCATCAGTTCTCCTTGTAAACTTCTCTGTTCCAAGGACAATAACCCTAGCTTCTCCAATATGTATATATACACATATTTAAAATCCATCATCCATAAAATCATTTTGGTATGTCTCTTCTGCACGCTCTCCAAAGCCTTACTAATAGTAGGGGGAAAGTGATTGGTTATTGTTTAACTAAGCCCGACAAATAAGAAAGATCTTGGGTTTAATTTTCTGATTTGGGCTGGCATTTACAGTGCTCACTGGTTAATCAAGAATGGCAAGTCAACATTAAAATGTGTAGAAGGGATTGGAGGAAAATATGTCAATGTAACACAACTTAAAATTTTCACCTCATTCTGATATACCACACTTGCAAGTTTTATTTCTTATATGAGGCTACACTTCAGGTATTATTGAGTTAATATCATCGAGCAAAAGGAAGTCACTGGTAGAGAATGGAACAGTGCCAGCATAATTATATGTAGAATAATGCAACCTATATTCTATCCCAGAGTATTATTAAGAACATATTCCCATCCAAGTGGTTCTAAGATTACAATAACTGAGATGTCAAGTGTATGGTTGTAACACATGTTAAATTATCTGTCTACACTCATGGGTTTAAAGGACCGGATAAACAACCTTGTAGAGTTCTTTGGTCAAATTACTTGTTTCTGTGTTTAAAGATTCTATGATGGTTCAGGTGGATGTTAAAAATTCAGAAGATTGGGCTCATTGTATTGGCTCACATTTCTCACCCAATTAATATCAAAAGAAACAGATGGCCTGTCAATCTCAAAATCATAGAGTTGCACAATGCAGAAACAGACTCCTCGGCTCACCATACCATGCCAACCTTTTTGCCAACTTACTTAAAAATAACTTTGAAAAGTAACAGGCCATACAATTTCACAACTCTGCTTCACCATTGAATATATTAATGAACCTTAATTTCCTACCCTATTCCCATGTACTTTGATTTCCTTATGTGCAAAAATCCATGATTTAGAAAGCCACAGAGCAATTGCAGTAGGTAGCTTTAAATTATTATTGGCAGAGTAATAGACTTTCCGCCCAGAGACATTAAATTAGACGAACTACGTACCAATGTCTGACTATGGGAGTGTGTAGCGGGTCACCTGAAATGAATGGAATTGGGAGCCTGCCGGGTATCACCCACTGCGTGTAGACGTGGGTGACCCAAGGGGCCAACAAATGGGTGCTACATAGATGAGTGAGTTACCACTTAAATCCACTACCATGGTGTGCTCACAGCCATGCCTATATCACCAACACAAACGGCAGACATTTTTCCCGCTGCAAAAGGCCCGTCAGACTCCCCCACAAAGGGGCGAAAAAAATGGGCTGGCATATAGACGAGCAAGGTACCACTCAAAAATAATGCCAAATGAACAAGTTGAGTTCATAGAGTACAAAATGGGTTACGCCAGACAAATAGTTTGTTGCACTATAGGTACCAGACACCCCAAAAATGGACACCCAAGACCCTGCTGTCCAACTAGGCTAGCCTATATATTGTGGGTACCAAGTTTAAATAATCTATTACACCTTGGGGAATATAAATTGACCTATCACAGACCAATTATCTGCTGCATTGGGCCTACCAGACCCCCTAAATGGGCCCTTGGGCCAATCTAGGCTAGCCTAGATATTAAAGGCACCAGCTAAAATCAGGTTTAGATCAATCACAGCCTAGGAAATAAAAAATCACCCATGCCAAAATGATAACCCATTGCCTTGGCCTTACCAGACCCCCTCCCCCGCCTAATAAGTCCTTGCGCCCAAGAAGGCTAGTCTTGATATCAAAGATATGAGCTGAACCAGTTTTATATGATCAACCACAACCTTTGGCTAGTGAATACAAAGTGACTCATGTCAAAAAATTAACCACTTTATCGACCATTCCCATAACAACCCATTTCAATGAGAAAAGAGGGACAAGAGGCCCTAGGTATAAACTGTTGGAGTGCCCTATTTGGCTTTCTATATATTTGGCCATTTGGCTGAATGTAGGGACAATCTCTCCTTAGCTGCAGCCAAACAATATATCAACATCGGATTGGATGGAAGTTTCTGCACTAAAGAATCACTGTTTACGGCTGTTTGAGGTAAATTGTTTTGCTTCGCTACATAATTATAGTTTGCTATTATAGTGCAGGGATATCATGCATGATTCAGTTATAGTGTTCAGTTGATAATTTCCGTTAAAACTAATGCCATGGGGCAATGCATGCCCAGAGCACATGGCTTCAGCAAGTGCATATAAAAGCCCTGTGGAATATGTGCAATGAACAATGCTATATAGGCCTACGTACAATTTAAGCTGGAATATTATGTTATTTGATGGTGATTTATCTTAAATAGGGATGGACTTTAATTTGATAAGCTTATAGAGTCATCTCCCGTCTTTCAGAAAAACTACGGAAAGCCGTATCAGACATCCTATAGTATGGACATAATTGCAATATCAGTAGTGATGCAGTGAGTGTATGCTTCAAATATTAAACTCAATATTGTTGTTTATTGTCAGGCTCAATTTGTGCCATTATATGAAGTTTAATCTGTGGCATGGTCAACAAATAGCTTGAAGATACTTGTTCTGTACTTTAGATTCATTACATTCAGTCTCGTGTTTAAAATTGTGTATGAATTTTGGAACATTTTCAATATTTACTTACCATATATCATAGTGGAACACTTGCAATATTTACTTACCTTATATCACAGATCAAGAAGATAATTGCTACAATAATGTTCATTTTTTTTAGTAATTTATAAACTGGTAATTTCTTATTTATGTTTGTTAGGTTTACCACCCTGAACCAAACTAATAAAAAAATACTTTGATAACCTACATTTTCAAAGTTTTCTGCATTCAAATGGAGGAACAAGCTTTGAAGGAGAGTATTTCTAGTCCACATTGTTCTCCCATTAAAAACCTTTTAGTGCAGTTCAGGCTAATATTATCCGGGGCAAATTACCAAACCTAGCTAGTACTAGTAGTAAGACAATGTACATGGAGGGTCTTGTAAACTGTAATGATGATTTACCATTCCATTACGCTACCAGGAAATCATAGCACGGAATGAGCTAGGAATAAATGCAAAAATTAGCATTTGGGGAAATATTTGTGATTTTTCTTAACATCTCGATGCACAACCCACTAAATTTTCCACATGGTTGTGAAGATCATATCATCTATATTAAAACATATATAAAACTTAGAAACAGTTATCAAACTTATTTTTTTTCTCATTGCAAAAAAATGTCCCAGCTGTTCACTTTTTGCCAATGACAACTTCAGACTGCTTTTGGTGCATACTGTTTGTTTTGAAATGGCCATATCTAAGATCTGAGTAACAGTAGACCCAGTTTTATTTTCAGAATTATTTTTAGGCAAACATATTGAAGTACAGTATATGTTGCACAATTTGGAATTAATATCTTTCGAATTTAAAGGTTTAATGTAACTATATAACATAATGAAAGTAATTTTCCTTAGGGGTAGGGTTAACATTTGAGTCTGTTATTCTTTAATGAATCATTCCTTACACAAGTACATTAATAATAACGTTTAAAAATACATTGGGTTATATACAAATGAGCTTGGGACCAAAATGTCAATTTTTGACCACATATTTGCTATCTGGCTAAATGTTTGCTTTAAATGATCAATCACACCTTGTGGAATCCAAAATGACCGATGCCAGAGCAATTATCTGTTGCCTTGTGCCTAGATATTGTGCCTAGTGCCCCCCCCCCCCCCAACCCCCACCCCCCACCCCACAGTTGGGCAATGAAGGGGCTATTTGGGGAGTCTGGTAATGGATTATTATTCTGGCATGGGTGATTTTGTATTTCCTAGGCTGTGATTGTTCATTTAAACCTGGTTTTAACTGGTACCTTTAATATCTAGGCTAGCCTAGATGGTCCCAAGGACCTATTTTGGGGGTCTGGTAGACAGATAATTGTTCTGTCATAGGTCATTTTATATTCCCCAAGGTGTGATAGATCATTTAAACTTGGTTTTAGCTGGTACCTACAATATCTAGGCTAACCTAGTTGGACAGCAGGGTCTAGGGTGTCCATTTTTGGGGTGTCTGGTACCTGTAGTGCAGCAGACTATTTGTCTGGCGTAACCCATTTTGTACTCCATGAACTCAACTTGTTCATTTGGCACTATTTTTGAGTGGCACCTTGCTCGTCTATATGCCAGCCCATTTTTTAGGCCCTAATGTCTCTGGGCTGAAGGTTTATAATGGATAGCAAGGAAAGTTGTCAAAGGATTCAGCACGATATGGACCTAATGGAAATGTATGCAGAGAAATGGCACGTGGAGTTTAATCCTGACAGGTGTGAGGGTCAAATATAAGAGGAAGTGATATAGTAAATGGCAGGACTGGGGAGCATTGATGTACAAAGGGATCTTGCATGCAAGCTCTTAACTTGTGGAAAGTGGCCAAACAAGTGGATGAGGTGGTTAATAAGGCACCAGTAGAGGTATTGAGTAGGCAATATTGCCTGGATTAGAGAGTGTTAGTTATAAAGAGGATGTGGACATACTTTGATGCTGATGGGTAATCTAATAGAAGTACATAAAATTCTGAGAGGTATAAATTGGATAGGTAATCTTTTTCCACAGATGGAAATGGCAGATAAAAAGGACATGACCTCAACAAAAAGGACATGACCTCTGCCCCCACCTACATCAAAAGTCTGCTTACCCACCACACCACCTCCAGGTCCCTCAGATCGGCCGCCTTGGGGTTACTGAACATCCCGCGGTCTAGGCATAAGCTCAGGGGTGACCGCACCTTTGCAGTTGCAGCTCCTAGACCGTGGAACAGCATCCCTATTCACATCAGAACTGCCCCCTCCATCGACTCCTTTAAGTCGAGACTAAAAACTCATCCTTACTCTCAATCCTTTTTTGACTCCTCTGAGTGAGGGCTATATGTACGTATTTATGTATGTACTTAATCTATGAACCACTGTTGTATAACGTTAGTACCTCCACCAATATAAAGGACTTTGGTCAACGAGAGTTGTTTTGTAAATGTGCTATATAAATAAAAGTGACTTGACTCAAGGGAGACGTTTAAGAGGGATTTATGAGGAAAGTTTTGTTTTCACAGTGGTAGATGCCTGCTGTGGTGAGAAAACACCAGGGGAGGTTTTGGTAAATATTATAGCGATGTTGAGGATATTGACCATGTGCAGGCAGACGTGCAGTTTATAGTAGCATCGAAGGTTGAAGGGCCTGTTCGTGCACTACTCTACGTGATCTCGTTCTTAAATTTATTCAATGACTCAGTATCTGAAGGATAGAAAATTTCAAAAAAGATTTCCAGCCTTCTGATTGTAGAAGTAACAGTACTATCCTGCGCCTTAAAAAACCCATGAGACTCCCTGCATCTACTCATTAATGCGTTGCAAAAAAATACTCTTTCTCGTTCTTCTAAACTCCAGAAAACGAGGTTCGTATTATTTTACCACGTAGAAAGATTGCCAAATTTGCTAACATTGTCGGTCATAATATTTCATTAAGTAATGCTAGTTAGGTCACGTATTTATTTTTAAAATATTTTCGGGCGAGGTACACCCGAGGAACACAGGTCCGGCTAAGACGTTGTAACTTTTTTGAATGTTCCTCTTTCTCTCTCACACATTGCCTTTTCTGAAAGCATTATTTCCAATTTGGGTGATTGGCGACCTGCTGTAAATAAACTGCGTTGGGGAAAACGTAACCTCTTTGCCATGACTGTCGGGCTTCCGAATTCTGCCCCGGTCTGTATGTTTTCTCCCTCCCAGGTGATTTCTCACCTGTTTTGGCCGAGCCTGGCTCAAGAACCCGGAAGGGTGGGGATTACGCAAGGAACAGCTGTAAGATCGGCGTCATTTTACGGTCAGATTGTTATAGCTCAGTTTGAAACTCGGGAAGTGAGGTTGGATCTCTCACATCCTCTATCTGGGTGCTCAAAAGGGAATAAAACACTTTCGTTCTGACTGTCACAAGTCAGAGAGCAGAGCCGACTTGGCAAAGAAACAGCTCATCTTTCCAACAGCGTTAAAACACGGAGAAAAATCCAGGTGAAAAGGGAAAAACCTCTGGTCGTGAAGAAAACCTGACACTGGAGCAGGGATCGGAATCGATCGAATCAATGTTTCCATGATCAGTTTGTCAAATTTCCGACGTCAGTCGGGATTTACGGTAAGAAAAAGTAAAACTTAACTTTTTAACTGTGTTGGAAGTTAGACGAAGTGACTTGTTTGTTTTCTGCTAAAGTCAGCAGCTTCCGTGTTTCAATTTGTTGCGATTCCGAGTGCGTTGAGGTAGTTGCATCATTGCATATCGTGACAGTACCTGTCACGTGTTTAGGGATTTTGCAAATATTACAATCGGTCTATTTTTGTGGGTGGATGAATGTGATTTGAATTCATTTTGTAAACGTATCATTTAAAAGTTTGAGTGACCTGTCACTTTGATATTCATGGTCTTGACCTTCACACTTTTCGTGAAACAACTAAAAACTGCTGGTACTGGAGGTGATGGAAGATTTTATATTTGATGTCTGCCTTCGTTGAGAAATGGATTCTGTTGTGTCCTTTTACTGTAGGGGAGAGTTGTTGAACAGCCGGGGACGGTTGGTACAGGACTTTTTTTGTTTTGCAGAAGTCAAGGGTAAGGCCCATTGTCCCGTGTTTCAGTGAATGAACCAATTATGATTTGAAACTCTGCACACGAAAGTACTGTTTGCATAGTGTAACTGCATAACCAAAGATCTTTGTGCATAACTGCAGATCCACTGTCAGACAATATCATTGGGAGCAGACTGTTGTAGGGAGCAGTTGGTCTTGACTTTGGCAGATAATGGAGACCACTCTGGAATACCTACTGCAGATTTGTCTCCTTTTTTGAAGATACTGGCATTTAGAGTCCCCTGATATGTTTTCCTCGTCCTAGCTGTGGGATATTAGCTTGTGAATTTATGACTAAAATTCCTAGAATTTATCCAGTATTACCATCGTCCTGAATGCTTTTTTTTGTATTGGCCTTTTTGACGACTTATTGGCTGGATGTTGCAGTGACGTTAGATTTGATTGTTTGCTATGGATGGAGTCAAAGACTCCTGTTAAGGACAAAGTCACTGTTGACGAGGTCTTGAAAGTGTTCCTTCTAGTGGGCATTGATCGCCTCTATAGCATTAGTAAGTTCACTTTCATTCTTAGTCCCAGTGAGAATTTGTGCTTAAGATGCTCCTGAGAGAGACATCGATACATGTCGTGGTTATCAGCAAGTTTCTGCAATTTCATTCCATGAATGGTCTATGCTTGCACATCACAGGCATTTTCATTAAACTCGTCCTGATTTTTCTCTTGATAGAAAATCCAAACACTTCCTCATTGGTACTGTGTATGTTTCCCTCCATCAGAGTCCCGATGCACTGGATGCTCCATGCCTCCAGTCCATACAGATTGTTTTGGTAGAAGGTCTCTAAGAAAAGCAATTTCTTAGTGGTTCCTTGCAATAAAATAAATGAAGCTGATGATTTCAAGGAACCACAAATGCGACAATGCATTTAAATTATGTAAAGTTTTCCAACTGTTGTATGTGAGCTGCCCTCAATCAGTAGTAGCTATCTGATTTTCTAAGAGATGCAACAATGTCAAATCCTACAGCTAGTTAATAAAAAGGTATATAAACAACTTCTATCCTCCTTGAGGTGATGAAAGCTAGTCTAGTGGTGCAGTTTGTCTTTTTTTATGTTACTCGCCTACCTTTTAAATTATTATCTCTACTCAACCAGCAACCTCTTTTGAAAGTGAGGAGAGTTTTAGAACTTGCTGCATCAGCAGACAAATTTTGTTTTGCAGAGGTTTATCTTCCCTTAACTTTTAAATCCCTATCTCCCAACCCCCACCATATATAACTTGCACATGGCATCTGTTTTTTCCCCAAATATTTCACAGTTAAATAAGGATATTGTAACATAGACCCTCGACAGAGAATTAGATGTAAGACTTCTATCAACTTTTTTGTTTCTTATGCATAAATCTAATGTTCACCAATCAAACAATCTGCAGGCAATGATTGCACCGATTAACTTGGAAAGGATGCAAAATATATTCACTGGGATGTTACTTAGGTTTGCAGGATTTGGTTATTGTGAGAGGTTGAATAGAATGGGACCTTTGAGGTGTCCAGGGTTCTCTGGAGCGTCGGAAGTTGTGGGGAGACCTTTCCCTGGAAGATCAGAGATTGAGAGGAGACTTGATAGCATATACAATTATGAGAGGCCGAGATAGGGTTGGTAGTCTGAACCTTTTTCCCTGGGTAGAAATGTCCAACACTAGAGGCCATAGCTACAAAGTAAGAGGGGGGAAGTTTAATGGAGATGTGCAGGGCAAGTTTTTTTTTACAGAGTGGTGGGGGCCTGGAATGCATTACCAGGGGTGCTAGTGGAGGCATACAGTAGTGGATAGGCACATGGAAGTGCAGGGAATCGAGGGTTATGGATCATGTGCAGGCAGATGAGATCAATTTAACTCGGCATCATGTTTGGCACAAACGTTGTGAGCCAAAGGGCCCATTTCTATGCTGTACTATTCTATGTTCTAATTTAATGAGGGTCATGAATCAATCGCAATCACAATAATACTTTATTAGCCGAGTATGTTTTGCAACATACGAGGAATTTTATTTGCCAAGTCAGTCATACAAATAAAAAGCAATAGAACACACCAAACACATTTTAACATAAACATCCATCACATAGACTCCTCCACATTCCTCTTTGTGATGGAAGGCGAAAGAAAAATCTCTTCCCTTTGCTCTCCTGAGGTCGGGGGCCTCGAGCCCTCCATTGACAGGATGATCTTGACTCCCGTAGCCGGCGGCGGGCCCTCCACATGGAGGATATCAGCTCCTGCAGCGGGATATGTCAGCTCCCCTGCGTCGGATGATCGAACCCCCCCCCCCCCGTCGGGGCTGGTCGAACCTTCCGCGACGTTAGAGCTCCCGACATCCACGGCCTCTCCCGAGACTGCGAGCTCCCGATGTAAAGTCCGCAGCCGCGGTCGGAGCGATCCCAGCCAAGTGATCGACCGATGTAAATCCACGACTGGAGGTGGGGCCCAAGGACAGTCCGAGGTGGCCTCCAGCTCCATTCGATGGTAGGCCCCAGAGCGACCGGAGAATGCGATCCGAAAATTAATTGCATCCCCGGCAAGGTAAGATACTGAAAAAAAAATTCTCAGCCGACCCCTCCCCTCACATAAAACAAACCGGAGAACATTTACACAAACTTTTAACACACTCTAAAAAGAAAAAAAGGCAAAAAGACAACTGTTGGCGGGGTTGCCAATCGTGCGGCATCCCTGGTGGTGGGCAATAAGGTGAATGCTCTTTTTCCCAGGGTAGAGGATTAAACAACTAGAGGGGAGAGGGGAGAGATTTAAGAGGGACCACAGGCAATCCTTTCTCTCGGGGTACAGAGTATCATCTGGAATCTGCTCTCAGATGAAGCTATAGAAGTTACAATTACAAGTCTTAAAAGACATTTGGACAGATATACAGATAGTAAGGTTGAGGGGACTACCAACCAAATTAAGGCAAATGGGTCTAGCCAAATAGTTCTACTTGATTGGCATGGAGAAGGTGGGCCGAAGGGCCCTTTTCCATGCTGTGCAGTTCTATGACTTCATGAATTACATAGAGTGACCAAGACACAAATAGACATCTGCCCTTATTGGTTCGTACTCGTGTTACTGCTCCATCAGGTGTCCTCCCCTTCCACTCAATTTTAACCTTCTTTTCCTTTTAGAGTTTTATAGAAATTTATGTTCCTCTGAAGCCTCATAGCTGTAGCTTATCACTACCCAGCTTTGTATCATCAGCATACTGGAAGATATTACACATGGTCACCGCAGCAAAATTGTTGAGATAAATTGTGAACAGCTGAGACCTCAACACTGTTCCTTGTGACATCCCGCCAGTTGCAGCTTCTGGAGAAATGTGGTGGTTTATACTTTTTTTGATTGGGCTATACGCATAGTAATAGACCCTTTGCTCCAAGCCGTCCATGCCCACCAAGTTGCCAAATTGAGTTAATCCTACTAGCCTGTGTGACAACCATATCCCTTCCAAAGCTTTCCTATCCATGTACCCGTCTAACTGTCTTTTAAATGTTGCAATTGTACCCACTTCTACCATTGTCTCTGGCTGCTCATTCCATATACACACCTTTGTGTGAAAAAAGATGACCCTCGTGGCCCCTTTTCAATCTTTCCCTTTCACCTTAAACCTATGCCCTCTAGCTTTAGACTCTCATACCCTGGGGACAAGACAAACACTTTGCCTTATCTTTGGTCTGGGAAAAGAAGACTTAGCTTATCTAGTATCTCCTTATGACTCAAACCCTCTGGACTCAGTAATATCCATGTTAATCTTTTTGCACCCTTTCTAGTTTAATGACATCTTACAGCAGCGTGACCAAAACTGTATACAGCGCTCAAAATGTGGAATTACCAGTACTTTGTAATGGTTCAGTGATATACAATATGGAAACTGGCCCTTTGGCCCACTGAGACCATGGCATCAACCACCCATTTACACTAATCCAATGCTAATCTAATCCAAGTTTATTCTCTCCATATTGTCATCCACTCCCCTTAGATTCTGCCACTCACCTACACACTGAGGCAATTTAGAGCAGCCAATTAACCAGAGAATAGGTGACAAGTCCTCCACAAGTGCCCCGCAAGGATGCATTCTCAGTCCTCTACTATACTCCTTATGCACTCCTGACTGTACAGCCAAATTTGCCTCGAGGTACATTTACAAATTTGCAGACCCGGCACCACTGTGGTGGACCGGATCGTGAACAATTATAAGACAGAGTACAGGAAGGATATAGAGAACTTCGTAACATTGTGTCAGGACAATTACCTCTCCCGCCATGTCAGCAAGACAAAGGAGCCAGTTATTGACTTCAGGTAGTGTGGGAAAATACATGCCTCAATTAGCATCAATTGTACCGAAGTGAAGATGGCTGAGGGCTTCAAGTTCCTTGGTCCACGAAAGATTGTTGGTAATATTAGTGCCAACCACATTGATGTGACAGCCAAGAGAACACAACAGTGCCTCTGCTTCCTTAGGAGTCTGAGGAAATTTGGCATGTCTCGAATGACCCTCACACACTTCTATAGATGCACCATAGAAACCATACCGTCGGATTGCATCACAACTTGGTTTGATTACACCTCCGGCCTAGACCGGGGAAATTGCAGAAAGTAGTAGATGTAGCCCAGTCCATCATACAGACCAGATTATCCACCATTGACTCCATCTACACTTCATGCTGCCTCTGAAATATAGCCAACCTAATCAAAGACTTTTCCCACCCTTTCATTCCTTCTCCCTGCTCACGTTGGGCAGAAGTTACAGCAGTTTGAAAGCGTGCACCACCATACTTGGGAAAAGTTTCCACCACAACGGGTCCATGTCGGGCATCCTCTAATTAGTTGTGCACTCAATCGTGGAGCTTTTGAATTACAATGACACGTTTTGTCAGACTTTGATTTGTTGATCATATTGCAGTGTGGAGTTTGCACATTCTCTCTGTAACTATATGGGATTCCTCCGGATGCTCTGGTTTCCTCCCACATCCCAAAGCGGGTTAGTAGGTTGATTTGCCTCTGTAAATAGCCCTTAGTGTGTACGGAGTGGGAAAGTGAGATGAGATAGAACCAGTGTAAACAAACAATCGATAGTTGGAATGGATTTGATGGGCCGAAGGGCCTGTTTCCACACAGGCGCTCTACCAGGCTGCTTTCTCAGCCACTCACTCTACTCCCTGAAGCTGCTTCAATTTCCTAGATGTCAATGTCATCAGTAATTTGTTCTGATTCATTGATGCTTTGGCCAAGAAAGCACCTCTACCTAAAATGGCTAAGTAACTCTTACCAATTTTTATAGATTCTATCTGGGTGCGTCACTGCTTGCTATTGCAACTGCTCTGGCCAAGACCATCCCACCAGCCAATACAAAGCTTAAAAGCACATACCACCAGATTCAACAACAGCTTCGACCTAGCTGCTATCAGGCCCTTGAACAGATCTCTCTTATGCTATTCCTGAGTTAAAATCTACCTCATTGTGGCTTTTTTTAAATCTGCACTTTCTCTCTAGCAGTAACACTATATTGTGCATTCTGTTATTTTAGTTTGCACTATCTGATGTACTCATATGTGGTATGATTTGCCTGGGTAGCATGCAGAATAATATATTACCCTGTATCTCTGTACATATGACAATAATAAAGCAATAAAGAATATTCCTTGAATCTCTTTGGATTCTCATTTACCTCTATTGCCAAAGGTGTCCTATGTTTCCGTTTTGACTTCCTGATTTTCCCTCTTGTGTAGTTTAGTTCAGAGATGGAGCATAGAAAAGGCCTTTCAGCCCATTGTC
The DNA here is from genome assembly GCA_963514005.1 of Raja brachyura. The sequence goes on along the minus strand of OY740799.1, from coordinate 12,779,434 downwards.
TCCACGACAACCATCGATCCCCTGTCTACTAGTTCTGTGTTAGCCCACTTTCAAATCCTACACCGTAGGGGCAATTTACAGAAGTCAATTAACCTGCACATCTTTGGAATGTGGGAGAAAACTATAGCACCCAGAGAAAACCCATACGGTCACAGTCAAACTCCGCACAGACAGCGCCTGTAATCAAGATTGAACCCGGGTCACTGGCGCTGTGAGGTAGCAACTCTACTGCTGCACCATTGTTCTACCCTGAAGTTGATGGAAATGTAAAGAAGATAAATTAGGTTGGGGTTGGATTAGTGTAAAAATGGGTACTCGATGGTCAGCATGATCTTGGTGGATCAACGGGACTGTTTCCATGCTGTATCACTCGATGACTCTTATGACTTCCACAACGACAAACAACTGTGGAATTTGGAATGCTGAAAATCTTGTAATCACTCTTCAGCTAAGGTAGAATATTGTGAAAAGAAATGCAGTTAACATTTTTTAGTCTGATTCTGTTGCATGATTGAAAAATGTAAGCCATAAAGGTTTTCAGTAAGTAACAAATGGGAGGAGGGGGGGGAAGTAAGGTTAAAATGGAAAGTCGGATAGATAGAGTAATGAAATGAACACCAGACTTATTATCAAGACCTGTTAAGCAAGGATATCAGACATGGAACAAAGGATTAGTCATGACCTATTTGAAAGGTGGAGCACACTCCAAATTCTCTAAGCCAGTACTGATGCTACAGGCCCAAAGTGCTGCACTCTCGGACTTGAATCTCCAGCTGCATTCTTCTGTTGCCTGAATTCCTCAGATAACCATGTCTCTGATGAACAAGCAATAAATAGAATGCAGGGACTTTCCTTTTTTTTCCACTTCAAGCCCCAAATTGGTTCTAGCAGGAAGTATAAATCATAGGCAGAGTCTCATGCTGTCTGAGAAACGGAATTTAACTGGTCTTAGAAGGAGCATCTCTGACATCACTCTATCAAATGTATGTGATGCATGAGATGGGGAAACTCAGAAAAAAAATTTGCATGTTCCACCAGTAGGTCTTCCGCACAGACAACAAATTGTTCCACCCAACTGATCCACTGTGATGTTTATACTCTGCACAAGTCTCCTCCAACTTTTTTTCCAGCTTCATCCACATAGTCTTCTGTTTGTTTTCCCCTTTGCATGTTTGCCTGGTTTTACATAAAATGCATCTGTGCGACTTGATCAACTACGTTGTCTGGAGTAAATTCTACATTCTCTCCAGTCTTTGGGTAAAATAGTTTCTCCCAAAGCCCCCACTGGATTTATCATGCCTATTTAAATTAATGCCCTATAGTTTGAGATTCTATTTCATTGTTTTGAAATGGTCTATCCTGCCAAAACCCTTCAGAAATTTAAAGACCTGTCGTGTCTTGTCATTCCTTATCCACCTTTTCTAGAGTGAAAACAACATTCCCACCATCTCCACACGCCAACCTGTCATTTTTTTCCTGCTTGATTATAATTTCACCATTCTTCTTCTTTAAAATAGTAAAGATTTTTCAGCTAGAATACCACTAACTGAAGCAGATTGACATCAATAGGTGTCAATTGACTTCAATAGATCACCAATTCCGATGATTTGCTTTGGCTTATTATCTGTAAACCGTGTGAACAGCACAATAAATCAACATGCTAATCATGCTTCCTCTGCTCCATTCACTAGATTGCTTGCTATCAATTCTGCAACTGTACCTCTGCTTCAGTTCAGCTGCTGTTGAAAACTTGATTCATGCTTTTGATGCCTCTGGATTTGTTTATTCTCCTTGCTGATTTGCAGCTTCTACCCATCATGTTCTTTATCTGAATATCTCTGTACATAATCTATTCTGGACTCTTGCATATTCCACGTTTAATCACTCCCTCAACACTGGCCATATTTTCAGTTGATGAAGCGTCAAGATCTTGAATCCCTTCCCAACCTTGCTTCAAACTCCATGGTTTTACTCATACTAAATACCAAGTTATTTTGCCTTTTGGACACTGGTCTTTTGGCCCACTGTGTCTGCACCGACCATCAATACCTCATTTACACTAACAATTTATTTCCCCTACATTCCCATCAACTTCCCCCATATACTACCAATTACTTACACATGAGGGGCAAATTCTAGTGGCTAATGAAACTACTAACCTGCAGTCATTTGTGCATTACATAATTGTTTCTAGCCAATTATTAACCCAAGCGTGTATATTGTTCAGGATCTGGTGCATATGAGAAAATATTATTTCATTATCTGAGGAGCTGTGAATGGAAAAGAATATGATATCATTAGCAAACATCTCCATGTGTTATTATAGAGAGAAGAACACTGATGAAGCAGCTCATGGTGCCTCGCTGAAGGATCTTGCCTTAAAGAACTATAGTTCTGGAGCTAAGATATTTAACATCCAAAAGGCACAATTATTATAATTTAATCTAGATAAGACTGTAACCGAGGAAATGTTTTTTTTCCTGGTTCTTTGTTGGTCTCATTTGGTCGTTTGATGTAAAGAAATGCCAGTCTTTTCCCACCTTTTGAACTCCACTCTTAATCCATATTTGAGTCAGGCCCATATGGAATTCTAGAATGAGTAATCCTGGAGCATCAGACAAAGACATTATGAATGAGTAACTCCCACTGATGCTACCACTATGTAATACTTGGTAATGAACATACAGAATATATAGTACAGAACTTTGGTGAAAAATGGGATGGTAGCATATGATGGTATTGCTGGGACTGACCACTGCATGGTTCTTGTGGAGACTGCACAGTGTTTGCCTTTGATTGCATTGTGTTGCAATACTATATTGTTAAACAAAGTTGATTCATTAAGGCACAATAGCTTAAAATTGAGTATCCATGAGGTGAAAAGGGCCATCAGAAGTTGTAAAATAGTATTACATTGTTCGTTAAGACCTCAAGGCTTGTAGTAGAGACATAGAAACATAAAATAAGTGCAGAAGTAGACCATTTGGCCTTTGAGTCAGCATATTGATCCATTCAATAAGATCATGACCGATCATCCAAAATCAGTACCCCATTCCTGCTTTCTCCCCATGTCCATTGATTCCGTTAGCCCAAAGAGCTCTATCTAATCTCTCTTGAAAACATCCAGTGAATTGATCTCCACTGTCTTCTGTGGCAGAGAATTGCACAACTCTCTGGGTGAATAGGTTTTTCCACATAGAAACATGGAAAATTGGTGCAGGAGGAGGCCATACGGCCCTTCGAGCCAGCACCGCCATTCATTGTGATCATGGCTGATCGTCCCCAATCAATAGCCCGTGCCTGCCTTCTCCCCATATCCCTTGATTCCACTAGCCCCTAGAGCTCTATCTAACTCTCTCTTAAATCCATCCAGTGATTTGGCCTCCACTGCCCTCTGTGGCAGGGAATTCCACACATTCACAACTCTCTGGGTGAAAAAGTTTTTTCTCACCTCCGTCTTAAATGGCCTCCCCTTTATTCTAAGACTGTGGCCCCTGGTTCTGGACTCGCCCAACATTGGGAACATTTTTCCTGCATCTAGCTTGTCCAGTCCTTTTATAATTTTATATGTTTCTATAAGATTCCCCCTCATCCTTCTAAACTCCAGTGAATACAAGCCTAGTCTTTTCAATCTTTCCTCATATGACAGTCCCGCCATAGCAGGGATCAATCTCGTGAACCTATGCTGCACTGCCTCAATCACAAGGATGTTCTTCCTCAAATTAGGAGACCAAAACTACACAATACTCCAGATGTGGTCTTACCAGAGCCCTATACAACTGCAGAAGAACTTCTTTACTCCTATACTGAAATCCTCTTGTTATGAAGGCCAACATTCCATTAGTTTTCTTCACTGCCTGCTGTACCTGCACGCCAACTTTCAATGACTGGTGTACAAGGACACCCAGGTCTCGCTGCACCTCCCCCTCACCTAATCTAACCCCGTTGGTCTGAAGAAGGGGAAGAAGGGTCTCGACCTGAAACGTCGCCTATCTCCTTCGCTCCTTAGATGCTGCTGCACCCGCTGAGTTTCTCCAGCTTTTTGTGTAACCTTTGGCCCGAGACGTTGCCTATCTCCTTCGCTCCTTAGATGCTGCTGCACCCGCTGAGTTTCTCCAACCTTTTGTGTACCCACCATTGAGATAATAATCTGCCCCCTTGTTTTTGCCGCCAAAGTGGATAACCTCACATTTATCTATATTATACTGCATCAGCCACGCATCTGCCCAGTCACTCAACCTGTCCAGGTCACCCTGCAACCTCCTAACATTCTCTTCACAGTTCACACTGCCGCCCAGCTTTGTGTCATCCGCAAACTTGCTAGTGTTGCTCCTAATTCCCTCTTCCAAATCATTAATATATAAGGTAAACAGTTGCGGCCCTGACACTGAGCCTTACGGTACTCCACTCGTCACAGACTGCCATTCTGAAAAGGACCCGTTCACTCCTACCTTTGCATCCTGTCTGCCAACCAATTTTCTATCCATGTCACTACCCTACCCCCAATACCATGTGCTCTAATTTTAGTCACCAGTCTACCGTGCGGGACCTTATCAAAGGCTTTCTGAAAGTCTAGATACACTACATCTAGGTTCCCTAGTTTCACTTCATCCATTTTACTTGTCACATCCTCAAAAAATTCCAGACCATTAGTCAAGCATGATTTCCCTTTCATAAATCCATGTTGACTTGGACTAATACTTTTACTGCTATCCAAATGCCCCATTATTACCTCTTTAATAATTGACTCCAGCATCTTTCCCACCACCGGTCAGGCTAACTGGTCTGTAATTTCCCGTGTTCTCTCTCGCTCCTTTCTTGAAAAGTGGGATAACATTAGCTATCCTCCAATCCACAGGAACTGATGCTGAATCTATTGAACATTGGAAAATGATCACCAATGCGTCCACTATTTCTAGAGCCACCTCCCTGAGGACCATCCGGCCCAGGGGATTTATCATCATTCAGTCCCATTAGCCTACCCAATACTATTTCTCACCTAATGAAAATTTCTTTCAGTTCCTCTACCCCCTTAGATCCTCTGTCCTCCAGTACATCTGGGAGATTGTTTGTGTCTTCTTTAGTGAAGACAGATCCGAAGTACCTGTTCAACCTGCCATTTCCTTGTTACCCATAATAATTACCCATAACCGATAAAAGGACAGCAGCAGTCTCTGTGTGATGTTATTCTTCCTGAGCACCCTCAGGAAGTGCAGTCTCTGCTGGACCTTTTTCAGCAGCGCAGAGGTGTTCACGCTCCACGTCAGGTCCTCCTCAATATGGATTCCCACTAATTGTCACAAATGGCCTACTCCTTATTCTTAATTCTAGACTCCCCCAACATCGGGAAAAACTTTCCTGCATCTAGACTGTCCAATCTCTTAAAAATGTTATTGTTTCTTTAAGATCCCCTCTCATCCTAAATTCCATTGAATATAAGCCCAGTCAACTCATTCTTTCATCATGTGTCAGTCCCGCCATCCCGGAGATTAACCTGGTGTACCTACGCTACACTCCCTCAATAGCAAGAATGTCCTTCCTCGTATTAGAAGACCAAAACTGCACACAGTACTCCAGGTGTGGTCTCACCGGAGCCCTATACAACTGCAGTAGGACAACCTTGCTCCTATACTCAAATCCTCTCGTTATGAAGGCCAACATACCATTTGCTTTCTTCACTGCCTGCTGTACCTGCATGCTTACTTTCAGTGACTGATATACAAGGACACCCAGGTCTCGTGGCACCTCCCCTTTTCCTAATCTGACACCATTCAGATCAGTATGAAGAAGGGTCTTGACCCAAAATGTCACCCATTCCTTCTCTCTTGAGATGCTGCCTATCCCGCTGAGTTACTCCAGCATTTTGTGTCTACCTTCGATTTAAACCAGCATCTGCAGTTCTTTCCTACCATTCAGTTAGTAATCTGCCTTCTTGTTCGTGCCACCAAAGTGGATAACCTCACATTTATCCACATTATATTGCATCTGCCCACTCACCCAACCTATCCAAGTTACCCTGCATCCTCCTCACAGTTCACACTGCCACCCAACTTTGTGTCTCAGCAAACTTGGAGATGTTAGATCTAATTCCTTTGTCTAAATCATTCATATATATTTTTAAATAACTGGGGTCCCTGCACTGAGCCTTGCGGCACCCCACTCATCACTGCATGCCATTCTGAAAAGGACTCGTTAATTCCTACTCTTTGCTTCCTGTCTGCCAACCAGTTCTCTATCCATGTTAATACCCTACCCCCAATAACATGTGTTCTAATTTGGAACACTAATCTCTCATGTCGGACCTTGTCAAAGGCTTTTTGAAAGTCCAGATACACCACATCCACTGGCAGACGCAAAATGCTGGAGTAACTCAACGAGACGGGCAGCATCTCTGGAGAGAAGGAATGAATGACGTTTCGGGTCAAGACCCTTCTTCAGACACATCTACTGGCTCTCCCTTATCCATTCTACTTGTTACATCCTTAAAAAATTCCAGAAGATTAGTCAAGCATGATTTCCCCTTCATAAATCCATGCTGACTGATCGATTCTGTAATAGCAGCCAAATGTGCTGCTATTACATCTTGAATAATCGACTCCAGCATCTTCCCCACTACTGATGTCAGGCTAACTGGTCTATAAATCCCTTGTTTTCTCTCTCCCTCCTTTCTTAAAAAGTGGGGTTACATTAGCTACCCCCCCAGTCCACAGGAACTGACCTAGTCTATAGAACATTGGAAAATGATCAACATTGCATCCCTGATTTATATGCCTCTTTCTTGGATTTCTTAGTATTAAACATATTAACATTAAACTATTAAACATAATAACAATTCAGGTACAATGAGTTTAATCAAGCATGCCCTGTGCAGTACGAGGCACACCCAGAAATGAAGAGCTAATCCAGCAAAGCTATAACAAGGTATTAATAAATAGCAGAAGGAGCATGATATCGACAAATAGTCTCACAACCAACAGATCAGATCAGAGCTGAACGTGGTGAGTCCCGTGGCAGTGTGGTGCAGAAGGAATATGGCATGCTTACTTTCATTGGGAAGGATATTGAATACAAATGTTGGGACATCATGATGCAGTTGTACAGGTTGTTTGTGAGACCACATTGGAGTATAGTGTGCAGTTCTGTGGTAGGCTCGTAGGCAAAGATGGAATCAGTGGGGGGGGGGGGGGGGGGATGAATGACGAGCAATGGTGCCAGGCGAGGGAGTGATGAGGCAGAAGCTGGGAGGTGATAGGTGGCACCACATGAGAAAGAGATGATGGCAGATAGAATCAGATGGAGAAGGAGATAGGAAAGATGAACCAGGGAAAAGAAACCCAGGTAGGTTGCTATGGGATTGATAGGCAGATTGAACCAAGTGGTGCAAAGTTATTGTCCAGAATACAAAGGGATGGATAAAAACAAAACAAAAGGAGAGAGAACTTGGGTGCACTGGTGGGAGTGAGAAAGACGCACAGAATGCCTAGGTTACCTGAAACTGGAAAATTCAATGTTCATGCCATTGGGCTGCAGGTTGCCCAAAATGAATGTGAGGTGCTGATCTTCTAAAACAGGAACTGTGAGTCACGCTAGGGACAGCGTGTTACAACTCCTGCGGTTGCAGGGGAAAGTACCCGGGGAGGGGGTTGTTTAGGTGTGAAGGTATGAGCGAAGGAGTTGCGGAGAGAGCGTTCTCTGTGGAAATTGGATAGGGGTGGAAATGGGAAGATGTGACAAGTGGTGGGATCACATTAAAGTTGGTGGGCTCACATTCACACACACACTCTCTTCTGCAAACAATGTGTTTGAAAAATACCTTGGCTACTTGCTACTTAGTTTGAAAATCTTCGCCTTTGCTTACAATATGGTTCATGGTCATACCTTCATATTTTCTCTTCCAATCCTACATGTTTCTGCACATGTCCAATGATTGTTGTCAAATTATTTTTGCCTTGAGATCTTTCACTACATTGTTGACTTGCGCTTGGTTGAAAGTCCATTATGCTACTAAGATCTTCAGTGAATTAATCAGCAACCAAACCGCAGGGCAATTGCATCTTCCCACGCAAACTTCTTGTAATTCAGTCTATTGTTAGTATCATTGTACTCTGTTACTATCCTTGATGTATAGATACATTAAACTAAGACTAGCCATGTTATTAGTGCTATGAATGTGTTGCTTATTATAGGCATACATTTATCCAGACGCATCATGCTGACAACCAATCATTAGTCCTTGAGTCATCCACGGATACATTTTGACCAGCCTTTTCACTTGACTGATACATCAGCACTAGCCAGTGGCTCTGTATTTTATGTACAACTAATGTTTTTTGGATAAAACGTTCTATTTATGGCCAGGACTTCAATACAAACAGCATTGTGCAGTTATTTCTTTCTTTCAAAAAGTGTCTTTGAATTTAAGTGCTGAGCAATTCATATTTATTGATCAAAAACTGTATGGATCCATGATCAAATAGAGGGGCTGACTCTGGGCTAAATAGCCTAAAATTCTGAATCCATGTTTTATGGTCATATGAGGAGTCTCGTCAGGGACTGAAATTATATCCGTGTTGTCACCTATGTTCACTGATTGTGGTCTGTGGGTCAGAAAGTTGAGGATCCAGTGGCAGAGGGGTGTGCTAATTTTTAGGTCCAGGAATTTGGATGGCATTATTTTGTGGAAGGTGGAGCTGTAGTTAACAAATAGGAATCTGGTGTAGGTGTCGTGACCTAGGTGTTCCAGGGATGTGTTTACGGCTAGTGAGATGTCTTCTGCTGTGGACATGTTGCGATGGTAAGCAGTGCATCAAGGCTCTCTGGGAGGCTGGAGTTAATGTGTGTCATCACCAGTTTCTCAACATAGAAACATAGAAAATAGGTGCAGGAGTAGGCCATTCGGCCCTTCGAGCCTGCACCGCTATTCAATATGATCATGGCTGATCATCCAACTCAGTATCCTGTACCTGCCTTCTCTCCATACCTCCTGATCCCTTTAGCCACAAGGGCCACATCTAACTCCCTCTTAAATATAGCCCATGAACTGACCTCAACTACCTTCTGTGGCAGAGAATTCCACAGATGCACCACTCTCTGTGTGAAAAATGATTTTCTCATCTCGGTCCTAAAAGACTTCCCCCTTATCCTTAAACTGTGACCCCTTGTTCTGGACTTCCCCAACATCGGGAACAATCTTCCTGCATCTAGCCTGTCCTACCCCTTAAGAATTTTATAAGTCTCAATAAGATCCCCCCTCAATCTTCTAAATTCCAGCGAGTACAAGCCGAGTCTATCCAGTCTTTCGTCATATGGAAGTCCTGCCATCCCAGGAATCAGTCTGGTGAACCTTCTCTGTATTCCCTCTATGCCAAAAATGTCTTTCCTTAGATTAGGAGACCAAAACTGTACACAATACTCCAGGTGTGGCCTCACCAAAACCCTGTACAACCTCCCTGCTCTTGTAATCAAATCATTTTGCTGTGAATGCCAACATGCCATTTGCTTTCTTCACTGCCTGCTGCACCTGCATGCCCACTTTCAATGATTGGTGTACCATGACATCCAGGCCTCGTTGCATCTCCCCTTTTCCTAATCGGCCACCATTCATATAATAGTCTACTTTCCTGTTTTTGCCACCAAAGTGGATAACCTCACATTTATCCACATTATACTGCATCTGCCATGCATTTGCCCACTCACCCAACCTATCCAAGTCACCTTGCAGCCTCCTAGCTTCCTCCTCACAGCTAACACTGCCCCCCAGCTTTGTGTCATCCGCAAACTTGGAGATGTTGCATTCAATTCCCTCATCCAGATCATTAATATATATTGTAAATAGCTGGGGTCCCAGCACTGAGCCTTGCGGTACCCCACTAGTCACTGCCTGCCATTCTGAAAAGGACCCGTTTACGCCTATTCTTTGCTTCCTTTGCTTAATGATGTGGATGTCAGAGCCACTGGCCAGTAGTCATTATAGCATGCTACGTTACTCTTCTTTAGCACTGAGTATGGTGTTCATCTTGAAGCAAAATCAAGTAGTGAGAGGTTAAAGATGTCTGTGAATGCTTCTGCCAGCTGGTCCACACAGGTCTTGAGGACATGGCCAGGCACTCCATTCAGGCCAGTTGCTTTCTTTGTATCCTTTGACACTTTGTATCCCGTTATAGCATGCAAGCCACGCCATAATCTACAGGTGTTCGTGTCATTGCCTCAGGACTCCAGCTTGGTCTGGAATTCCCTTTTGACATTCTTAATGGCTCTGCGGAGGTCCTGGATAGATTTACTGTTCCGCTCAGCATCATTTGACGTGAATGCTGCAGACTTGTACTTCACTTGGAAGTGGACGTCATGGTTCATCCATGGTTTACGGTTGGGGAACACTTCCTGTAGCACTTCCTGTTTTTATTTTTACATTCATGGCATTTGGAGTTTGTTTTTCCAGGTGGCTGGTTACAATTTAGGAGTTTTTTTGTTTGATTTTTGAATAATGCACAAATTCAAATTAGAAACCTCATAACGACATGCTTTACATTTTTATATAGCATCTGATCGGAAACACAAACACAGTAGCCAAATTAAGAACCAAAAGCCCACTAATCGTAAGGTAATACATGAGCTATTTGCTTGTTGATACTGTTTGAGAATAAATATTATACTGAAAAAACTCTGTGACTCTGTTTTGAATAGTTTAACGTGATCATTTGCATACATTTGTTCAACTAGAGGGGGCCTCCGTTTAGTGTTTGAAGGGAAAGATTGGACCTACAACAATGCAATGTTATCATGATAAATAACTGCCAAGTTAGCTTATGCTCATTCTTCTGGATATTAAGAATGATTTTAACTGCCTGTGACCTAGAGCCCAATAAAATATTACGCCGCGCTTCTGAATTAGAGCCCTTCCAGCTGGCGTGAGCGTTCCATGACGAGAGATTCCATTATTAGCAGTGAGACAAACGGCATAAATTGGAAATTGATCATTTCAATAAGCAACAAGACTATTCAGTTCAACAAGAGTCATACTCTTTGACGGATGGTTAACCATTCTTATTCTTGCCATCTAAAAATAGATCTGCTATTGGTTTGGTCAGACATCTTTGGAATTCTCTTTCATGACCTATTAAGCTCACATGAATAATTCATGGTTGGAACTCAGAAGTGACTATTTTACTGGCATTTCTGCTGAGATATTGAATGTAATTTATTTGGGTCAAACTAAGCCTATCATATTGCATGCTCCCAGATCCAGCAGAATGTTTCTCGCACTACTGGTAAACAAGGACATTCTGATTCTAAATCTCAGTCTGAGTCTTCAACCTTGGAGTGCAATTAGCCAACATGTACACATTGATCTTTTTCTGGAATAGTCATTTGTAGGGAGCATAAATTCCAAGGATTTCCCTTCCTCGGCACAAGGCAGTTTGACTTCATTCTTGCTGCTCTTCATGAGATTGCTAACTGGACACAGGTTGGAAATCCATTCATTTTCATGATTCTTGAGCATTCCTGAGCCCCTCCCCCCCCATAATTTCCCCATAAACTGTTTTTACATGTGCTTATTAACCTTCCCCACATTCTCCTCCTACCCACTAATCTATAGTACCCATCCGACCAACCAGCACGTGAGTGCAAGAAACTTATGATTAGCAATGGATTCATCTTCTTGTAATGCATCAGACGCATGCTCCATCTAGTTTTTTCTTCAGTTCAGCCGCAATAAACATTTTTTCCCTTTATTTATTCTGTCAAAGCCATTCACGATCTTTAACAGCTCTATGGGCTATGTCTCGATTTAAAGGTAACAATCCAGCTCCTCTGGTATTTCCACATTACTGAGATTCCTCATCTCTTGCAATTCTGGCAAAATTCTTGCATCTTGTTACCAATCTGTATCTCTTCACACTGCTGTGTTAGTCTTTGTTCTGCATGTGTCATCACATCTCGCCATTCTGTGAAGATGCTCCGGGTGTCTATCTTTTTGTGAACTAAAGCATTTATTGTTATCTCTAAGAAAAGGTGGTAAAAGCTACATGCGTAATATTTATTCTCGAACAATATCAACAATCAAATTGTTCATGTATTCCTTCAGATTTGGGTTTTTAACTTATAATTTGGCTACCGTATCATTTGTATGATCAGATACTATATAAAAATGCAGTGTTGCTGAGGTTTTTAATTTGAATTTGTGAAATCAAACAAAAATACTCCTGAATTTTAACCATTATTTTTTTAATTTCAAAATAGACTTTATTTGAGAAATAAATATATACAGCACATAACCCTTACAAAACTCCATCCGACATTCTCAGAGGCTATACATATATTCAATAGTGTTTACACAAATTGCACAATTTTACCCCACACCCGTGCAACCCATGTGGCCCACTGGCGTGGAATCCCTTCCCTTATTTTGAGGGGCGTCACCATCACACCCTGCCCCCCCCATGTCCAGCAGCAGAAGGACCCCAGACTGTGGTCCTCCCCCACAGAGCCTTGGCGTTGGCTACACCAAGCCTCAGTGCGTCCCTCAGCACGTGCTCCTGCAGCAGGCCGGTCAGCAACATTCCCCAACGGATATCTCGCTTCACTGGGAGGTCAACAAGCTCAGACAGACCAAAGAGCATATTTTACCAAGTTGATGACCTTCCAGCAGCACTCTGTTAGTCACAGGAATGTGTCCCTGGGAACAGTCCGTAAATCCCAGCGTCCTCTGTGACAGAGCTGTTCAGAATAAATCATGACGGGGACCCTTGCAAACCTCTCCAGACTATCTCTGTGAAGAGGAGGCCAACCGTCTACTCTCCATAGCAGCCATGCCGTGGGCAGCGTGCGCTTTTAACCAATATTTTAATTTTTTTTTTTCATTTCATAATATACTTTATTCGAGAAATAAATATATACAATACATGATCCTTTCAAAACTCCATCCGACATTCTCGGAGGCTATACATGCATTCAATACTGTTTACACAGTATTGAATTGTATTCAATGTATACATACATTCAATACAAACGACACAGTTATATCCCCCCACCCTGCCACTCATGTGGCCCACTAGCGTGGAATCCCTTTCCTTATTTTGAGGGGCGTCTCCACCACACCCTGCCTCCCATGTCCAGCAATGGAAGTATCCTAGACTGGTCCTCCCCCTCAGAACGTTGGCGTTGGCTGCACCAAGCTGCAGTGCGTCCATCAGCACCTAGTTCTGCAGTCTGCACCAGGCCACTCGGCTACATTCCCCGAGGAACATCTCGCCCTGCTGGGAGGTCAACGAAGCTCGTACAGACCAAAGAGTGTCTTTCACCGAGTTGATGACCTTCCAGCAGCACTCCATGTCAGTCACATCCACCCCTCTCGACTGCAGAAGGAGCAGTTTCTGCAAATCTGTCTGGAATTGACACAATTCCCTCTGACTTTGTCTTGCTCTCTGAACCCCTTTTAATATGAAGAACCTCGATGTTTTCTTTGGTTGCTTTCCACCAGTGTGTCACCTCATCCTCCGACGAGGAGAGGTTACTAGCATTAGTGTGGGAGAGGAGTCTTTTCTTTGACTTGCCCATTCCATTCATCCTTGCCTCTTTGGGCAAAGCCCTCTGGTGTTTCTAACCTTTCACCACCTACCATGCTTCCTCCTGTTCCCCCTCTTCGATTTACTCTCCCTCCTGGACAAGAGGCTGGGGGTCTCTGTCCGGCAGTTGGGGGCTCGAGGTAGTCTGGCTGTCCTCACCCCTGTTCTCCTTTTCTGCTGGGGTCTTGGCAGTGGTGGGAGTGGTCTCGACCACCCTGGGGGTGTTGGCAACTGCCCCTCTTATCGCCTGTGCGTAGGTGCAAGCCCTGTAGAGGTGGACTGCCTCCCCGCACAGGTTGTGGTTCTTGCTGACTTGGTAGTACTTCATCTCATGGCCTTCCAGATCACAGTTCTTGGAGACAACCACCACGTGCCCAGATTTGTTGCATTTCCTGCACACCCTGGGTTGTCCCGCGTAGGTCATACCCTTGCCACTCATGTGGCCCATTGGCGTGGAATCCCTTCCCTTATTTTTGAGGGGCGTCTCCACCACACCCAGCCCCCCATGTCCAGTAGTGGCTTCCTCATTTGAGTTCAAGCCACACTCTTGGAGTTGCACTTTAGAGCTTGACTGAAAAATTCTTGCAGTGTCTGAGGTGTTGGTCTTTAATTAACATGTTATACTGTGAACATGGTCTCTTGGAGCCTTAACCAATGTTCATTCTTCATCCCAATTTATCATTGCAGTTTGTAATATTTTCTTCTGCGTTGTAAATAATGTATTCGCCTGGATACTGATCTGAAGGAGGGTCTCGACCTTAAAAAACATCACCCATTCCTTCTATCCGGAGATGCTGCCTGATCCGCTGAGTTATTCCAGCATTTTGTGTCTACTTACAATTTTGATGAATGGGAGGAAGACCTGTCTCTGCAACTTTCAAGGAGAGACAAATCCAAATTAATATGATCATTAACTAGCAAAATATAGCATCTGTTGTGGAGAGAACTATGTAACCTTTAGATTGATAGAAGAAAAATATAATTACAAGCACCCTTGGAAAGAAAAATTGTTCATGACAAAGTTGGAGACGTTCGGTTTCGGGTGGTGCCATGCAGGCAACCATTTCGGGTGATTAAGAATAGAATATTCAAACCAGTTCGAAAGAAGAAATCAGAAAGTATTAAGGACAGTCACGTGGGTTCATTTGGAAGTGAGGAGCAGTATCTCTAGAATGATCTGTTTATGGGGCTGTCCCACTTACGCAACTTTTTTAAGGACTGCCGACACCCCTCATAGGTCGTTGCAGGTCGCCGAAAAGTTTCAACGTTGAAAATCCAGTGGCGACCAGAACCAGGAACTACTCTTTGGGCGACTACTCACGACCATATAGGCTTCACCTCACGACACGTCACCGGAGTGTCGCCTGTATGGTCGTGAGTAGTCGCCCAAAGAGTCGTAGCGTCTTTCTGGTTGCCGCTGGATTTTCAACATGTTGAACATTTTTGCCGACATGCAACGACCTATGAGGGGTGCGGACAGTCGCCGTAGAAGTTGCGTAAGTGGGACAGGCCCATCAGGGTGCATCGTGAGATGACTGTAAGATTTTATGATTTTGAATATGAAATGAGAGGAACTGGCATCTAAATTGGCAGTTAATAGCAGAACAGGTACAATAGATCTGAAGAGTAAAGGGCCTGTCACACTAGCGCGCGATTAGACGCGACAAGCGCGACCTACCGTGGTCGCTTTAGTCGTCCGGCCTCGCGTGACCCTGTCCCACTGCGATCGCCGGAGTCTCGTGGAGTTGCGCGGACTCGTGTGTAGCTGGTGTCGACATCGCGCGTAGTGTCCAAAAACCGACACTGCTTAAAAAGTACGCGCGGCAAAATCCTGTCGCGCGGAACGTGATGACGTTTTGACGTTGTGCGTCTTCAGCGTGGCGTTGCGTGATGACGTCACTGCCCGACGTTGTGCAACGCGCATGCTCATGCGCATCGTCACGTGATGAAAAATAACGTCCTTCCTTCGGACGTCGCGCGTGTAATCGCGCGCTAGTGTGACAGGCCCTTCACTCGCACCGGGATCGCCTGACCCCCACGCGACCCCCGCGTCCGAATTTGTCGCGCTTATCGCGTCTAATCGCGCGCTAGTGTGACAGGCCCTTAAGGGGTATATAAGGAGGATCATGGAATTAGTGAAATGTGGCGAGTGGAATTCCATGTGAATAAATAGATGTTAGCACATTTTAAATCTATACATAACTGAAACTCTAATCTTGTGCTCTTCCTGGTTTGCGCATTTTTTCTATTTGCACAAAACCTGTACACGATAGTGCTACAAATTTTCGTCAGCACACTCACCGTTCTCCTGCGCTGCGAGCGCGGCAAGTTTTGTTCTGATCGGTAATATGATGTAAAAGATAGCGAGGTTTAAAAATCGTAAAAACCGCACTTGCGCAGATCGATCTCCTGCCAGTCAGCGTCGCACGGATTGGTCTCCTTTCCTGTCACTCCCCAGGACGGTCCGCCCTTCCTGCACCATTGCGTCTTTACTGGAGCTGAGGATGCCCGTTGGAGGGACCCAAAGCGGCTCGGCCCGGCCTAAAGTCGAAGATGTCGCCAATATCGTCAAACGGAAAGCGGAGTGTCTGATCCCGACAGATGAGAGTGTCCAGCGTCCACTGTGGGTCCCAAACATTGCAATGCCCCAGCCCCTTCCCCTCTGGTCCCCCCACACCCCTGTGATATCCCCCTCTCGCCCCTGGATCTTCCCCGTCTTTTCTCTGAGCTCTCTGTACCCCCCCCCAATCCCCCACTCCATCCCCACAATCCCCCCCCCAACCACACACCTCCTTCCCCATACCCCTCCCCCCCCCCACAACCCTCCCCGCCCACACACCCCCACACACACACCCCCACACGCTTTCCCCCTCACCCCTCATTTCCCACATCCCACCCGTCCATGTACACAACTCCCAACCCACAACACCCCCACCACACACCTCCCCTCCAACTCCCCTACACCTCCCTCACCCCGACACCACCCTCTCCGCCCCACCACCCATGCGCCCACACACACCCCTCCCTCCTCCCCTTCCACTCCACACCTCCCACTGCCACACACCCCCTTTCCCTCCCCCCTCACCCCTCTCCTTTCCCACACGCGAAGAGGAGGGGGAATGCTGGTGAATGAGGGGAAATGAGCCACACCTGCGCTGTTAGGGGCTATGGGTGAGTGGTGGAATATTGCATTGGGGGAACGGTGAGTGGTGGAATATTGCATTGGGGAATGGGTTGCATTGGGGGAACCAGGCCTCCCATGTGACTGGGACCCTACGGGTCCCACTTAGTCTAGTTTAAATTAAATTTTGAACCAGGCAGCTTAAATGAAGTGAAAGAGCAAAATAATTTGCCGTTTCTTGTGATGTTTAAAGTAGCTCTTAAAGCAAAGAATGGTGAGTAATTTAAAGCAGAGATTGTACTTACAAACAGGTTGAGGCTTGAATTTGAAGGAAAGAGGAAATGGAATCAGTTTAGTCACTTGGGTTTGAGATTACTGTCTCCATAGACTGAGATAATTGCTATGTAACTTGTTTTATTTGAAACATTTAAAAGATATTCTAAGATGTGTTGAGCCTAAATAATTTGTGACAGCCTAACTTCACATCTTTAAACCACAACTCCTTGGTGTCCACTCCTTGTTCACCTCCTCCTTGCTTATTGCTAATGTGCTGTGCTGTGCGCTTTACTCATTTTCCCAGGCTTCTGAACAAAATATCAGCTTCATATTTTCAAAAAAAGGGAAGTTCAGTTTATTACTTTTATGAAGTTGAGATGAATGGTTGATACAAGCTGACTATTAATTTGTCAGTGACAAATGGAAATTCAGCTTTAAAGGGTTAATTATTTTGCCATGAGAAAGGTAACTTCCGGGTAATTCATATTTTCAGTTTTAGAGTGGCTGAATCATAAGTCAGGAAGTTGTTGCTTCCTTTTAAAAAATAATTCTCAATGTAAATAGAGTTTCAAACAGAAAATCTTTGGGCTCCAACCCTACAACTCTCCAAGGTCTCTACACTCCTTTAATTCTGACCTTCTCCATACCACCAATTTATTTCAGTGACCGTGTCTTTGGATTTCCTCCTTGTGTATTTTTCTCCTAACCAGATGCTCCTCAATGTCTGCTTGTTTGACCAAGTTTTTTTTTTATATCGCTACTAATATTTCCCAATGAGCCTCAGTATCAAATTTTTTTTAGTAATGCCTTTGTGTAATGTGTTAAATGTGCTACATAAATTGCTGTAGATTTTAATGTGTTGTACATTACAATTGCCTTCATTCTTATCAGGTTGGACCATAAGGAGCTTAGAGTGATGGCCATGCAACCACGGAGGATTCGGTTGAAACCCTGGCTCCTGGCGCAGGTCGACAGCGGGCAATATTCTGGGCTCCTGTGGCTGGATGAACAACGGAAGCATTTTCAAATCCCCTGGCGACATGCCACTAGGCACGTCCCAACCCAGGATGACGACAACACCATTTTCAGGGTAAAGTGACAATTATGGTTTGCTTTGTGCAACGTGTTTCTGCTGTAAATAGAGCTGTTGAGGGAAGCAAACAAATTTAATGGAGAGATATGAGGCTGGGGTAATTTTTTAAACCCAGGTCACTCGTGAAAGGGAAGCAAACAAAGGCTAAGGAGGAATGTTGAATTTATATGCTGTTTGCTGAATATTTCTCCCCACTTTCATAGGATGTAAAGTCAGTATGTCATCCAGCCACCTCGGCATCCTGCAGAAACAAAGAACTGCAGATGATGGTTTATACCAAAAATAGACACAAAGTGTTGGAGTAACTCAGTGGGTCGGGCAGCATCTCTGGGTGATGGGTGACATTTCAGATGGGGACTCTTCTTCTTCACCTA
Source organism: Raja brachyura (assembly GCA_963514005.1). Next base: position 12,761,005 of record OY740799.1, on the reverse strand, counting down.
CCTTTTTCTCCAGAGATGCTGCCTGACCCACTGATTTACTCCAGCACTTTCTGTAAACTAGTACAACAATTTATAAAAACTTTCCTATGTTAGACTTCATACATGGCCACATAAAATTGGATCATGAAAATAATCTTGTTTTTTGGATTAGGGGAAACCTCTTATAGTTTATTTGCTTGGCCAATCTCCACCTAAACCTTAACCTTTTCGTGAATTGCCAATGAATCTCTGTCTCTCAAGCCTTGCCACTGAAGCACTGTAATATGTTATTTGAAACATATTTTATGCATATGTAAAGAAGCAATGAAATTGCATTTTACAATCAGTACAATACTTTTAAACTAAGGTTGATTCTATAATGTAGCAAACTTGCTAGCCAGTTGGCAGAAAACCAGAACACTAAAACAAACTTTCCTGCCATTTTAGAATACTGTCCTTTTTATAAAATAAACTAGACCAAGTTGGACGCGTTAAGGGCCTGTCCCACTTTCACGACCTAATTCATGACCTCTGCCGAGTTTGCCCTTGACTCATACTCGCAGCATGGTCGTCACAAGGTCGTAGACTTTTAGTTATATAGATATAAAATATAAATTACTAGACCAAGTGGGTCCCTGTCACGCAGGAGGCCTGGTCCCCCAACGCAACCCATTCCCCAACGCAATATTCCACCACTTACCCATAGTCCCCATGGGAGGCCTGGTCCTCCAATGCATCCCGTTCCCCAATGCAATATTCCACCACTCACCTGGTCCCCCAATGCAACCCGTTCCCTCAACGCAATATTCCCCCACTCACCCATAGCCCCCAACTGCGCAGGCGCTGCTCATTTCGCCTTATTCACCCTCCCTCACTTTAAACTTAAAAAATATTCAGTGTACTGTGACTTTAAGAAAAATGCATATTTGCACCTGCTAGAGCTAGCAGGACTCTGTACTTGGATCGCATTGTGACGTCATAGCTGTAAGCACAGGGAAGAATTTTCTCTCAAATTGGGGTTTTGTAAATCTAAAAATGTCAATAACTTGTGAAATATAACATCAATCTGAACGAACCTTGACACAAAACAACCACAGGACAATTGTGATTAAGGTGGTGCAGATATTTTAGTGCTATCGTGTACCGTTTTGGCGTAGTTCCGGGAGCATATACAGATAGGTAGGTAGATGGATGGGTAGATAGATAGATAGATAGATAGATAGATAGATAGAACCATTTCTGACCCTCTGACAGGTGGGTTTTTGAGGGATGTCTTAAAGCGGAGTCAATGATAGTTATTCTTCTGAGTGACAATATTGCATTTAAGCCGTAGCTGATGGATAAGTGGTTTTTGTTTTGTTTCTTGGGTGATTTACTTTAGTGATTTTTTTCCCCCATTCCTAGGCTTGGGCTGTGGAGACGGGCAAATATCACCAGGGGATTGATGGGCCAGATCCTGCCAAATGGAAAGCGAACCTCCGTTGTGCCCTCAACAAGAGCCGTGAATTCAAATTAATTTATGACGGTACCAAGGAAACGCCAATTCAGCCATACAAGATCTACCAAGTGTGTGACATTCAGCAATCCAACGGAGGCAACATTACTCCAGGTAGTGGCTGCAGGAAAAGGATAGGTCCTCCCTCCCCATCTTTCTTTTAGTATTATTCTGCTCTCAGAGGCACGATATTTGAAACTGACTTTGCATTACACTTCAACCTTTTATTTCCCTTTCTGGTATTAGTCCAAAAATAATTAGACTAATGCTTATCAATGTTAGACCAGCAACTTGGAAATTGATCAAATCTACCTCACCAAGAGGCATTGGTGAATGCAATAAATGTGGTTGGTTGCAGGGTGTAGCCCAAACACAACGACTGCAGATATCAAATAATAGCAACTCTATTTTTAAAAAATACCACTGGTTCCGTAATGTGTCATTGATATCTGGTCTAACCTACTTGCGAATTAAGTTCCACATTTTGAACTTAACTCTTAATTGCGTCATTTTAATGAGAGGAAAAAATTCTACCACTTCAATGTTCCAGGAACAAAAAGGATAAATTTCAACTTTGTGGGCTTGGCTGGGGTTGGGGGTGGGAATTCAATGAAACAAATTATTTACCGGATGAAAAGATGCCTGAACTTCATTCCATCCATGTCCATTGGGGAAAGAAATTGGACGTATTCTACTGTTTCCTGGTTCATTCACATCTTAGGGGAGAGAGATAAATGTGAAAAGGATGAAGTGATAATTTGAATGATGCATGGAAACACATCAAAGCAAATCTGCAGTTCTCCCCCTTGCTCACTACCTTTCTCTCCCCTGATACATTGCCTCTCTCACCTCCATCTCTGCCTCTTTTTCCCTTCAAAATGGCATATACAAGAAAATATTGCTCTTCTGTTTACAGTCCCATTATAGTAGTTTATTTATGTGGTTCTTACTTTTTTCTGCATTTAAACTCAATTGCAGACCAAACATCACGTGTTGATGTCGGTGTACAGAATTCTGCATTAGACGTTCTGAACCTGAACACCATCTCTCCAGCTTATTCCATGAAATTAGTTAATATCGTATTTAGTTTTGTTGCAATGTTTGACCAGGTTTCAGTTGCAGTTGCTTGTATTACTGTTGCTTTACAACCTATTTTTAAAACAAAATTTATTATTTTATGATCCTTTCAAAACAAAGCTTGTACTGTCCATTGTTGAAAAGTTTATTGCAGAATAATTAATTGTAATTGCAGAAGATGGCCATTTTCCACAATGCCTGTGCTTGCTCTTTGAGGGAGTTACCTAATTAGTCCCACTCCCATCGCTCTTTCTCCATACTCTTGTTAGTGCTTTTTATTCTAGTATTTATTCAATTTCCTTTCAAGAAGTACATGAGTGTTTCATAATTGTTAGTGAGCTGTACACCGGCATCATCTCCCAAGCTCAGCCCGTGCTACAATTTTCATAAATGCCTGCTAACTATTCAATTTTCATCTCCGCTGAAGTGAACACAATGAACATTGGGCATAGTTCCTTTTTGTTTCAGAAAGATAACTGGAATTGTTGCATGCACATAGTTGAATAAAAATAAGAGATCCAGTAACAATTCTGGTTTCAAACCTCAGGCTGAATTTGGATTGTTTTCAGGAACAAGCTTTGACTGCACCTTTTTAAAAAAATTGTTATCTTATGTATATTCTCTTTCCACTCAGAGACCAATGACTATGAATGGGATGATGAGGACGAGGTATGTATAACTGCCAACGTAAGTTTATGTGAATAATGTGTGACTGATCAAAATTGCCATTCAGTAAATTCCTGTGCAAAGAAAAATATTACAGATAATAGAAATCTGAAATAATATCAAGTATGCTGGAAGTTCGTGGAAACATAGAAACATAGAAAATAGGTGCAGGAGGAGGCCATTCGGCCCTTCCAGCCAGCACCGCCATTCATTGTGATCATGGCTGATCGTCCCCTATCCATAACCCGTGCCTGCCTTCTCCCCATATCCCTTGGCTCCACTAGCCCCTGGAAGGCTTATACCTATGGAGAGATAAACAGTTAATGTTTGAGGTCAATCTAAACCATTCACTTTGTTTTTCTGTTTTAAATTTCTGAAGTTAGCTGTATTGATTTTCCCAGAGCAAAATCCCTCTAATCCCACACCTTGGAAAGAACTCTTTCCTGAAACAGATTCAAATTTTGGATTTTAAAACATTTATTATTTGAGTATTGATACCGAGAACACATTTACACTACAGGGAGTGTCTAGGACAAAGGGATGTAATAAAGTTAACAAGAATGTTCAAGGTAATGTCAGAAATGATTTCTTCAAACAAAAGATAAAGGAAATCTGGAACTTTTTCTCCTGTGTGCTTATGGATGCTGGAAATTAACTAGAGTATTCGCAATCCAAAATGATAGGTTATCAATGTGTAAGGAATGTAGAGACAAGTAGGTATTAAAATGTTAACTGCCTGTGATCTAATGCAAACTGGAAGGGAAGAATGTTTTCCTGCTGTTCCTGGACCAAGCACATGAAAGCTATATGTTGTGGTGCCACCAGCTTCACACTTTTGTGATAGAACGTAACACAGTGTAGAAACAGGCCCTTCAGCCCACCATGTCTGTGCCAAGAATGATGCCAATCTAAATAGCCTGCGCATAGCCTGTATCCATCGATACCCTGCCTTTTCATCTGTCTGTCTAAATGTATATTAAATGTCACTAATGTTTCTGTTTCTACCACCTCCCCTTGGTTTTGGTTAAGATCCACTGTTGACTATATTTGCTATCATTAGATGAAACTTGAAAACTTTTCCTCAGATAACCTTTCTCAGTATTTTAGTAAGCTTCAGCTATGCAATTAATTTTGCTTTTCCTTACAGCGCCAGCTCCAAGCTATGTTCCCCTCAATGACCTTGGAAGGTGAGAACAACAGCCATTTGTTGTTTTTTCGTGATAGAGACAATTTGGGGGAAATTTAGTTTATGGTTGTTCCCTGAGGTTACAAATGCTCAACTTATGAACACTTAAGCAGATGTTTAGAGATCGGCAAGATGATGGGGGTGGATTTGCTGGTTTCTTTGGGCTGGGATCTTCTGCTGGATGGGAATGGGACGTTTCATGCCTTCCCCATCAATCTCTACCCACCCCCCCACAACCTCGAGTCGTGGCAACAATCAGCCTGGCTGGGCAGAGTTGAGCAGACTGGATGCCTCACTCACTGAGTTAACAATGTAAGCCGATGGCTGTTCTTCCTGCGCCAGCTCGCACTCCCACCACGGTTGTTTCAGTGATCCTCTCTTACACGCTTGTTTGTTAATTTCTGATTTACGAACACTTTAGATTACTTACAGTTCGCAGTACAGAACCCTGAGGTAATCGGGGACTTCCTCTAGTGATGTTTAAGTGATTAATACCAGTGTCAAATGTCACTAAAGTCTGAAACTGTTCATAGTAAATTGTCTACATTGTTGCACCAAATGCTTCTAATTCAGGTGCAACCTGAGTCGGGTACTAAAGCTTCCCCTTCATGGTCCCATGAAACACAGGACAAGGGCAGCAACAGGTGGCTTTGGTTCTCATTCCCTGCTGCCTTTATTCCCTCACATGCCCATCAACTCCACATTGATTTATTTCCCATTTGAAATAATTTACAGTCGTCAGTTGTACTGGTAAGCCAGCACATTTGTGAGATATGGGATGAAATCGGAGCACCTTCCGAAAGCCGACACAGTCACGAAGATGTGCAAACTTCCCAAGTCCAGGATCGAACCTGGTTCCCTAGAGCTGTGAGGCAGCAGCACTAACTGCATCACATACCGAGCTCAGGTGCAGCATGAGTTACTTATGGTGTAAACTCTCTCTTCATTGTCCCATCAAGATTCCACAGATTAGCTATGACTTGTGTTAGATACATAGTAAAGCTCTCTCTAGAATGCCCCATGAAACATCCCCCAAGGCCACCGTCTGATGTATTGCGCTGCTGTGTCCTGGCTTTAAAGAAGTGTATTTTCAAATGTTATATTTCTGTCTTTCTCATACCAGATAATGCCAGCCTACCACCATACCCAACCCAGACCTGGCCGAAACAGGAGATTGCTGTACCGGATTCTTGTATGAATGGAGGGCTCGCGGACACAACACTTTCACAAAGGGACCTTTCTCATGCAAACCTTGATCACAGTGAACTCTCTCAACCTAATCTTGCTCATGGAGGACTTGTTCAATCAAATGTCCCTCCAATTGTTCAGGGAACTCTTAATCCAATCCCATTGCAGCAAGTGGATCAATTCCCATCACTGACCACGTCCGAAATGTTTATCAACTCTCTGCCATGTGAGTTACTGCTTCTTCTCATTTGCTTCTTCTCACAATTTGGGGAATATATAACATTGCTTAGAAATTTCCTTCTGCAAGAGTTGAGTGCCTTGCTCGTCTGCATTTAGGAGAAACCATCCCGAAGAAATAATTGAACCTCTCCTCTTCTAAAATGTTTAGTAATGGCAACTGGAATTGAATATTGAGAAGGAGACAGGAATGGAGGAATTTGCTGACTGCTTAGTTTAAACAAAGATCCAAGCATGTCATTTGCATCAAATGGCCTACTTCTGTGCTCTATGGCCTGTGCAATATTTTGATTACCATTGTTAAATTTCCAACCCCTAACAGTTGTTAAGAAATGTAGTTGTTTGCATCACAGCCAGCCTTCATTTTGCCCTCGACAAAAGAATTGGTGCAAGTAACTTGCCAGTGGGGCCAAACCCCTTTTTTTTCAATCTCTCAGCTCAAAGTGCCTTACAGTGCAGACACTTTTGAAGTGTAATCAATGGAGTAATGTAGGAAAGGGTTAGGGTTAGCCAATTTATTCTCATGAGGCAAAAAAAAACTGAAGAAAGGTTCGACTTTAGTGGATGCATTAGTGATCATTTTTCACAACTCTTTAGATTCTGGAGTAGTTCCTGAGGATTGGAGGGTAGCTAATGTAACCCCACTTTTTAAAAAGGGAGAGAGAAAACGGGGAATGACAGACCAATTAGTCTGACATCGGTAGTGGGGAAAATGCTAAGAGTCAGTTATTAAAGATGGGATAGCAGCACATTTGGAAAGCGGTGAAATCATTGGACAAAGTCAGCATGGATTTATGAAAGGTAAATCATGTCTGACGAATCTTATAGAATTTTTTGAGGATGTAACTAGTAGAGTGGATAAGGGAGAACCTGTGTATGTGTTATATCTGGAGTTTCAGAAGGCTTTCGACAAGGTCCCACATAAGAGATTAGCATACAAACGTAAAGCACACGGTATTGGGGGTTCAGTATTGATGTGGATAGAGAACTGGCTGGCAGACAGGAAGCAAAGGGTAAGAGTAAACCGGTCATTTTCAGAATGGCAGGCAGTGACTAGTGGGGTACCGCAAGCCTCAGTGCTGGGACCCCAGCTATTTACAATATATATTAATGATCTGGATGACGGAATTGAATGCAACATCTCCAAGTTTGCAGATGACACGAACCTGGGGGGCAGTGTTAGCTGTGAGGAGGATGCTAGGAGGCTGCAAGGTGACTTGGATATGTTGGGTGAGTGGGCAAATGCATGGCAGATGCAGTATAACGTGGATAAATGTGAGGTTATCCACTTTGGCGGCAAAAACAGGAGGGTAGATTATTATCTGAATGGTGGCCGATTAGAAAAAGGGGAGATGCAATGAGACCTGGGTGTCATGGAACACCATTGAAAGTAGGCATGCAGGTGCAGCAGGCTGTGAAGAAAGCGAATGGTATGTTGGCATTCATAGTAAAAGGATTTGAGTACAAGAGCAGGAGGTTGTACTGCAGTTGTACAGGGTCTTGGTGAGGCCACCCCTGGAGTATTGCGTACAGTTTTGGTCTCCTAATCCGAGGAAAGACATTCTTGCCATAGAGGGAGTGCAGAGAAGGTTCACCAGACTGATTCCTGGGATGGCATGACTTCCATATGAAGAAAGACTGGATAGACTCGGCTTGTACTCGCTGGAATTTAGGAGATTGAGGGAGGATCTTATAGAGGCATACAAAATTCTTAAGGGGTTGGACAGGCTAGATACAGGAAGATTGTTCCTGATGTTGGGGAGGTCCAGAACAAGGGGTCACAGTTTAAGGATAAGGGGGAAGTCTTTTATGACCCTGATGAGAAGATCTTTTTTCACACAGAGAGTGGTGAGTCTGTGGAATTCTCTGCCACAGAAGGTAGTTGAGGCCAGTTAATTGGTTATGTTTAAGAGGGAGCTAGATGTGGCCCTTGTGGCTAAAGGGATCAGGGGGTATGGAGAGAAGGCCGGTACAGGATACTGGGTTGGATGATCAGCCATGATCATATTGAATGGCGGTGCAGGCTCGAAGGTCGAATGGCCTACTCCTGCACCTATTTTTTATGATTCTATGACCTGAAACATTGCCCACTTCCCTCCATAGACGGAGCTTGGCCTGCTGAGTTCCTCCAACTAGCAATGTTACAAAATTTTGAGATTTAAAAAATCAAGTCTGCAATTTATCCCATCAGATAAAGCATACTAAGAAGTTTAATTTGACACCTAATTCACTTTCATATCTTCAGTATTAAAAAAGTTATGGCCATTTTCATTCTCAGAAATGAGCATCTTGTTCCCCATTGCCTTTCCATTGACTTAACACAAAAGCTGTGATCGAGGACAGTTAAAAGCCCATAACTTTCTTAAAAAATAAGAGAACTAAAATAAATTTTCAGTTATTATAGATTGAAGCATTCTGAAACTAATATGAAACAATCTTACTTGGATGACCTGAAATTAAAGCATATAATTAGTTAGTTACCCAATTGTAGCGAATTACAAAATTCAGTTACTAGATCTAAACATCTATCCATTTCTTAAGAAAATATTAACTTTTTTTTTTAAGCCTGAGTGTCCAAATAACATTCACACAAGAATTCACAAAATAATATGACTTTTAAATCTCATTGTTATGAATTTATAGGCCAAATTGAAGGAATTTAGTGTTTAATGCCCATAAATTAATGGGCATTTTAAACAGCTTGCGAGTGGGATTTTCTGGAACGCGATGTGTTGGAACGTTGCAGTTGCGCTGAATTTAAACCCAATATTGGCAGGAAAAATTCTGCCAGTTCATATGGGGAATAAATCACCGTTTCGCAACATGAAATATTGATTAAAGTCACCTAAACAAGCAGGTTTATATGAAAAAATAAACAGCTTTCACTTACCTGTCCCGTACGTAAAATCGGTCCCCGTTGTCGGCGCTCACGGCATTAAGAGCTCATTTTTATTTTACTGCAGAGCTGAAATAGTCGGGCAATTTAAAAAAAATAATAATAATTTACCGGCAGTCGGTACGAATCTCCAGAAATAGCTCGCACTCTGACAAAATATAATTCCGGTGGCAAGGGGAAAACCGCATTTTAACCCCGCCCCCCCCCCCCCCCCCCCCCCCAAAGGCGCCAAAGTCGCGCACACGGCCAGCGGCAGAACTGCAGCACCGCTGAAGGTAAGTTTTGTAACATACCTACTCCAACATTTTTTTTTTTGTTCAAGATTTCGGCATCTGCAATCTCATAGATCTCCAATGCCCTCAAGAGGATCTGGCAAATGGCAGATAATGACCAGACCTTTATTGTTGCATTTATAAAAACAAAAACTACTGGAAACACTCAGCAGGTCATGCAGCGGTTTTGGATGGAACACTGGAGAGAGCTCGCCATTGTTGCAAACAATGTTATGAAACCTTGAGCCCACCCATTCTGAAAAATGGGAATTCCATCAGTACAATGTTGGGATTATCCACATAGATTACGTGCTTGAGCTTTTCAAGTGTGATTTAAATTTACTACTTTTGGACCCAGTAGTTATTGCTTGCAGAGGCAAGGATCAACACCTACCAGCCCCACAGGGTCATTTGTGATGTTCATTTTTACATGAAGTGTAGAACACAGAAAAAGGCTTTCTGCCTTGCTGGGCCATATCAGCATTATTGCTGAAATCAAACTTTCTCTCATCTCTCAATTTAATTTGATCCAGCATAACCTTCTATTCCTTCCTTGCTTCACTTGTATATCTACCGTACACTCCATAATGTTTGGGACAAAGACCCATCATTTATTTATTTACTTCTGTACTCCACAATTTGAGATCTGCAATAGGAAAAAACTCACAGGTGGTGAAAGTGCACATTGTCAGATTTTATTAAAGGGTATTTTTAAACATTTTGGTTTCACCATGTAGAAATTACAGCTGTGTTTATACATAGTCCCCCCATTTCAGGGCACCATAATGTTTGGGACACATGGTTTCACAGGTGTTTGTAATTGCTGAGGTGTGTTTAATTGCCTCCTTAATGCAGGTAAAAGAGAGCTCCCAGCACCTAGTCTTTCCTCCAGTCTTTCCATCACCTTTGGAAACTTTTATTGCTGTTTATCAACATGAGAACCGAAGATGTGCCAATGAAAGTCAAAGAAACTGTTATGAGGCTGCGAAAGAAGAATAAAACTGTTAGTCAACAGACAAACCTTAGGCTTACCAAAATCATTCCAAATGATGTTTGGAACATCATTAAGAAGAAAGAGAGCACTGGTGAGCTTACCAATCGCAAAGGGACTGGCAGGCCAAGGAGGACCTCCACAGCTGATGACAGAAGAATTCTCTCTATAAGAAAAACACCCAAACACCTGTCCGACAGATCAGAAACACCCTTCAGGAGCCAGGTGTGGATTTGTCAATGACCACTGTCCACAGAAGAATTAATGAACAGAAATACAGAGGCTACATTGCAAGATGCAAACCACTGGTTAGCTGCAAATATAGGATGGCTGGGTTACAGTTTGCCAAGAAGTACTTAAAAGTGCAACCACAGTTCTAGGAAAAAGGTCTTGTGGACAGATGAGACGAAGATTAACTTATACTAGAGTGATGGCAAGAGCAAAGTATGGAGGAGAGAGGGAACTGCCCAAGATCCAAAGCATACCACCTCATCTGTGAAACACGGCGGTGGGGGTGTTATGGCCTGGGCATGTATGGCTGTTGAAGGTACTGGCTCACATATCTTCATTAATGATACAACTGCTGATGGTAGTAGCATAATGAATTCTGAAGTGTATAGACACATCCTATCTGCTCAAGTTCAAACAAATGCCTCAAAACTCATTTACCGGCAGTTAATTCTAAAGCAAGACAATGATCCCAAACATACTGCTAAAGCAACAAAGGAGTTTTCAAATCTAAAAAAATTGTCAATTCTTGAGTGGCCGAGTCAATCACCCGATCTGAACCCAATTGAGCATGCCTTTTACATGCTGAAGAGAAAACTGAAGAGGACTAGCCCCCAAAACAAGCATAAGCTAAAGATACAGGCCTGGCAGAACATCACCAGAGAAGACACCCAGCAACTGGTGATGTCCATGAATCGCTGACTTCAAACAGTCATTGCATGCAAAGGATATGCAACAAAATACTAAGCATGACTACTTTAATGTACATGCCATTGCTGTGTCCCAAACATTATGCTGCCCTGAAATGGGGGGGTACTATGTATAAACACAGCTGTAATTTCTACATGGTGAAACCAAAATGTATAAAAATGGCCTTTATTAAAATCTGACAAAGGGTCAAAAACTTCAAATTCCTGGGCGTGCATATTTTCGAAGATCTTTTCTGGTCCCAGCACATTGATGCAATTATAAGAAATCATATGTATGAATTCATTTGCGGGATAAATGACGCTAAAAATGTAGGCTTTCTCAAACATAAGGTTTAGCAGTACACGCTACGAATCCCAGTTGTGGAGACACTGGTATTGCTGTCTCATTGTAGGACACTGATCTTTCTTTTTTATTCTGGATTTTAAATAATGTAGTTTTTTATATATATAATTTATGATTCTTTTATAAGTGATATACTAAGATTTTATGTGTATTTCATGGTGTTTTTATATGCAATGTATTTTTATGTAATGTTGTCTGTCCCTTGTCTGGACCTTGAGTCCGAAATACAGATTATTATTATTTTTATTATAAAGAATAATCTTTATTCAGCGCCTCTACTTCCTGAGAAGATTACAGAGAGTCGGTATGTCAAGGAGGATTCTCTCTAACGTCTACAGGTGCACAGTAGAGAGCATACTGACTGGCTGCATTGTGGCTTGGTTCGGCAACTTGAACGTCCAGGAGCGGAAAAGGCTGCAGAAAGTTGTGACCACTGCCCAGTCCATCACCGACTCTGACCTCCCCAAAATCGAAGGGATCTATCGCAGTCGCTGCCTCAAAAAGACAGCCAACATCATCAAAGACCCACACCATTCTGGTCACACACATTTCACCGTTGCCATCGGGAAGAAGGTACAGGAGCCTGAAATCTGTAACATCCAGGTTCAGGAACAGCTTCTTCCCCACAGCCATCAGGCTATTGAACACGACATTAAATAAGCTCTGAACAATAACAGTCTATTATTATTGTGTATCTATGGTCACACTGAACTTTTATCTTCCGTTTTGTGTTATGGTTACATATTCTGTTGTGCTGCAGCAAGTGGGAATTTCATTGTCCTATCTGGGACACATGACAATAAAACTCTCTTGACTTGACTCTTGAAAATGGGCACTTTAACCACATGTGATTTTTTTTCTACTATAAATCTCACATTGTGGAGTCCAGAGGCAAATGATGGGTCTTTGTCCAAAACATTATGAAGGGAACTGTAGTTTCCCTTACAATGCACCATACAACTTGCCGCAACAGCATTGCTTTTCTTGCACAGCTCCATTGACCAATTTTCATTCCTGATCACAGGTGCTGCCTGTTCGGTAGTCTAACCAAAGTCTGTCTCTTCCTTTGATTCAGTGACTGATCTGGATGTGAAGTTCCAATACAGAGGCAAACAGATGGGATCATTAATCACTGTCAGCAATCCTCACGGCTGCCGCCTGTACTACGGTGACCTCGGCCCCATCCCAGACCAAGTGGAGCTCTTCGGACCCATTACCCTAGAGCAGGTCCGTTTCCCCAGCACAGACCAGGTGCCTCACGAGAAGCAGCGATTTTACACTAACCACTTGCTGGATGTGATGGACCGGGGCCTGATCCTGGAGATCCACGGGCAGGATATCTATGCCATTCGTCTGTGCCAGTGTAAAGTATATTGGTCGGGGCCCTGTGCTAATGGAACATCGGGTCCTAACCCCATTGAGAGAGAGAAGAAGATCAAGCTTTTCAGTTTAGAGAACTTCCTTAGCGGTGAGTTGACTACTTTTAAATGTTACAGTTTTTTGGTTTGGGTTATTCTGTTGTTCGTGGTGAGGGATATTTTTGTGCTGTATTCAGGAGTGGAATAGTTCCCATTTTTATTACCTATAGCTCTGTGATTGTGGTGTACTATACTTCATCTGAACAACTTTCCTTTGTTCTAGCTTTAGAAGAACATTCCCAAGTAGAGCATGTTTCACAATGGGTGACCTTGTGGCAAGCAGTTAGATCTGCCTCAGTTCCAGTGACAATTCTGTTGTCAGTATGGTGTTTGCACATTCTGCCTACGACTGCTTGGGCTTCTGCCAGACTTGCCAGTTTCCTCTCACAACCAGAAACGTGTGGCTGATAGGTTGGCTACAATAAAATTCCTCTTAATATAGATAAATGACAGGGGGAGCAAATGGGCATGTGAGAGAGAATAAATTACAGTGGTACTGAGAAATATGGAAAGGAGCAATGGGACTGATGGGATTTCGCAGCTGAGAGCCACCATGGGCCTGATAGGCTGAATGGTTTCCTGCTGTGTCATAATAAATAAGGTGTTAATATCGGGTCACTCCAAAAATCTTTGCAGCTGGTTAAGTAATTGTGGTCGTTCTTGCAATCGACCGAGTCGACAGGAAGCTTGTGGCTCTTATAGCATGGTTTGAACTGACAGGTAGGCCAAGGTTTGGAGATGGAAGAGGCTGCAGATGTTGGAATGTGGAGCAACAAATAACCTGCTGAAGAGCTTGGCTGGTTGGGTAGCATTGTGGAGGCTGGAAGAGGGAAAAATTGTTCAATTTCAAGTCATCCCCCTCTCTTTCCCTTCTCCCACTCCCACCTAATTGCACATCTATTACTCCACCTCTCCCAACCATCCTAGTCACCCTGCTCTTTTCCCTCCCTCCGTCCATGCACCCCTCTTGTCCAATATTTATTTTTATCCTTCCCACTCCCCAACCCCCATTCTTGCTTCTCATTCAGCGGCATAAAATGTGAAAGGGCACAGTGAGAATTTCTTCTGATGACAGCACAGCACAGCACATGACTTAAGGTTTCTCTTGACCAATGTACTGTTTTAACATTCAATGTTTTCCCTACTTCACAGAATTGATAATGTATCAGAAGGGGCAAGTAAGTGTTGCCCCTCTCTACGAGATCCAGCTCTGCTTTGGTGAGGAGTGGCCAGATGGTAAACCCAAAGAAAAGAAGCTAATCATGGTGCAGGTAATGAAATAATATAGAGCTAGGGAAATGGTTAGACTTTCTGTAGAATCTGGGAGGGAGGGCAGGATTGGTTCGCTGGTGCTGATTCTCTTTGGGCTGTACACACAAATCTGCGAGTGGAATACCAGGAGGTTGCCATCAACATGGAGAACATTCTCACTGGGACAAATCTGACTCTAGACGTTGTCCTCTGGGTGAACCCAATTGTCTATCCGAGGACAAATTCTGATGGTTGCATCCCCTTGCTCAAATGATTCCTCTTCATGGAACAAACACCATTTCTAAATATTAACACAGGATGGGTTCCACTGTCCATGTGTTTTCCCACAGTCTGCATCCCTCACTGTTGAAGCACCACATGCCTTCCTCTCTGAGACGTTTTCCTGTTTCAGTGCTTTTCCTCAGGAGGATCCAAAACGTGGAGAGACTTTCCCCATGAAGCATCCTGGCATCTAGACTTTGTGAAACATGGCTGTCCACATTATTCCACCAACTTAAATATCCCTATGTGTAAGATATTTACTATGTGGGTTGCAGTCGTATGATTCTTGAGAATCCTTGTGTAAAGAGGTTTTGAACATAATATCTGCTGCCTATGTTGCAAGTTGTTTATTCATGATTGTGACCTAATGTTCAATCTTTTCCATTCCTCCCTTGTGGCTGGTTCAGGTGATTCCTGTCGTGGCACGGATGATGTTTGAGATGTTTTCTGGAGAGCTATCATTTGACAGTGGGAGCATTCGTCTCCAGATTTCCAACCCAGACCTAAAGGACAATGTAGTATTTCAATTTAAAGAACTCCATCGGTTGCTTCAGTCCCAGCAGGGCCAGGGGCAATGGCCAATGCAACCTGCTAACCCACAGTGAGTTATACATCTCACAGCACAGGACACAAACCCTCCAGAATACTGCCTAACATTTTACATCATCGCTCAAAACCTGCTGCTAACACCTTTCAAGGGGCAAGCTTATCATCTTGAATGAAGACAGACCAAGGCAACCATCTGAACATTACACATTGTGCTGGAACTGGCTGAGTGTGCAGTTTAAAAGACCACTCTTTCCTATTCATGGATTTGTGCATTTGCCTTTTCATTATCATCTTCCCTTAAAGAAAAAGGACTGCTTCCTGCTTCTATCAGACTGCAATACCACGGAGGGAAGAACATTTGTTCAGAGACAACTTCTTTTTTTATTAAGAGACAAAGTATATATATATATCTAGTTTCAAAACTCATAACTGGTCAGATATCAGATCCCACTCTGTACAAATTGTGATGCATAAACTTTGATACTGAGTGTATTTCACGTCACAAAACACTGAAGGGACACAGTGTGACGCTCAATTTGTAACTAGTGCTTCTTGGCGATTGCTACCACTAAGATCATTGGCCTGAATATAGTTGGAAAGCAACCAGAGCTGTTAATATCCATGTATATCTCTCTGGAACACCAACCTGTTACACTCTCTAAATTTTGATTGGAATGCTTCTGCAATACAAGTCATTTGTTTAATTTTTCAATGCTTTTCTTTCTGGGTTTGTCGATTAGTGAATTTAGAGCTTCAGGATTTTCTATCGTTCCAAGTTCATTACAGTGCTCTCCATAATGTTTGGGACAAAGACCCGTCATTTATTTATTTGCCTCTGTACTCCACAATTTGAGATTTATTATAGAAATCACCCGTGGTTAGTGCACATTGGCAGATTTTATCAAAGGGTATTTCTTTATACATTTTGGTCTCACCATGTAGCTGTAATTTTTACATGGTGAAACCAAAATGTATAAAAATGGCCTTTATTAAAATCTGGCAATGTGCCCCTTAACCACATGTGATTTTTTTTCTATCACAGATCTCAAATTGTGGAGTACAGAGGCAAATAAATGAATGATGGGTCTTTGTCCCAAACATTATGGAGGGCACTGTATATGAGTATCTGTATATACACCTCTGACCAGCGATCAGTGTGGCGGAAAATTGGAGAATGGGAGGTTACCAGTGTTATTACAGTGATGCTCTCTTAGAAGTTATTTAGTGGTATAGAATTTCTAAATCAGGGGGATATCTGGGGAGTGTTATTTAATAATGGGGTGTCAGTCAATGGCTTTGCAGTACTAGCGGGTACAGGACTGGCATTGTATAACACTGGGATATGGTACATGTGGGTAGAATTATGTCACTAAAATACTGGGAGGTGGTTCATTATATTACTAGGGCAATATATTGCTGGGTCTGCCCCTGTATATCACCAGAGTACAAGGTTGGTGGATACTGGTACAATAATGGCAGCTGCAAGTTTATTTTTGTGCACTACCCAAATACAGTAATGCTGGTTACGAGTGCATTGTAGCATAACATTCAATCACTACCAGAGGGCATAAGTCTGTCACTGCATTTGACCAAACAAAAACAAGAAATAAGAGTGCTATACTGTTCTTTGTGCCTGCTCTGATATTCATTAGGCTTTGATCTAATAATTTCTGCCTCACTTTTAATTTCTCTGCATTTGTATCCATAATCCATGACTCCCGTGTCGTTCAAAAGTCTTGTATAGGACTCTGAAGTTTGGTGTCAGTCATGGAATCATATTCACTACTTTTGGCTACAGTCCTGCTGCTGCAATATCAGAACAAAGAACAATACAGCACCGAAAATATGATACTAATCCCACCTGCCTTCATATGGTTTATATCTCGCCATTCATTTACTGTTCACGTGGTGTTGGATGGGTTAAAATTTATCACTGCTTAACCCTTGTACGGTGCAGATGGTTACAGGCTTCCCACTGTGTAAAATTGAAATATGACGCCAGGGTTACAAATTGCTCATCCCTAGCAGTTATGGTAAATCTCTCTTCGATCTGCCCTGAGGCCTTCATGTTCTTCCTAAAATTTGGAACTCAGAATTGAACGCAAATTTCCAGCATAAGCATAATGTTCTTGCTTTTGTCATCTAAATTTACAAAGCCCAGAAATCTATATGGCTCTTTAATAGCACTGTTAACCAGTTTAGGCATCTTTTACAGATTAGGCTCGCTATGCATAAGTAAGGCTGCTATGAGTTTCAAATTCAGTGTGGACGTAAATGATAATCATTACGTGGATCCATGAAGAGAATCCATGCCTTTGGTACTGTATTAAAACTATCCAAACTCCTGGCATCACAATCTGCCTTATGGCCCATCCTTCTGCCAGAGATTTAGTGACGGGGAAGTTATTTGCTATAGAATTCTATGGGGCTCTGTGTTGTGTCCCTTATTCTTTCTGGTATATTTCAATATTATATATTACATTGATGCAATGTAGGATACTTTATTGAACAAGATTTCAGTACAAGCAGGAATGCTCTATTCGGTCTATGGAAAGCACAAGTTAGGCCACAGCTCGAGTTATATTGACAGTAGACAGTTAACGTTTCAGAAAGGATTTCAAACCACTAGAGAAGATTTAAAGGGAATTTACAAGTGCCAAAGTTGTTTAGAACAGAGCATAAGTTCTTTAGAACAAAGGAAGCCGAAATATTTAATTGTGGTCATAACATTAGGAGATGTGAGCTAGGTCTGCATTGTCCACTCTATTTCGCACAGAGAACATTAACTGGGGATGATAATTGGGTAATTCTGATACTGCCTGAAGTTAGAGTTGAGGCACTATATTTTAATAATTACCAGGATGAGCCCTGATAACATGAACCAGAAGCTGGAAAGTGGAATTGGACAACATCTCTTCTATTCCTTGTGTGGATTGCAGGGGCTGGATGGCCTCTTGTGCCATGACAATGGTACAGTAATTCTGGGTGGGTAGGAACTGATGTCCATCTAGTCTGTTCCACAGAGTCTAGTTTTAAGGGCCTGTCCCACCAGCATGCAACTCTATGCGATTAGCGCGACCTAACGTGGTCGCTTGAGCCGTCCGGCGTCGCGGGGCCGGTCCCACTTCGATCGCCGGAGCCGTGCGGAATTGTGCGGAGTTCATCCCGGGTTCTTCCCGAGACCGCGCGGGGCTCCGAAAAACTGACTATGTCCAAAAATTCCGCGCGGCAACGGCTTGTCGGCTCGCAGTCGCCTCGACGTTTACACACCGCCCCGACATCGTGCCTCCGTTAACCTATCTGTAGGTGCCTCCATGACCCTCTATGTGTGTGGCTCCGTGGCCCTCTGTGTGTGTGTGTGCCTCGGTGCCCCTCTCTGTCCTCTCTTACCTTAGACTTCGCTCCAAGTTCGCCTCACTTTGCGCCGCGTTGCGCCACTCACCCGACCTACGCGCAGCCCCTATTGCCGGTTTGGTTGCGCTTGCCGCATACTGGTGGGAACGGCCCTGTACAGGGGATCACCCGACCTCCGCGCAGCCCCCGCTTCTAGTTTGATCGCGTTCATCGCATAGAGTTGCATGCTGGTGGGACAGGCCCTTTACTAACTTATGCAGCAACAGGAGGCATATTCCCCACATCCAACCTGGGCAACGTTCATTCAGATTTTGAATTTGCCCATTAATTATGAAATGGTTAATTGTAAGTTGTTTACTTTCACTAAAAGTACTGCTGAAGATGGACCTGTCCTTTGTAGCTGTTCTAACACAAAATGGTTCAGTAACACATTGTCTATATTTCTTTGGATGTAAACAAAATGCTAATTCAGCACGAGTATTGCACTGGGGGAATTCCTTAACTTCCTCATTTGTCAAATTACTTCGTACATCTGGTATTTTTGTGCTGCTACTTTTTTGGGGGTTGAACAGAAAAAGTTTTTTGCTGAAAACAAAACCATTTTCACTTTATTCTGGTTGGTACTGTTCTTCCCTATTTGGGGAATTATAGGATGCTAATGGTAAATTAGGGTTGGACATTCAGCAGGGAATCGGTTATGAAAAGGGCTCATTTTGTGCCATATACTTTTGCTTATCAGGGTCCTAAATTGGATGGTCCCCAAAAATAATGGTGACAATCAAACTGCATCTGTAGAGTGGGAAACATTAATGTTTTGCTTCATTGGTCATCTAACCTGGTGTAGAAAGCATGTTATTTGCTCATGTACATGAGATTTACTTAAATGTTAATCAATCAGTTGTATTTGTTGTCAGTAACGATAGATGGCCATTTTATTGAATGGCTGAACCAGATTAGCTTGTTCCAGTTAAAGTCAACCTTTGCCTCTAAAAGTTAAGCGCATCCTAGTTGTAGCACGTTGTGAGGGAGTTGACTGTGCTGTCTTCCGACATTACGGTACTGTGGAGCCTTCATTGCTGTTCTTGAAAGGGGTCTTGTGTTAAAATACAACATGTATTTTAAGACATCCCATCCTCCAGAATACAATTCTGGCTAAAGATCCATCTTCAACCGGAAATGAGAGAAAACAAGTTAGATTTAAGTTGCAAAGAAGGTGGAGAGGAATGAGTAGGACAATGGGAATGTCTCTGATAGAGTGAGGTCTAAGTTTCTCTGGGGATTCAGTTGTGGAGGTAATTCAGTCTATAGGTTAGGGGAGCTGTTACAGAGGAAGCAAATTAACAAATGCTATGAGGGTAGTTAGAGAGGGAGAATACAAACAAGAGTCATGCATGGTTTGAACTGCTGGGTTGTAGGACTTGCCCAACAGGCTAGGCTTTGTTAATGGAGAAAGGCTGAACCAATATCAGAGATGGTCTTTCGGCAGAAGCAGCTCGTTCTACACAAACACAGAAAGCCAGTTACCTAAAGTAGGAGGTCCAATATGCACAGAAGTGTTAATGTTGGGCATTGTAATAACTGCTGGAGTCCACAGGCAGGTCAGAGTGGGGTGGGGTGGAGAATAAAAATGACTGGGAACAGGATACTGCAATGCTCCTGTAGTCTGAAAGCAGATCTGTGTTTGGATTCGCTACGATAAAGAAACCAAATTTGAAACGTCACATGCAACACATTGAACTGGAAGAAGTGTGAATGGACACCTGGAAAGATGATTTGGGTTCCTGGAAGCTAAGAAGGGAAAAGATGAAATTGCATCTCTTGTGGTTCCAAAGAAAAGTGTTGTAAAGAGGGAGCGGTCAGTGGCGAGAGAAGACTAGAGAATCACTTAAAAATGCTGAGAGGAAGGTATGTCTTCAAGGAGTAGAATCTTGTTGAGATGAACATGAAGGGCAATCTATTGACAATGGACACTGGTGGGGTGGAATGCAAGGAATAAGGAACCTCTGTCCTTGTTCTGTCCAGGAGGAATTATGATAGACAATAGGTGCAGGAGTAGGCCATTTGGCCCTTCGAGCCAGCACCGCCATTCAATGTGATCATGGCTGATCATCCCTAATCAGTACCCCATCCCTGCCTTTTCCCCATATCCCCTGACTCTGCTAATTTTAAAAGCCCTATCTAGCTCTCTCTTGAAAGCGTCCAGAGAACCTGCCTCCACCGCCCTCTGAGGCAGAGAATTCCTCACTCACCACTCTCTGTGAGAAAAAGTGTTTCCTCGTCTCTGTTCTAAATGGCTTACTCCTTATTCTTAAACTGTGGCCCCTGGTTCTGGACTCCCCCAACATCGGGAACATGTTTCCTGCCTCTATGGTGTCCAAGCCCTTAACAATCTTATATATTAATGAGATCCCCTCTCATCCTTCTAAACTCCAGAGTGTACAAGCCCAGCTGCTCCATTCTCTCAGCATACGACAGTCCCGCCATCCTGGGAATTAACCTTGTAAACCTACGCTGCACTCCCTCAATAGCAAGAATGTCCTTCTTCAAATTAGGGGACCAAAACTGCACACAATACTCCAGGTGTGGTCTCACTAGGGCTCTGTACAACTGCAGAAGGACCTCCATGCTTGTATATTCGATTCCTCTTGTTATAAAGGCCAACATGCCATTTGCTTTCTTCACCTCCAGTTTAAATTCCAGTTGGAATATTTTGGAGGACCAAGTAACCAAGAACCACTGCCTGCTGTCCCTGCATGCTTACTTTCATAGACTGATGTACAAGGACCCCCAGATCCCGTTGTACTTCCCCTTTTCCCAACTTGACACCATTTAGATAGTAATCTGCCTTCCTGTTTTTGCTACCAAAGTGGATAACCTCACATTTATCTGCCTCAAACTTCATCTGCCATGCATCTGCCCACTCCCCCAACCTGTCCAAGTCACCCTGCATACTCATATCACCCTCCTCACAGTTCACACTGCCACCCAGCTTTGGGTCATCTGCAAATTTGCTAATGTTACTTTGAATCCCTTCATCCAAATCATTGATGTATATTGTAAATAGCTGCGGTCCCAGCACCGAGCCTTGCGGTACCCCACTAGTCACTGCCTGCCATTTTGAAAGGGACCCGTTAATCCCTACTCTTTGTTTCCTGTCTGCCAACCACTTCTCTATCCATGTCAGCACTCTACCATCTGCCCTAATTTTGCCCACTAATCTACTAAGTGGGGCCTTATCAAATGCTTTCTGAAAGTCCAGGTACTGGCCACAGTTACATCCACTGGCTCTCCTTTGTCCATTTTCCTAGTTACATCTTCAAAAATGATTAGTCAAGCATGATTTCCCCTTCATAAATCCATGCTGACTCGGACCGATCCTGTTACTGCTAACCAAATGTGCGACTATCTCATCTTTTGTAATGAACTCCAGCATCTTCCCCGCCACCGATGTCAGGCTAACTGGTCTATAATTCCCCGTTTTCTCTCTCCCACCTTTCTTAAAAAGTGGGATAACATTAGCTATCCTCCAATCCACAGGAACTGATCCTGAGTCTAAAGAGCATTGGAAAATTATCACCAATGCATCCACGATTTCTGGAGCCACTTCCTTAACTACCCTGGGATGCAGACCATCAGGCCCTGGGGATTTAACAGCCTTCAGTCTATCCAACACCATTTCCTGCCTAATGTGGATTTCCTTCAGTTCCTATGTCACCCCAGATCCTCTGGCCACTACAATGTCAGGAAGATTGTTTGTGTCCTCCTTAGTGAAGACAGATCCAAAGTACCTGTTCAACTCATCTGCCATTTCCTTGTTCCCCATAATAAATTCACCTTTTTCGGTCTTCAAGGGTCCAACTTTGGTTTTAACTAATTTTTTCCTCTTCACATACCTAAAGAAGCTTCTACTGTCCTGTTTTATATTGTTGGCTAGCTTACCTTCGTACCTCATCTTTTCTCCCCTTCTTGTCTTTTTGGTTATCTTCTGTTGTTCTTTAACCATTACCCAATCCTCTTGCTTCCCGCTCATCTTTGCTACGTTGTACTTCTCCGCTTTAATTTTTATACTGTCCCTGTCGTCCCTTGTCAGCCATGGTTGTCCCTTTCTCCCCCTGGAATCTTTCTTCCTCCTAGGAATGAACTGATCCTGCACCTTCTGTATTATTCCTAGAAACACCTGCCATTTTTGTTCCACTGTCACCCCTGCTAGTGTATCTTTCCAGTCAACTTTGGCGAACTCCTCCCTCATGATCCCATAGTCCCCTCTATTCAACTGCAACACTGACACCTCCAATCTACCCTGGCTCTCCAATTGTAGATTAAACCTGACCATGTTATAGTCACTGCCTCCTAATGGCTCATTAACCTCGAGGTCCTTTTTCAAATCCGGTTCATTACATAATACTAAATCCAGAATTGCCTTCTCCCTGGTAGGCTCCAATACAAGCTGTTCAAATAATCCATCACAAAGGCACTCTACAAAGTCCCTTTCTTGGTCCAGTAGCAATCTGATTTTCCCAGTCTACCTGCATGTTGAAATCTCCCATAACAACCACAGCATTACTTTTACTACATGCCAATTTTAACTCCTGATTCAAATTGCGCCCTATGTCCAGGCTACTGTCTGGGGGCCTGTAAATTAGTCCCATTAGGGTATTTTTACCCTTACAATTCCTTAGTTCCATACTGACTCCACATCTCCTGTTTCAATGTCACCCCTTGCAAGGGACTGAATTTCATTCCTCACCAACAGGGCTACCCCACCCCCTCTGCCCACCTGCCTCAAGCTCGTCCACTTTATTCCTTATACTTCGCGCATTCATATACAGTACTTTGACCTCCATATTCACTCCCCCCCCCCCCCCTACAATTGGCAGTGACCTTACTCTGTTGTCCATTCTCGAACTGTCCTTCCCATTAATTCGAGAATCTTTTGTAATTTTTCCTGGAGCCACTATCCCTTCAACTCCATCTTTGTCAATCCCTCCCCATCCGCACTATTTAGTTTAAACTCACACGTGTAACCCTAGCAAACCTGCCTGCCAGAATGTCCGCCTGTGTAAACAATGGCCAACCATTTGATTTGGATAAAGTGAATGGAATTAATGGAGGTTGTTCAATGTGAAGGTGTTCAGTTAGGTAGGAGAGAGGAACAGTTAGTGGAGAGGAACAGTTTTGATCTCTGTTCAAGGAAGAATGGAGGGCCTTAGATCACCCTAATGTAGGCCATAGAGTGGCACAGCAGGGAAACAGACCCTGATGCTGAAAGATAGCACACCCCAGGTAAAGATGGGCCATCTAGTACCAGGAGATTGGAAATAGTTAGTGATGGAGATATCAGAGGTGTCACAGATGCAGGTCAGAAGGGATTGGACCAGGACAGATGGATGGGATCATAAGAAGGAATACATTCATGAAATAAAATCAGACTGAAACAATTAGTCAGGCTAGACAATCCAGGTTCTGGAAGTTTACACAAAAAGCTGGAGAAACTCAGCGGGTGCAGCAGCATCTAAGGAGCGAAGGAGATAGGCGACGTTTCGGGTTGAGACCCTTCTTCAGTCTGAAGAAGGGTCTCGACCCGAAACGTCGCCTATCTCCTTCACTCCTTAGATGCTGCTGCACCCGCTGAGTTTCTCCAGCTTTTTGTGTAACCCTCGATTCTCCAGCATCTGCAGTTCCTTCTTTAACAGGTTCTGGAAGTATTGGGCAATTAGTTCAACGGATTAACGCTTCATAAGCTTCAGCGAAAAGTAAAACTGCCTGATGCACACTAAGCTTTTATGGGGTGGATGGGATATCACTGAATATTGCCCAATCAAAAGATTCACAATTGATACTGTTCAAACTTGATAAAATAACTAGCTGGTGAGTCGTGCCTCACATTTGCCTTGGGCAGTATATTAGAGTCAGTCACAGCTGCGAGCACCTCTTGTATTTCAGGTTTGATCAGTGATTAAAATAAAGTTTTCACTCTGATCTGTCAGGCATGAAATCAGGAATGTGGCAGTTAACTACCAGCTGGAAACCTACACCTTTTTAAGTAATTCTGGTACAGACTAACCTGCAAAAACATGCATTATTACAACACAATGAGAATTGTAGTTAATCAGGGGCCCTAACTTCCCTCTCATTTATCCCAATGCAATAGAAAGTGGGAATTTAGCAGACCAGCTTCTGTATAGGCTGTCAATTGCATTTCAAGGTGCCTCAATGTAGGAGAGATATCAGAATTGCACAAAGGAGACAATAGAGGTACAAAATTAAAATATAAAAATTAAAATAGGATGAAAAAACCAAAGGGAAACACAAACCTTTAATTCCTACTAACTTGAGAAATATAATCAAGCTAAGCCTCTCTTAGGCTGTAACAATGATCCCACTTTACCATCAAAGGATTCAAACAATCTTAAATTAACTCCTTGCAGTTGTTCAAAAGATGAAAAGCACTATTGAAATGTGATGGGGGGGGGGGCTTCCAATTCCAAGAGATAAAAAATAAGCAAAGTCCAGAATTTTAAAAAAGTGTGTGGGTGGGGAAAGAGGGCGAACATGATCTGAGTTGTAAAGTAAACATCCGTGACCACGCAGCAATGTTCCAGGTGAGTACAAGATGAAGCTTGCCAGTAACTCAAACCCACCCATTTCTCCGGCACAGTGTGTCAAATAGCCAGCCTGAAGTTTAAATTTCAATCCAGAAGTTATCCAAAAGGATTTATCATTCAGCCAGTGGCAACATGTATGAGGAAAACATTAATGAAGAACTTTAGACATAGGTCAGGGGCAGGTCAAAGACAGATCATTAGACAGCAGCAGCCCAAGGGCAACAGACTCAACATCTCAGACACGTTTCATTCAAAAACGATCAGGCAGATGTGCCAATGCAGTAAACCCTGGCTCAGTGTGGCAGTGGCTCCTACTCTGAACAAGAAGTCAAGATTTTGTGCTGTAGGCCAGCCAGAGTTAGTAGCAGCCAACTGTTCCTGCACCCATGCACAACTCATGGACTTCATCAACTTCACCACTAATTTTCATCCTGCACTCAAATTTACTTGGACCATCTCCCTCCCCTTTCTTGATCTCAGTCTCCATCACAGGAAATAGACTGTTGACTGACGTCTATTACAAACCCACTGACTCCCACAACTATCCCGACTACACTTCTTCCCACCCTGCTTCCTACAGACTCTATCCCCTCCTCCCAATTCCTCCGTCTATGCCGCATCTGCGCCCAAGATGAGGTGTTCCATACTAGAACATCCGCGATGTCCTCATTCTTTAGGGAATGGGGGTTCCCCTAGTCAATAGACAATAGATGCACAAGTAGGCCATTCGGGCCTTCGAGCCAGCACCACCATTCACTGTGATCATGGCTGATCATCCACAATCGGCACCCCGTTCCTGCCTCCCCCTAGTCCTTATCTTCCACCCCATCAGCCATTGAATACAACACATAATCCTCCAAAATTTCTGCCACCTCCAACGGGATCCCACCACTAGCCACATTTTCCCATCTCCACCCCTTTCCGCCTTCCGTAGAGACTGTTACCTCCACAACTCCCTAGTTAACTCATCCCTTCCCACCCAAATCACCCCCTCCCCAGGTACCTTCCCCTGCAACCACAGAAGATGCAACACCTGTTGTTATACCTCCTCCCTCGACTCTGTCCTGGGCCCCCGACAGTCCTTTCAGGTTAGGTAGAGGTTCACTTGCACCTCTCAGCCTGCCTGAACCAACCTGATCTCCCGGTTGCTGGACACTTTAATTCTCCTTCCCATTCCTGCACAGACCTTTCTGTCCTCAGTCTTCTCCATAGTCAGAGAGAGGCTAAATGCAAATTGGAGGAACAGCATCTCTCCACATCACCTCCTATATTATATCTCTCGTTTCCCTTATCCCTAACCAGTCTGAAGAAGGGTCTCGACCCAAAACTGCACCCATTCCTTCTCTCCAGAAGCTGCCTGTCCCGCTGAGGTACT
The DNA here is from genome assembly GCA_963514005.1 of Raja brachyura. The sequence continues at coordinate 12,734,903 of OY740799.1, read as the reverse complement.
CCAGTTTTTGTGTCCATCTTTGATTTAGGAATATTAGGATTATATTGAGCGTTTCTTTGCTGCAGTGAGCAGGGAACCAGAACGCGTGTCTCTTTAAAAATATATTTCAATCCAATGATTTTCTCCCATGCCACATGTGCAGTTGTGATTCAGTTGGTCACATTCGTACCTCTCAGTTAGAAAGTTGTAGGTTCAGTTCCTATTTCTCTCCCTCCTACCCAGCTACAGGACACAGTACCCACTGGGACCTCCTCTTCATCCTGGCCCCATACCCCAACAACTAAAGGAGTCTCTGCTCTGCCACCAAACTATCTGATCCCATCTTGTTTCCCTGCTCCTATCTCCCACCACCAGACCCCAAATTACCCCTACTTCTTGTCGTTTGAATTCAGAACTGGCTTACTCTTAAAAGGTTGTGGTGGAAGAGCATCATTCTGCCTGGAGGTCTACATATTGGACTGTAGATAGTCTGCATTGGAAGCTTGTGTTCATCTGTTCACCCCATTACAGGGAATATGTAGAGGATTTTGGAAAGGTGCAGATTTACCAGTATTCTGCCTAAATTAGAGAAGGTTAGCTATAAGGAGACGTTGGACACACTTGGATTGTTTTCACTGGAACGTGAAGACCTGTTAGAAGATAGGGTGGACAGACAGGACTTGGAATCGCAGGATTGAATTGGCAAAGACGGTAGGGCACAGGTTTAAGGTGAGAGGGGCAAAGTTTAAAGTTATGCAGGGCACGTTGCTCCCACAGAGTTGTGGGTGCCTGGAATGCACTGTCTGTAGTCGAAAGAAATATGGTTGTTGCATCCAAGAGGTTTTGGATAAGCACACGGATACGCAGGGAGTGGAGTGACATGGAGCATGTGCAACAGCAGGAGATGAACTTGGCATCATGTTCAACAGGGGCATTATGGCTGAAGAACCTGGTCCCATCCTGTAGTTTTGTGTTTGATCATCCTTCTCATGTTCTTGTCACCATTTTTCTTCTCCCCCGCTCCCCCCCCCCCCCCCAAATAGCCCTTCGCCCACTGACCCCATACTTCACCTCAGCTCCATCCCCTGCTGAGCCTTTACCATTCTGTCTGATACTGAGCAGCAGCTTCCTGCAGTAAGTTATATGATGTACGCATGCTCTTCCGCTGCCTCCGCCTCTGACTATTTCTTCAACAAGAAGTCAATAGACAATAGATGCACAAGTAGGCCATTCGGGCCTTCGGCCCTTCGAGCCAGCACCACCATTCACTGTGATCATGGCTGATCATCCACAATCGGCACCCCGTTCCTGCCTTCCCATATCCCTTCACTATCTTTAAGAGTATCTAACTCTCTCTTGAAAACATCCAGAGAATTGGCCTCCACTGCCTTCTGAGGCAGACAATTCCACAGATTTACAACTCTCTGGGTAAAAAAGCTTTTCCTCATCTCCGTTCTAAATGGTCTACCCCTTATTCTTAAACTGTGGCCCCTGGTTCTCCCATCATTGGGAACATGTTTTCTGTCTTTAGCGTGTCCAATCCCTTAATAATCTTATATGCTTCAATAAGATCCCCTCTCATCCTTCTAAATTCCAGTGTACACAAGCCCATTCACTCAACATATGACAGTCCCACCATCCCAGGAATTAACCTCGTGAACCTACGCTGCACTCCCTCAAATTTGGTGATCAAAACTGCACACAATGCTCCAGATGGGGCCTCACCAGGGCCCTGTACAACTACAGAAGGACCTCTTTGGTCCAATACTCAACGCCTCTTGTTATGAAGGGCAACATGCCATTAGCTTTCTTCACTGCCTGCTGTACCTAGGTATGTTACAATACTTACCTTTAGCGGCGCTGCAGTTCTGCCACTGCCCGTGGCGCCTTTGAGAGGGGGGCGGGTTTAAAATGCGGTATTTCGGAAGCCAATTCAAATCGATGTTGAACAGGCTATTTAGTTGATGAAGAAAAATCGCTTTGACTGCCATTCTCTGAAGTGTATTTCAGTTCTCTTACTTTTTAAGAAAGTTAGGGCTTTTGACTGTCCTTGATCACAGCTTTTGTGTTAAGTCAATGGAAAAGCAATAGGGAACAAGATGCTAATTTCCGAGTATGAAAATGGCCGTACTTTTTTTAATATTGAAGATATGAAAGTGAATTAGGTATCAAATTAAACTTATTTTTATGCTTTATCTGATGGGATAAATTGCAGACTTGATTTTTAAAATCTCAACATTTTGTAACATTGCTACTGTACCTGCATGCTTACTTTTCCTGTTGATGATTCCTTATTCTGTCTCTAACACTCCTCTTCCACTTCCCATTCTGGCCTTTTGCCATTTGATCTTTTCCTCTCCAATTGCCCGTGACACTGACCGCCTTGACTTCTCCACACCCTTCAGCCACTCCAACCCCACCCCCTCCAAAGGTGCAGCACTCCTCCCATTTCAGCACGATCCAGACCTCATCATTAAACTCTCGGACAAGGCAGAGGTTTGATGCACTGTCCTCTACCTTGCATAAACCAGACAGCAACTCTCAAATATTGCTCATTCTCAACAGGTCCACAACCCTATGAAACACCGGGCCAGTCTACCAGACCATTGGATATATCATATCCCCTCCAGTTCCAAACCTAATGGTTCCCCAACCCACACTGCACACTTCTATCTCCTATCCAAGATCCATAAACAAGACTTCCCTGGTAGACCCATTGTTTCTGCCTGTTCCAGGCCCACTGATCTAATTTTTTCATACCTTGTATGATACTGTCTACTCTTGCCCACTTCACTTCCACTTATCTCTTAAGCCCTACACTATTTAATAACTTCCAATTCCCTGGCCCCAACTGGACTGGGCATCCATCTCCATTTCACCATCTCTATATGCCCCACCAGGATGGTCTTCAGGTCCTTGGCTTTTTTCGCCCACAAAGACCAAACAAATTCCCTTCCTCCAACATTCCCACTTTCCACAGATCTAAGGAATAGCCATGTGCTCTAGCTATACACGTTGGCTTAGTGGGTCAGTCTTTGTTCCAAGCCAAGCTAGTATTTATCTAGTACATCGATGACTGTACTAGTGCAAAGTCATCAATTGTACGGCCTTTGCCACCAACCTCCACCCTGCCCTCAATTCATGTGGATTATTTCTGATGCTTCCCTTCCTTTTGTGGATCTGTCTCCACCTCAGGAAACATCTTCCATAAGTCCACCAACTCCATCAGCAACTTCAACTATACTTCCGACCACTTTGTCATCCGTTCCTCTCAATTACTCCGTCTCATCTGCTCTCCAGATGAGGGTTTATGATGTAGAACTTCTGAATTGTCCTCCTTGGTCCAGAAACACGACTTCCCCTCTACTGTAGATAAAGTAGCCCCGACACACAATTCCTTTCCATCACATCTGTTCTTATCCTCCTCCCCAGACAGAAGAGTTCCCCCAGCCCCTGCCTTTCATCCCTCCAGTCTCCACATCCAGCACATCATCCTCTGCCACTTCCACCAGCTTCTAGACTATCCCACTACCAATCACATCTTCCCCTCGTCCTCCTTTTCTGCTTTCTACAAAGGGTCACTCTCTCCGTGACTCTCTGGTCTGCTCATCCCATCCAGTCCTCCCTATCCCCTGCATCTGTTGGAGGTGCAACACCGGCCCCTTCATCTCCTTCCTCCAACTGTAATTAAAATTCTCCAAGTACGATATCTCTCTCTAGTGAATCTCTAAGGCAAGTACATCCTTCCTTTGGAAGAGAGCATACATTGTGAGAACAACCCCTCTACAACTGTAGAGACTTCATTACTTTAGTAATCAAACCTCCTCCCCTGCAATAACAATCAATTATTTCCTTCCTAATTCACTTGCTGTACCTACATTAACTTTACATATTTTATGAATCAGATTACTCTGTATTCGACATGCAGTTTCTCACCATTAAAAAAAAAACCTCACATTTCCTACATTAGGAAACTCCTTCTGCCACTTTCCTGCCCACTCAACACATCCAAACCCCTGAAAGACTGCATTTTTAATCTTTCTCACCAAGTTCTATATCAGCACCAAATTTGGAGACCTTATACATGGTCCCTTCACTTACCTCACAGCAGTCTGTCAGCAGATGATAGGTATATAGGTCCAATGTCGATTGATGCACCCCATTAGCAACATACTATTAATATCAAAAGTAACCCGTTTATCCCTCCTGATTTTTCAGTCCATCAACGAGCTTCTATCATTATTATCCCTGTCCCCCAACCTGTCAGCCCTTATTTTATGTAACCACATTTTGTAAGGTAGACAATAAGTAGCAACCTATTTCTTACAATTTACACTGACAAATAGACCATTAGATTTGTCAACCGTTATTTCTTTCATAAAACCACAGTTGACATAAAAAAACCATAGACACAAAAAGCTGGAGAAGCCCATTCCATTTCTCCAGAGTCTGAAGAAGGGTCTCGACCCAAAACGTCATTCATTCCTTCTATCCAGAGACGCTGCCTGTCCCGCTGAGTTAATCCAGCATTTTGTGTCTATCTCCAGGGATGCTGTCTGACCCGCTGAGTTACTCCAGCTTTTTGTGTCTATAGTGGGTATATGGAACGAGCTGCCAGAGTAGGTAAATGAAGCAGGTCTTCTTCTTACGTGTCCATCTTCCATGTTTCAAATGTTGACATCGCTATCATCATGGTCCTGAAAAGGACACAGGCTTCCGGCGACAATCAGTGGGAGCCATCACTTCGTGCAATAGATGATGGTGGTGTAGCAATAATATAGCAACATTTAAAAGCCATTTGGACAGGTGTATAGATAGGAAAGGTTTAGGAGGGAAATGGGCCAAATGCAAGCAAGTGGGACTAGTGTAGATGGGGCATCTTGGTTAATTTGGGCCAAAGGGACTGTTTTCGTGTTGTAGAACTCAAATTTGTCAACTGATGCAAGGCGAAAGGTCTATTGTTCCCATCTCTCTTTTTTTGAAAGAATGACAAGACCTGCTTAAAATAATGGTTTTGCTGAGTGCGTGGAAGTGTCAAGTGATTCACCTCTTGTGTCCAGGAGAGTGACTCAAGCATACATTGAGGGTGTGTGTATTCCCAGAAAATCATCTACTTTTAAAGTGAATGGAGGGAGTGGGCAATCTTCGTCCAATAGACCACAAATCAAGTTTTGAAAGTCATGTTGCAACATACTCAAGAGCTGGATGTTCCCGATGGGAAGATTAACCTCCGCACGGAACTCACCACCATATTGAGTCAAATAGCTTTCATAGATATAAGACCAAACAACTCAATTACCTAAAGGTACGCAATAAAACATATGTTGCTAGGGTTCGATGAAGCTGTAGGGGGAGGCTCAAAGTGAAAATTCCGGCATGGACTGAAACAACCCACTGCTTTACTGTAAATTCTGCAGAAACCACTGTTTTTTTTGAACTTCCAATGTAAAAAACACACGCAGATTTATTATTATTTTTTTAATTGTTCTCGAGATGGCTACAACACCAGACGGAACAGCACTTGCACACGCTCAAATCTTCACCCACCCCCGGATTACGTCCCACCCAGCCGGATTGACAGCACATTCCCAGTATGCTGCCTTAAGACAGTCAGCCCCACTCATCCCAGCACTCACTAGTTTTCTCTTGACCTGTTATTCAGTCGTTGTTGCAATCTTCACAAGCTCTGTGGTCAAATTGTTCCACATCATCTATACCCCGCCTCCCACATTTTGCTAAAGGTTGGGCTCAGATACACAACTCCACATCCCAGAGATCCATGGCTCCATTTTAGGAATTTTGGATTTTATGTTTTCTTTTAAAACTAACACTCTTCCTAGATTTGTTTTAGTGACACAGCCAATGTCGCCCTTTGTCGTTTAATCATGAACCCTAAATATGATTTTCATTTTAAAAGTCATTAAGAAAGTCTCTTGTGCTGTGCACAATAAGCTCCCCTGCCCTCCTCCCACCCCACCAGAAAAAAACAAAACAAACTCCTCCCTGAAGGAACTCTGGCGGATTAAAAGCTGGTTTATTCCAGATCCTCCCCTTTACATACAAGCTCAAGGCAACTGAATTTCCACTGCCAGTCATTTTGGCAGCTGTTCATTCATGCTGTTGTTCCTCTGTTGAAGCCATCTTGAAGCTGGGAAGGGGAAATAAAATCCTGGACTTCCCCCAACCCTTGCATGCCCTGATGCACAATGCCAGGGAAGCTCCAGCCATATGGCGTTATGCAATAGGGTGTTTGGCACTTCTCGCGCAGGCTACAGACCTCTGCTTGTGATTGTTTGCCCCATTTGCTCTTGCTGGTACCCAGCCGTGGCGATTTGTTTAGTTTATATTTGCATTTCCAGTCTGTTTGTTTGAGATACGGTCCTCTGTGGAAAGAATAAGTTTTGAACAATTTAAGAATATCGTTAAAGCAGCTCAGGACATAAATCTAAGGAAAGCTTGATAATGCTTGTTCATGGATTGACCGTTCAAGTTTAACCCCCACATATTTACAGGCGATGAAGATGCCTTGTCTATTGTAGTTATTGTGACACTAAAAATAAACCCAACCTGGTTCCCAGCATCAGCATTTGCAAATCGCTCCTCAGAACACCAGAATATAGAGGGATAGGAAATGCAAAGCACCAAATACAGAGAAAGCAGAGGGTTGGCCTTGAGCGGCATGGTTTGGGAGAAGGGATCACCAGTGGCTCAGTAGGTTTCAGTCAAAGTGACAATGTTGAAATGTTTCTCCAGGTTGAAGTCATGGATGGAGGCTAATCTAAGAGGAGGAAGGGCAACAGCACAACAAGATGGTTTATCATCGTACTCACAACTTGTGGATTGGAAAATGCAAGAGGTGGTGTTCCTCCAAGTATTGAGCAGGCCAGAGTGCGTTCCTTGCATTTCACAAACCAAAATTATCTCTATCTGTTGAATTCCTGTATGTACACCATCTTAGTGAGGAGACAATCCTCCTCTTGACGATCAGCCATGATCACAATGAATAGCCTCCTCCTGCATCTATTTTCTAATCAGCCAAATCCCAGGCTACTTCCGTAGAACCCCAATATAAACAGCCTAACAGTAAAACCCACCATACACTACCCTTTGCTTACTGCCTTTGAATCAACTTTAGATCCAACATCACTTTCTTTGGATTTCATGACTTCTAATATTCTGATGATTCTTTCATGCAAATTCTTGTCACAAACATAGGTTCTTGTTATCTCTTCAAAATCTCATCTGTCATTTACACATGGGAATTTACACATCTTTACCACAAAGCCGTGTCGCTCAGCTCTCCAAATCACATTTAATAATATTTCAGATTTTTTTTCTCCTAATTTCCCCAGCAATGGGGTAAACTGACAGACTTCTTTCCTTGTTAAAGTGAAATAAACTAGCATGTTCCACGCTCCATGTCGAACGTGCTGAATACAAAGATCATAACGTCCTGCAAAAATGCACACCCACAAAAGGGACATTTTTAGCCCTTCTCGGCCATGCAGCTCATGATGCCTATCCAAGTTAATCCTATTCGCCCATATCAGGCTTGTATTCCTCTATGCACTTCCTATTGAAGTACCCTCTCCCAACACCTTTTAAATGTTGTAATACTATCTCTCCACTTCGTTCTAGATATTCCTCACCCTCAGTAGGACAAACCTACCCCTCAGATCTTTTCCTCTCACCTGTTCCCTCTAGTTCTGCCTGTTCCCTCCAGTTCTAGACTCCGCTGCCCCAGAAAAGAAGTTCTGACTATCCTCTCTATGCCCCTCATTATTATTTTATAAACATCTCTTGGGTCCCCAATCTCTCCTTATAATTACAGCTATCTGTTCCAGACAAACATCCTGGTGAATCTCTTCTGCATTCTTCCCACAGTGTGATGACCAGAACTGTACACAATGCCTTAAATGCAATCTAATCAACATTTTGTACATTGGTTACATAATATTTTATACTCAATACCTAGGCGTATGAAGATAAGAATACCAAATGCATTTTTCACATCCACGTGTGTGGCTACATTCAGGTCCCTCTGCACATCAACTCTCCTTGTGTCACTGCCACTTAACCTATATGTTCATTACCTCTCACTTGTCTGGATCAAATTCCATATATCACCGTTCTGCACAACTATGTTGTGCTGTATCTATAGACGACACAAAAAGCTGGAGTAACTCAGCAGGTCAGGCAACATCTCTGGACAGAAGGAATTGGTAATGTTTCGGGTCGAGACACTTCTTCAGATGGAGTCAGGGGTGGATACTGTCTCCGCTGTTCCAGGTGTGGACTCCTATATATAGGCGAGACCAAGCGCAGGCTCTGCAATCGTTCTGCTGAACACCTCCGCTCAATCGCCTAAACCTACACCATCTCCCGGTTGCTAAACACTTTAACTTCCCTTCCCATTCCTACACTGACCTTTGTGTCCTGGGCCTCCTCCACTGTCAGTGAGGCCCAACGCAAATTGATGGAACAGCACCGCATATTTCACTTGGGCAGTTTACAACCCAGTGGTATGAATATCAACCTCCAACTTCATAACTCTTACTTTCCCTCTCCATCCCTCTCCCATCCTAGTTGTCAGATTGTCTTCCAGATTAAACTTTACCTTTGTATGCTTCGTTGTCACCTTCCCCTAGTAACAACGATCTATTCTACCTTTTCCTTGATCGTTTTCACACCTTACCCTTCCATATGTCTGTGCCTCCCTCTCCCCTGACTCTGTTTGAAGAAGGGTCTTGACCCGAAACGTCACCCATTCCTTCGATCCAGAGATGCTGCCTGTCCCACTGAGTTACTTCAGAATTTTGTGTCTAACTTCAATGTAAACCAGCATCTGCAATTCCTCCCTATACACATCACCAAGCTAATTTTGGTTCCAGTCTGCCTACACACCTCAGACACACTTTAATTTTCTGGATCACTTGCCAGGCAGAACCTTGTCAAAAGCCTCACTGAAGATGCCAGCCTAAGTACTACTACAAGTCTACATGATGACAAAGTCTAAAGATAAATATTATCCAGTGAATTTCTACAGGAGATGGTGTGCACTTGGATGTTGAACATGAACAGAATGAAATACTGTTCAAAGGGGAAGTGAGAATGAATGCAGCAGAATATGTGAGAAAGGCAGAATAGTGAAAAATAGCAGAGGAAAGGAATGTTGCATAATCCCATTTGCCCTCTTATGTGTTCCCTCTACCTCCACACCCCATTCCAATATCACCATACCCACCTCCAATTCAGTGTCCACATCAGACTCAATAAATTGAATGCATGGACTGGTTTAATTTAGTGTGGAGCAGAGAGCCAAAGTGGAAAATTGTAACAAGATGCACCTGAACCAGAAATACTTCTTGGTTGCGGTTGCTCAATTAGGAGGTTTTACACGACACATTATTACCTCCTCGAGTTGCTTCCAGATACAGATTTAGCCCTTACCTGGGAGACTGATGCAAGTCATGGATTTGTGAATACAGCTATCGGAAGAGGCGCGTGAAGTCTCTCAAAGCCCAGCAAACCTTTTTACATTCATCAGCACTGCAAGAGGTACAAAAAATGCATTAAAAAGCAACTGAACATTTGGTCAAATCAATGCAAACTTTCCCACCCCGATCAGATCAACATGGATTAAATTAATGCTGTATTTATCTCACCTCACACAATAAAACAACATTTCAAAGACTGTGAAGTTAAGCAAAATACGAACATACACAAAGGAAGGTGTTTGAAAGCATGTCAAAAGTATTCTTCCACCAAGACTAACAGTCAGTAAAGGAAAATAAAACTCCTTTAAAGACTGGCAGAAAATGTATCAGGTATGTTTTTTCAGGTGAACAAATGTCAGAGGGTAACTCATAATCAGGATTAACCATAAAAACAATGTTGGGCGTGCTCTTTGTAATACCTTTCCCCTAAATCTTTTTGTCTGTTGAATCTTGGTGTAGTGCACGGATTTTACAGATACTTGCAGCCATTCTTCACACATGAGAGATTTTAACCAATAGGACCCGATTGTGTGCACACACCTCTACTCCTCAGCATGAACTAATATTGATAAAGAACACTGGCTATTTGTGGCCTCCTTGTGTGAAAGACATACTCCAGCGACTAACAGACTGTGTTAACTAGATGGGCAGCATAGTGCCGCTACCACTATGGTAGTTCAGCTGTCTCACTGCTCCAGCGGCCTGGGTTCCATCCCAACCTCTGGTGCTGTGTGGAATTGGGAGTATGTTACTGGATAATTACAGGATAAAAGTGAGGGGGAGGAAGATGGGATGACTGTGAACCAGCATCCACTCAATGGGCCAAATGGACGCCTTAACTTTTTAAGAAAATATGTGAAACTCTACAAGTGAGAGATCAAACATTGGGGTCTGGTTTTCTTGCAGTTCAGTGAACAGTGATAATGTATCTCACCACAAGTCTTTTGGACTTTATTAAAAAATAACCTAATCACAAAACAAAGTAACACAAAACTAAGAAAATCACAATGTGCCGTACAAGAATTCAGCTTCTTGCAAGAGATCCTATAGCACAGGAGATGAAGCTTTGTTCTGGTGAGTGCACAAGGATGACAAAGATGCAAATTATGTTTCAACATAAAAAAGCACAAGTGAGGTGAAATCAAAGAACAGTTACTATTCAGTAAAATAAATATTGACAGTCAAATAGAAAGAAAAACAAACCTAGAAGAAATAATTCACATTTTTAATTTCTTACAATGTGGTGCCAATATGCTTTGGGATGAGGCAGCATTGCATCAGAAAATTAACTGCCTCGTTCACAAGCTGTAGTGGTCATTTCATCACCAACTATAACACTAAGGAGGGAAAAATAAAATCAGCCAGGATCCATACTCCTGTGCCTCAGTGTGCCTCACAGCCAAGACTTTGGGTCACAACCAATGACACTTTCTCTCTTCCCCCCCAATCTTTGTGCACCTTGGGCGATGGCAAAATATGGTCATGGTAAGATACTAGATAACAAAGAGGTTCCAGTAAGGATGACGTTAGATTCATCCACTTTGCTTAAAACTTAGCTCCAGTGAACTTTGACTTTTAAAAAGATTGCCGCAGTTGAGTTGAGCAACATGGAAGTTGAAATAGAGGCCGATTATCCGACCCAGGCCCGTAGGACCTTCAGATTTGGGTTGACTTGGGGAAAATAGTATAGGCACTCAGGTCATGTTGGACTGGCAATCCTTTCCTCTTATTTATGTGCCTTAATGAGGTTTCCATATGTTTCTAACCGTAATGGTGCAGAAATAAAAATAGAAAATGCTAAAAATACTTAACATGCAGACGACGTGCAAGAATTTGTTTCTCTCTAGAGAACAGCCTGACCTGCTATATATTTCCAGCATTTTCTGATTTTATCTCTAGATGTGTCATTGTTTAACTTCCACCGTTGCCTTAAAACAAAGGCTGTCATTTATTTGCACGGTTTGCTCTGCTATACATTGCCGAGCCAGTGGAGGTGGGTTTGGCACCAAAGGTACCCTGCCACAGTAAGGTGGATCCTTAGGGAGTACTGCTACTACTTATGGCCTTTCTAGTCACTACCCAGAGAACCTGCTGCTGAAGGGTACCGGAAATGGGACTCACACACACACAATGTGACAAAGAGCCAGTGAACTTGTCTGAAGAAGAGAGGGAAAAGAAATGCAACTGCAATCAAGTGTATTACATGGAGACAAAGTTTTATTAGTTGACGGCATAAACTTAAGTGGGTGAATGTTATGGACTCACACTAGGACATATCCATAGTTTCAAGTTTCAAGTTCACATTTATTGTCACATGCACCAATTGGTACAGTGAAACTTGGGTTACCATACAGCCATACGAATAAAATAAGAACACAACACACGATAGACTTTAACATAAACATCCCCACACAGCAGAATCAAAGTTTCCCACTGTGAGGGAAGGCACCAAAGTTCAGTCATCCTCCTCTTTGTTGTTCACCCGTGGTCGGGGCCTCCCGTGCCCTCCGCAGTCGCCGCTACAGGCGGCCCGATGTTCAGGCCCTCTCGCCGGGATGATGGAACTCCGACATCGGAACGGAAGAACATTCTCAGCAGCTTGGACTTCCGAATCGGCCACTTCTTACCGGAGACTGCGGCTCCTGAAGTCCACAGGCCGAGCTGGGCGGAGAGTCACACAGGCGGCCCTCGGCAAAGGGATCCCAGGACTCCGCAATGTTGAAGTCAGCGCCGCCCGCGGCTGGAAGCTCCGCCATAGCAATGCTCCAGTTGGATTAGATAACAACAAAAAAAACTCCAAGAACTCTGACTGGGGTCAGGTTGGCTTTAGCCATTATCTCGTCATTAAAAAAAAAATGTAACACTCAGGGAATGCAGGTTTCAGGTCAAACCTTTCCTAACTGCATATTGTGAAAGCTAAAGTAGTTGGTAACATGATACAATTTGAGCTATAACTTGCACACTGGCAGCACTTCAGAACCGACCTCCACTCCAAATATTCATCCCTTCAATAGGTCTGATATTGAAAGATTTCCTTCCCGTAACCAGGTTTTCTTTCTTCTCACCCTCCCCCAAATGTTCCATGAAAACAAGTTGGTCTACATTGGTAAGAAGGCTCTGAAAGGGCACACTGTGACCACCCCATTGCATTTAGAAGGAGTGGCCTATCTTGCTCCGCTATACGATCTTTGGTCCTTCCTGCCAATGTATCACATGAAAAGCAAATAGATGAGATGCCTGAAGGCCAAAGTTGAACTGAATTACTGAGAGGGTTACCATGTTTAGGTAGCACTGGCAGCAGACACTAGGTGCCAACGAGGAATGCAGGAATCAGAGGAACCATTGAGGTTTCATCCATCATCCAAATAAGATCTAATTGGTCCTTAAGCTCTTAATAGTTTTGTTTTAAACCAACATAAACCAATGTCAGAAATACAAGCGACAAGGCAATTAACTACTGTTTATAGCAGAAAATTGAAATAAAGTAAAATCTTTTGTGAATCACTATCCCGTTTTTCTCTATCTCCACACAGTTCCCTTACTAACTTGAAAATGGCGATTGAATAAATCTTATAAATTCCAGTTTCTGTAACAAAGAGAAAACGTTTCAATTTGCAGCATTGGTGTTTAGAATGTCAAATGATAAATTGTACCCATGCTGTATGACTCTATTACAGTAATGGCCCAACTCCCAAAGTAATCTATTGGCAATAAAATGCAATGGGATATGCAAGGACATAAAAGGAGTATGTAAATGAAAGTGGCCTGTGACAATATTTCGGGCTTAGCGACCCATTGAGCAGTTATGTTTACACTTCCCTCACCTGGTGACTTGTTTATGGAAGTCTGTCAACTGTTTGTGTGTCACCGTGACAGCACCGCCTGCCGTTTCCTTAGGTAATGACTTGAGTGATATTTCCAACCATCTGCAAAATGTCTGGAGAGAACAAAAGCAATGACCAAAAGCTTACAGAACCAAACAAAAAGGCAACCAATCTATGGGGTGATTCTGATTTACACAATTTCTAAATTTCAGAGCAGGAGTTCATGTTTTTATTACAGATGATTGAGTACACGATTTACAAAGGAACATGCAGCACTTCAATAAATCTAGCCTATATGAGGAAGGGGAAGTGTAGATAGACGGTCACATGTTGCACATACTCAGTACACATTTTCAATGATATATTTACACACATAAGCCCATTCTCACACATAGATATACGTGTGTGTGGGGGGGGGGGGGAGGATTAGTTTTACGATTAGTTCCATAGAAACATCGCCAGATAATTTCTCTCCACTGATGCTGCCCGACCCACTAAGTTCCTCCAGCATTTTGTTCTTTAAGCGACACGATTACCCTGACAAAAAGCAATCCTGCCCCTTGTCCCTGTAAATATCTAATACTTGTGAGCTTCATTAACACATTGACAGGTAGAAACGGTAAATGAAATTATATTTGGCAACCTCCCATGCTGTATGTAATGAATTAAGAACCAAATGCACAATGAAACTGAATGTTTTACATTTTATTCCTCGATTCTACAAGACAATAATGGCTCAAATTTCCAGTTGTTTAGTACAATCTTTTGCAAGTGAGTCCCTTTACTCTTGAGTTGTTTACTTAATGCATGGCAGATCATTTGGCTGATAATGCATAGCAGTGGCATAGCTAGTAGTTTGATCCTGACCTTGGGTGCTATTTGTGTGGCGTTTGCACATTCTCCGTGTGGCCACGTGGGTTTCCTCCGGTGCTCAGTTTCCTCCCACATCCAAAGATCTGCGGGTCTGTACATCGCTCCAAGTGTGTTGGAAGTTGGTGCGAAAATGGGATAACATACAACTAATACGAGTGGGTTGGGGCGGACTCAGTGGGCCGTATCATTCAATCAATTCAATTAAGAAAGCTCTACACAGTTAAATCTCAACAAGGAAGCTTTTAATGTTTAAAATGTGACTGTCCTTGCATCTCCAGAATCAATACGTCAACACCTTCCACTCGCCACATTTAATCTCATGATACAGCTGGAGGTCACTCAGCCCACCCTCAGTTTTATGTCAGTCCTATTCTCCATTTCCATTCAACCTACAGTATTCTCTTTCATATATACACATCAACTCTTCTTCTGCCCACCTATATGGGGGGTAATTTACACTAGCAGTTAGTTAACAACCTGCACAATGGGAGGGGGCCTAGGAGAATGTACACACTTCATTGGACAGCAACCAAGTCAGGATTGAACGCAGGCTGTTAAAGCTGTGTTTCAAAGACCTTAGCTGGGATTGGATTGTAGGTCCTCTTAAAAGTTGAAACAACAATTTGCTCCGAAAACCATTTGTAAAACTAAACCCAGAGGCCAGCAAAGCCATGTCCATTGCCAGGTGTGAGAGAAAGGAAAAATTCTTTAGTAAACCATAGGGACTCCCGCCTGAAAAGACAAACTTCACAATAAAAAAAAAAGAACAATTCTGCTAAATTGCTCCAATTGAGCAAGCATCTAGTTATGTGAAGAGACCAGAGGAGTTAAGATCATCATCTGAAGCGCTGGAGGGAGGAAGATACATGCAGCAAGGAAGACCAGCATCCAGAGAGACAGGTTTCAGGTAATTGGGATAATGTTTTTAAATGTAGTTGACTGTTCTGATCAGAACACGCAGCCTGCATAGTTATTGGACATAGATGCAATTGTAAATTGGAAATGGGAACTGGATATATATCAGGAGAGAAAAGATTTGCCGAAATATAGGGAAGAGGCAAAATTGAGACAAAATGAGTATGGAGTGTCAAATTGCTGTACAAACTTCTGCAACAATTCAATCTTACTTGAAGGAGACACAAGGGACTGAATATGCTAGAATGTAGAGTAGAAAATAAAGTTTTGGTGTACCTCAGCAGGTAAGGCAATATCTGTGGAGAGAATGGATACTGAAGAATGTCCCGGACCCAAAATGTGACCTATCCATTCACTCCACCGATGCTGCCTGACCCACTGAGTTTCTCCAACACTATGTTTTATTCAATCTTACTTGACGGTTACCCTGAAGGCTAGTAAGTGAAAAGTTAAAAGTTACCCACCATCACCCATACCTACCCTGCACAACCCCAATCCTCACCCCCATTCCAATGTCAGTTAGTAAGTTTATTAGATTCAACTGAAACCTTACCACTCTGTCAATTTGCATTATTTCCCATATAACTTCAGCTAGATCCGGCAAAGTATATGGGGGAAGGCAGAAGCACACAGCTTGGAGCAGCTGGTTGACTAACTGCTGTCCGTGCTGGGTCATCACCTGCTTGATCAGACCCTCTCGCAGTTCAAAGTCATCCTCGTGCTGTGGAAACAAGATTTATTATTTTAGTTTGTTCAGGCCCTCAGTCTGAATTGAGGTTATCTTATAGCTATGCACACACCCATAAGCTCTATTTAAATTGAGAAATATACTTCCCCCATTACAAAATAGTAAACAAGGCTTGAGAGCAGGTCACTTAATCAGCAATTGGTTCCGAGGACACCAAGCTCGGTTTCATAAAACCTCTAGGTTGAATGGGTGTGTGGAGGTGGGAATGTGGAATGAGCCGCCTAAGGAGGTTTTAGACGAGGGTACAATTACAATTTAAAAGGCCCTTTGAAAAGGTTCATGGATAGGAAAGATTTGACAGGGATATGGGCCAGGCAGAGGCAAGTGTGACTAGCTCGATAACACAACTTGGTCAGCATGGACCAGCTAGGCCCAAGGGCCTGTTTGCGTGCTGAATGACGGTAGAGCAGTTTTTTTTTTAAACTTACTTTGCTGCATGAGGGCACTACTGGCAAAGCCTGCATATATTTTTCATCTCTCTTGTCCTTGAGAAGGTAGCAGTCAGACACCTTTTTAAACCTCTGAAGTCCTTCAGTGTAGGAATTTCCATGGTGTTGTCAAACTGAGCAATTCAAGATTTGGCCTCAGCGACAACAAACAAAGCTATATATTGCTGAGTCAAGATCATGTGCAACTTCTAGGAAAGCTGCAGATGGTAGTTGAGATGGGGTTAAGATGTGCCTGCTATTCTAACCCTTCTTGGTGATAGGGATTGTATATTTGTGAGGGCAACAGCCCAGTAGCCTTGAAGAGAAAATGGTGTTGGCAGTTTAGTTTAGAAATAAAGGGCGGAAACACAGAGTCCGCTCAGACCAACAATCCCCACATTAACACTATCCTACTCACACTAGCGGATTTTTTTTTACATTTACACCAATTAACCTGCAAACCTGTATGTCTTCTGAGGAAACCGAAGATCCCGGAGAAAACCCACGCAGATCACAGCGAGAACATACAAACTCCGTACAGACAGCACTGGGCCTCTGGCGCTGTACGGCAGTAGCTCTACCACTACACCACAGTGTCGCCCCACAGGTATAGAAGATGTGAATACTTCAGGCAATGAGGGGACATTCGTCTGGACACTAGGAAATTCTCTTTTCCAACAATGTCATGGAGTCTCTCTCCAGAATAGGCAATCAGACATTACTTTGCTCAAAGGAGCGGATTTCTTTTCACCGCCGATTGCATGATATAGCCCTGGAGATGGTCTTGAATCCATAACCTGATGTATGGTGCTAAATCCAATGAGCATCCCCAACATGTTTCAGTAATCCACAGTTTGAGAACTCAAATCAATAATGGTTCCAACTTACATCTTTAGCAACCCCTGTGTGGATAAGATCCCGCAGGAATTTCATGATACTGCAGTTAGCATCCCGGTGGTCGAGGATGACAGCTGCGATAGCACAGTTTAAGATATGAATGATGATCTGACTTTGGAGGAGTGTAGTTGGGCTCCGCTGAATAAACCTACATAGGAAGAGAAAAAGTGAACTTGAGAGGTATTGGAAGTGAAGTATTTTGGACATCAAAATATAAGGTGGTGTACAGACATTGAAGATGTTACAAATAAAAAACCTTTACAAGGATGAGGTTGTCCTCATCAGAAAATACTGAAGTTGGGGCAGTTTTCATTACCAAACAGATGATCTAATGGGTATGCACAGATTTATTCCTAATGGGAATAAATATCAAAAATAATTTACTAGGGCAGACATGGAGATTGTATTGTTAGTTGTGGGGCAGTTTTAGTAGTCCATAGCAGTCCATGCTGTTAAAGGAAGGAAGATCGCAAAGGACTTGCTGGGGTAAGATACCTTCCTAAAGAAGGTCAGTGAACATGCGGCAAGCAAATACTGAAACATGGCCATTGTTCCATGAAAACCATCATATTCACTTCCACGCAAGAAGCCCTCTGTGTACCTGGTTGCCAGGCGGAAAAGATCGTCCACTGTGTCCGGATGATCCCGAAGGCCATTTGGTTGTTCAAGCAGCTGGAAGGTTGGCATACACAAGGCCTGCAAAGAAAATAAATAGATAAAGCCAACTGCTTGATGCCTACCCCGAAGGGTGGCCTGGCACCAGCAATGTCATCTGCATTATCTTTTTCAACTTAGAGAAACCAAAGGATACCAGCTCAGCGCGCCACCCTGTCCATTCACCTTAACTCCACATGCAATCCGCAAGCATGGACAGGCTACCTGACCGCAGAAGTGGCAATCAAGACCAATCTGTCCTTTGCTGATACATCTCCCTGCAAAGAACCCTGGACTGTAATTACAAGTTGGAATGCTAGACACTATTTTCCTTTCATTTCAAATCAAAGATCAGCTTTTCTGATCCCTCCAAGAAAGATCAGCTTCCTTGGCACCACACCGAATTGAACGCTATCCTCTGGACTGTTGTCTCAATACAACTCCTGGCATTATGCCTTTATGTTAATAACGTTAACTATAAAACCCAGCACAAAGTACTCACCTATTAGAAGGTCATCTTGTGCTTTGTGTGTATATATTTTATTTAAACATTGAGTGTTTATAATGGATTTCCTTCCTTACATTACCAGGGCTGACTGTAATGTTTAAACAGCACCAATGCTGCATCACCGATAACTTAAACGACTTTCAGTATCAAATAACGATTCCATCCATTCTAGAATTTGTTGACACGGGAGAAACTGTATGCTAGGTAAGAAACTAACTGTTCTGCCAGAAGCTTCCCAGTAAGTCGACAGTCAAATTGAACAGGGATTTTTCTGCACAGTTCAATCAGCTATAGTGAATTGCTCACGAGAAACCTTATGCCAGAAAGATATTTTTACTGGATGAAATCTAGCAGGGAACAAAGATTGTAGAGAATGAAGGGAATCAACTCCAGAATTAACAATAAGGTGACACCAAGGACATCAAGTGTTTCACAGATTTGTAATTCTGCAGCCCGGCAGAGGCAGTGCTTAAAGCTCGATTATCAGGAACCCACTCCAATAAAATATTAAACACCCACTCCTGTAAGCAACCCTAAGATGACTTACGTTGGACATTTCACAATAGTAACAACATCCATAGTGATTTTAACATAGCACAATGACCCACGGGTCGGAGGGGGCACTGCGAGACGGCTGCCCTGCCAGCAGCGTGTTCGTTATATCTACTTTTTTTGTTTTTTTTGGTGTGTCTAGGTGTCTCTCGTTATGTCTTATGTGGGGGGTGGTGGGGAGGGGTAAGGGGGAAACCACTTTCAGCCGCCTCCTCCACAGAGAGGCGACTTTTTCCATGTCGCCACCCTCGCGACTGAACACCATGGATTGGTGCGGCCTTTCCCGGAGTCGGGCCCGGAGCATCGGCAGCAGGCGCAGCATGGACTTTCCATCGCGGGGCAGGCGAACTCTTGCCGGGGGGTCGCCGCCAGAGAGGAGTGCTCCAATCGCTGGCCTGGGGACTTTGGCACCATGGGGACTGTGGTCCGCGTAGCTTCTAGCTGTGGGCATGGAGTGGACTTATCATCCAGAGCCTGGTACCCCTTGCTGGGGATCGCCGAGAAGAGCTCCGACCGTCGGCCTGCAGCCTATAATATCCTGAAGCCACTGTCTTCGGAGCTTTTAGCCACGGGCGGGGCGTAGACTTACCATCCCTCGCCGGGGATGAGCTCCGACCGCCGGCTTGCGGCCTATAACATCCTGAAGTCGCGGACTCTGGTGGGAAAGTGCCGATTCGGGACCTCCAAGCCGCGGAGTGTGTTCCACTGCCTGTACATCGGGCCGTCTGTAGCGGTGACTACGGAGGGTCTATGACCCCGACCAGGGGTGAAGAAAGGAGGAGGACTGGCTGAACTTTGTTGCTTTCCACCACAGTGAAGAATGCTGTGGTGGATGTTTGTGTTAAATTTTGTATTGTGTATTGTGTGTTCTTTTTATGTGTATCGTTGCTGGCAAATTCATTTCACTATATGTGATGTGCATATGACGAATAAAATTGACTTTGACTTTGACAAAGGGCATCATAACCTATACTATAAACAAGGAAAAGTCAACATTGAATAAAGGAAGGAGGTAACTCTGGTTGAAAATGTAAATTTCACATTATGATGAAGGTACCGGGGGTGGGGGCAGGAGGGGGTGTACTTGATGTAATTTATGGAGGTTAGCCCCAGTGCAGTTAAAAGCCCAGTGCCAGTGGTGCAATTACAGGAATTCACAATAAGTGCATAGTGCCCAGATCAAGCATGTATCAAAAGCAATTCCAAAATGCACTGCATCCTGATGCTCTCAGACAATTCCTTCAGTACATTGGGTTGAGTCCTATCTTGGCACGAGACTGTTGCTTCTTACCTGCACCATGTCCAGTAGTCCCTGCCGGCATCCGTCTTCCATTCCATACTCATCAACCAGAATACTGCCAAGGTAGAGAAAGCAGGAATGTGGGTGCACGCGATACACATTCACCATCTACACAGAAAGAGATTGAATACAAGAGATGAGAACAAACACTACTATCCCCACACCATTCGCGTAGCGCCTGTGATAATGAGCAACACTAGATTACTATTTCTTACCCCAAGTGTCACAATCAGTTGTAAATATTTTGATTTAAAAATCACTTTACTGAGAAACTAAAAAACCCACAACAGAACAACATCCCACCATAATGTATCTGCAAAAAGCTCTCTGCTACCTTTCAAAATAGGTAATTGTTTTCCCTTTCAAACAAACAGAAGAGTGAATTGAGTTTAAAACAAAGCCTGAAAATAAAATTAAAATGGTATCAGTACAAGTGGCAATGTAATTGTTAAGATTGTCATTAGAAGGAATCTGTCATCCTAACTTACTCCAAAGCACAAGACATCATTCCAGTGGCAGTGTCGCTGACCCTTAGATTTCCTCTTAAATACCCTAACAAGATGCTCAACCCTACCACCGGGGGCGCCGCACGATTGGCAGCCCCGCCAACAGTTGAGTGTTTTTTCTTCTTTTTTAATTTTTAGTGTGTTAAAAGTCTATGTAAATGTTCTCCGGTCTGTTTTATGTGGGGCAAGGGGTTGGGGGAATCTATTTTTTTCAGTTTCTTACCTTGCCGGAGATGCAATTAATTTTCATATTGCATCTCTGCGGCCTACCATCGATGCAGTTGGAGGCCTCCTCGGACTGACTTTGGGCGTCACCGCGGTGCATGGACTAACATCAGAGCCGATCCCTTGCCTGGGATTGCTCCGACCGCGGCCTGCAAACTTACCATCAAGAGCACGCTGTATCGGGAGAGGCTAATTGGGAAGCTCCAACGACACGGAGGCTCGACTAGTCCCGACCCGGGGTCCGATCGCCGGCACGAGGGAGCTGACATTCCCCCCCCCCCCCCCGATGCAAGAGTTGATAGCCTCGATGCGAAGGGCCAAAACGCCGCCATCTACGGGAGTCAAGATCGTCCGGTCAACGGAGGGCTCAAGGCCCCCGACCGCGGGAGAGTTAAGGGAAGAGATTTGAACTTTTTTTCCGCCTTCCATCTGTGAGGAATGCGGAGGAGGCACTATGGTGGATGTTTATGTTAAAATGTATTTTGTGTGTTCCGTTGCTTTTTATTTGTATGACTGACTTGGCAAATTAAATTCCTTGTATGTTGCAAAACATACTTGGCTAATAAAGTATTATTCACATTGATTAATTGTGAATTCAGGGCAGCTAGGAATAGAGAACAAAGGATAACCTTGTTGGCAGTGGCTCCATCTGGAGATTTAGTGTAAACAAATTTAGAAATGTGCTGCGATGTGGATAGGAAGAGTTTAGGAAGTGGATAGGATAGGTTTAAGATTTTTTTGTGTGATTTTTCAGTGATCCAATATAGTGTAAACAATAACCTAGATTGTAACTATTGTGTGAGCATTTTCTGAACAACATATGATTTAATTTACATAAATGACTGAGAAAATGTATTCTTGCAATTTCAAATAGTGTGTAGTCGAAAACTGCACTAATTCCTGAATATCACAAAATATAACTCATGCCGTTTTTTGTTTGAGTGACTGCATTTTCCAGGTTCGACAGTAACGCGCTGCACAAAATTTGCCTGCAGCAGGATTTCCAAACTCACTTGTTTAAAAAAAAAAGAGTTCCTATTTACTATCAAAACAACTAAGTTTGACTAATTCTGCTTTCTAGAAAACTTATTTCAAAGGCCAACATTTGGATTGCATTCTTTGTACTTATACGATGTGTGACTTAACATAGTCTTGTACATCAGCTGAAACATTTTCCATCACAGTCGAGTCAACTTCACCATCACCTTTCTAGCTTTAGGATTATTCCAGACTATTTTTTGTCATGCCTCAGTTTGCCAAATCCTGCTGGATTATGGAGTCATTCAAACTCTAATTTTAAGGACAGAAGATTCTAATCACTTTTATCGTCACCCAACAGGAACAGGCAAGGTGGGCACCGACATTTGCCTGCATTGTGAGTTTTCCCAATGTGCAGGCATTCAGAAACTCTACTCATCTTCAAAGAGATTTGCAGCATCACATGGCAAGAGCAATTGAATGTAGCCCTGAAGTAATACATGGACTTCATGTACAAAGAACATGCCTCTGACATACGGTTCTTCATTTGGCTCTCTAGATCCCTCAGACATCCATAAATGTCAGTATCATATTGTATTACAGAGGACACAGCAATATGTGCAGTAAATTTTACAATTGAGGGCTCAATCCTGATGCTACTTATACAGATAAGATGAGGGTGATAGAAACATAGCAAATAGGTGCAGGAGGAGGCCATTCGGCTCTTCAAGCCAGCACCGCCATTCATTGTGATCATGGCTGAATCACTAACCTGTGCAGGAGGAGGCCCATCAATAACCTGTGCCTGCCTTCTCCCATATCCCTTGACTCCACTAGCCCCTAGAGCTTTATCTAACTTAAAAGATAGAGATATCTGTGGCCTACGGCGTCAGAAGTCTCATCAGACAGATAATTTATAGTTTAAAAAGATGGGAGCATAATTTACTAATCCATGCTCAGCTGATTAAGAATATTAGGGGCAGAGAATGTTCTGGGTCTGGTCCACCCCTATCAGTCAGCAACTCAAATAGACCGATATATTACATCATTAAAACAAATCATAAGCAAATATAAAGTAGTGCATTATTAATTATGGTGCATGTTTCCCTGTCATGTCAGGTTGCATCCCATTGTCTGACTGCTGCAGAATGTTGCCTCTCCAACATCTGGGAAATACCACTTAGTGTTTTGAACAGAATTGTTTTATGTTACACTAATACCCTCTGGTGGTAGGCTTCAAATACTGCAAAAGAACCATATTTCTAGATGTCAGAGATCATCGGTGGATTGGATTCTTCTAGAAATGTGTTGAATCTGAGTGAAGGACTGACTGGGCATCACCTTGGTTGCCCCACCTTGGACTGAAGGCAGAGCTACTTCAGGATCCTGACTGAGGAACGCCAATACTCCACCAGACATCATCTGATAAATTCCCTCTAGACACGAGAGTCATGCAGCAGACACAGTATCCATATTTAGGCACAGCAGGAAAGATGGTAAACTGCTGGAATGAAGAATGTAACCCTCCCATTTCAAGGTCAGTCTTATCTTTGTTGTCCTCCCCATCTATTAGCAATGAAGTACCAATTTTAAAAAAAAATCAAGGAGAATAATACCTCATCTTTGAGTAATAAATGACAAACTCCAAAACGACAAAACAGATAGCACCCACGAATGATCCAATTGTTAATTTGCTGCATTTAATTTAAATTTAGAGATACAGCGAGGAAACAGGCCCTTCGGCCCACTGAGTCTGCACTGACCAGCGATCCCCGCACATTAGCATACTAACCCATACTAGGGACAATTTACACTGATACTATGTATACAATCCCAAGCCAATTAATCTGTACGTCTTATGGAGTGTGGGAGGAAACTGAAGATCTCGGAGTAAACCCAAGCGGTCACGGGGAGAACGTAAAACTCTGTACAGACAGCACCCTTAGTCGGGATCAAACCCGTAACTCTGGTGCAGCAAATGCTGTAAGGCATCAACTCTACCGCTGTGCCACCGTGCCGCCCTTGTGAAGAAGTGACAGATGAAATTCCTCACCATAGTACGGATAGGTTCCAACAGAAGCAGCTCAATCAGACTCTTCATTTTGAGAGCAGGATCAGAGCACTGTGAGCTAATGTGCGGTTTGTGACACATTTCCCCCAAATGCGTAGGGGTGTCTCATTTATGACCATTTGACAAACACTTTCATTGCATTTCATTGTTATCCTATCTTTGAAAACTGGTCACCGATATCAATTCTTCATTATTATTATTATTGGGCTCAATGTAACAGATTATAACTCCTTTGTTATATGCGGAGAACAAAACAAAAGGGGTAATTTTTATCATCCGAACATCTTACTATCTTTCCTTCTATAAACGTGGATTAATACTTCGACTTTTCCATTAATTATATATCTACAGGGAATCGAGAAAGTAATCTACAAGGAATCTACAATTCTTCACAAGACACCAATCAATCCCGGGCGTAGCATTGTAAACGTCAAAAGGAAAGACAAAAGAGATCTCATGTCCTATTTCATGTTGGTCTGAAATGTTGACGGACTGAGATCAAAGACTTGATAACATTGAGAAATTCAAGAAAGATGGGGAGAAAATATAGGAAACATTAATGATAGAAACTTTACCAAAATCAAGCTACTCACTGAAGAAGTTACCCACCTTCTCATGCAGTACCAGCATCACCAACAGACCTATCTTTAACAATGTCCCCTCTTCCTCTGCCTCTGCCCACCCACATCACATTAGAAGTGTGACAGCCCAACCTACCTGAGTAACTAGGGGCTGAAGTAATGCTGCAGAGCCTTTCCCCACACAACGCACAGCAAATCGTAAACATCGACAGCAGCGCTCCACGATTCGATTGTCCGCTTGGTGTTTGTTCAAGGTTTCAGATAAGACGGGCCAGATCTTTTACAAAACAAAAAGGAGGGGTGGGAAATAAACTGTATTTATAGAATAAACAAAAGAAAACCAAGTGCAAGGAACTTGTTGATCAGCACCAGAGAGCCTCAAATGCATACAAAGAAGAACTGGGCTATACAGTCTGATATGCCATTCGTTAACACTCACAGCCTCAGCACCAGTATCCAACACTATTCCATAACCTTGATTCTTTTTAACATTCAAAAATCTACTGAATAAATGCCATGCCTGAGTTTCTACAACTCTATGGGGTTATGGATTCCAGTTCATCAATATCCGAGTGAAAACATTTCTCCTCATCTTTGTCCTAAATGGCTTAGCTCTAACTTTGAAACTGCCTCCTACTTGAATTCTTCAGCCAATGGAAATATTTTTACCCTGCAGTTAGTTTTGAATATTTTAAGTTTGTGGATTTTAATGACTTCTCCTTACATTTTTCTGAACTCTTGAATAGAGTACCAGTCGACTCAATCTCCCCTCATATGGCCATCCTGAAACCAGACTATAATGTTGTTTAAGAAACTGCCATTTTATTTTCATGCTAATGGGCAATAAAGTCAGACCATGCCATTGACTCTCTTGCTCCAATAGGCTGGGATCTAGAGGGACAAAGAATTATCATAAGTGGGTGAATGATTGAGAAAGCTTGGGTACAACTAAAAGGTGGATTAAATGACCGTGTTAAAGTGGAGCTGAAGGATATAATGAAAGGTGTGAATGGGTGGGTCGAGAGAAAAGTTGAGAAAATGCAGCAAAGTGGATCCTACACATTGGGGGCAATTTAATCTCCACAGATGGTGCCCGACTCACTGAGCTACTATAGCACTCTGTCTCCTTTTTGATAAATCTGTACCTGCAGTTCCTTGTATTTATAGCATCTTGCCTTTAGTTGGGGCTGAGTATAAAACCTCAGTAAAGCCACATTTGGAGGATGCAGAGGCATTGGCGAAAATGCAGATGATGTTTTATCAGGTTGTTGCCTAAACTGGAGTATATTCGATACAAGGAGAGATTGAGGAAATTAGATTGTTTTTGCCAGAGCATCAGAGGATGAGCGGTGACCAATAAGTATAGAAAATTATGAAGGGCATAGATAGGTTTGATGGTCAGAGTCTTTTTCACAGTGGAAATATCAAATAACCAGAGTGCATTGATTAAGGTGAGTGGGGGAATTGAGATATGGAGGCTTTTTTTTCTCCAAAACCTAGAGGTACGTGCCAGGTACAGAGAGATGGTAGAAGGAGCTATGATAGCAATTAATTATTGGCATTCAGACAGACACATAAACAGGCAGGGAATAGAGGGATATCGACCACATGCAGGTCGATGGGATTAATTTAGATTGGTATTATGGTCAACGCAGGCATGGTTGGTCCAAGGGTCTGTTCCTGCACGGTTCCACATTCTCAAACTCTAATGCCATACTGTATGTTTAAGCAAGAAATATAGAATCTAACAACAAATGTAATCTTGACACCATTCCCAAGAATAAAATAACATTAACCAAGTCCTTCTTGAAAACGACAAGCGGTGCCCTTCTTGACAGCTGATTCACAAAATGCTGGGTCAAATAGGAAGGTTATGAAATAGGATCCCTGGACGTGCTGAGCTTGCTTGATCCCTAACTGGGAAATCAGGCGAGGCTCATGACTTTAAATGCCATTCTGCCTGCAGATAAGTGCAGTAACACTCATCTGGCCATCACCAGAGCTGTCTTCAGGAAAAGTGAATGGGGCAACGCTATCCCATTTCCCCGAATAATGTTCAAGGAATCCAAGTTGTGCAAAATTCAATTTCGTACTGGCACCTGGGAATAAAATTCTGGAAGAAATTCGCTCAAAAAAACTACCAAACGAGTCAAATGAAAACTTGGTCTGAGCAAGAATACTAAGGTTTATGAATCCCAGCGAGGGATGGAGTTAAAATCTAGGCCTGCCATAATGTAAATGAATAGCAGAAATGGCAGATGGAGCTGAACAATATTTTCCTGTCCTTATGCAATGCATAAAACTTTTCCTGTTCTAACACTAAATGGTAGAATCCAGAGATACTTAATATTCGAGTAAACTATTTTCATGATAGACAAAGTGCTGGTGTAAATCAGTGGGTCAGGCAGCATCTCTGGAGAAAAAGTTCAAGAAGGAACTGCAGATGCTGCAAAATCGAAGGTAGACAAAAATGCTGGAGAAATGCAGCTGGTGAGGCAGCATCTATGGAGCGAAGGAAATTGGCAACGTTTCGGAAGAAGGGTTTCGGCCCGAAACGTTGCCCGTTTCCTTCGCTCCATAGATGCTGCCGCACCCGCTGAGTTTCTCCAGCATTTTTCTCTGGAGAAAAAGGATGGATGATGTTTTGGGTTGGGATCCTGCTTGAAAGGTGCAGCATTAATTCAGATGTACAAATCAAATCGGTCATAACCACATTCAAGAAAATAATGCCAACAAAATGTCCCGCCTGACTGAGCTACCTGAGCTCATTGTCCATATAGGAAAGTCTGATCCATTGCTTTTTCTTTTAGATCCCCAGATGTCAAATAGCTGTGAATGACCCGTGAGGCAGCAGTGGTACAGGCTCAGAATGAACAGCCATCTAAGTAACAGTCCCTATTCAAAGAGTTTGTAAAATCTGTTTTAAAAAAAACATGAATTATTCTATTTTCCAGGTGAGGCAGAGGTTCACCTGCACCTCCTCCAACCTCATCTATTGCATGTGCTGCTCTAGGTGTCAACTGCTCTACATTGGTGAGACCAAGCGCTGGCTTGGCGATCGCTTTGCCCAACAGTTCGCATTAACCAACCAGATCTCCTGGTGGCTCAGCACTTCAACTCTCCCTCCCATTCCGAATACAACCTTTCTGTCCTGGGCCTCCTCCATGGCCAGAGTGAGTCCCACCACATATTGGAGGAGCAGCACCTCATATTTTGCTTGGGTAGTTTACACCCCAGCGGTATGAACATTGATTTCTCCAATTTCAGGTAGTCCTTGCTTTCTCCCTCCTTCCCCTCCCCTTCCCAGCTCTCCCACAGACCAGTCTCCACCTCTTCCTTTCTTCTTCCCGCCCCCCCCCCCCCCCTCCTCCCCAACATCAGTCTGAAGAAGGGTCTCGACCCGAAACATCACCTATTCCTTCGCTCCATAGATGCTGCCTCACCCGCTGGGTTTCTCCAGCATTGTGGTCTACATTTGAATGATTCTATGTCTCTCTACAATTCTGGATGATCTTTTACTTCAACATCACGTTCTTAGACTAATCCCCATCACCTTATTTTTTTTGTACCTGATATTTGAGGCTAAATGCAGACAACCTTATTGAGAAGAGACATCCAAAGATTTAATTGCTACAGGTGAAGGCAATTCTTACCTCACTTCAAAATGGATGACCCTTTATTTTGAAGAGAGCAATGATTGTCTACATCTCAGCCAAAGGAAATGTCAACTTCACATTAACAGCATGCCATATGTTTCAATAAGATCATCTCTCATCCAGCTAAATTCAAAAGATTGGATACCTAGTCTCCTTAATCCCAAACCACAAACTCAACACCCAAGGTATCAATCTGGTGAACATGCATTGCAGTCCCTTTATTTCAAGTACAATGCTCCTTCCATCGGGAGACTAGACCTTGCCACAGTATTCCACATACAGTCTTCCAAGGACAATTAGAGCAAGATGCATCTACTCAAATTATTCTCTGCTTAAGAACATCACCGTCTGGATGAGGACTGCCCCTTCCTGCTTGCCCTCAACATTGTGACAGAGGCTTTTCTTCTTGAACTGCTGCAGTCCAAGTTATGAGATGTTACCAAATAATGTTAGATAGGAAGTGAAATATGATGATAATGATAATAAGTGAAGAATGATGATGGAACAACCAAATTACCAAGATGGCATGGTTTATCTCAAAGGTGAAGATTTTTCCATGCTGCTTTTTCCGTTCTATATGGAGTTGTTGTTGATTTGAGAGGTGTTGTTGAAAAGTTGCTAATGGGCATCTACAGAGATATGGTGCACTGGTAATGGAGAGAATGGATTAAACTGAAGCCCTTCAACTTTATATGTCTGTCCTGCTACAGCACTTGCAAGACAGGCTCAAGTTAAAGGCATCTGGCTCTGTGATGTTGATACAACCACAATTCAATGAAGGGAGGAAGACCACAAAATGAGCATGTCGAAAAAATAGGCTCTCCTGCCAATTGATGAAGTAAATTCAAATGTGAGGTTTGACATGGTGGTGGTGGATGTGTGGGGTTAGAATGAAATGTCAAACAACCCAAAAACATATCCATACCCCAACAAACGACTCACCCATCAGTAGCACTGACTGTGCTGTTCTGACACATGCACTTACTTCATGTATCACCTTCTGACATGGATGCGTCTGTCCGTTTTCAACAATAGGATTTGTGTGTCTGAAAATGCAAAGTTAAATCATTATTAACATAACATTTTCATAAAAACACAGGTATGCAAAGTAACTCGAGCTTCAGATTCAGATTCAATTTTAATTGTCATTGTCAGTGTACAGTACAGAGACAACGAAATGCATTTAGCATCTCCCTGGAAGAGCGACACAGCAAATGATTTGAATAAATAACAATAAGTGTCCGGGGGGGGGGGTGATTCATCTACGAGTAGATGGCTGTCCCAGCTCCCTCAATATCTTTGGTAAACAACTGATCAATCATAGAAATCAAGTCTACCAAACGACCTACCTTCAGCTGCCATTCCAAAATATAGCTCTGAAAATCTACCAGACTACATATCGATGTTTCCCAACATTAACGACCTGCCAGTAATTTTTTAAAGCACTCACACTGATCTGAGACTCCACAGCTAACAAAGAGTTTATCTACGTAATATACTAGCTCCCAAAAGTATCTTAAAAAATGCAATTAAATCTTCGATGGCCCTTAAACCTTAAAATTCCATGCAATAGGATACACATTTCCGTAGCCATTGTTTGGAGTGCAGGTATCATTAAATTTACATTGCACTCCCTCCTGGCATATCATAAGGCAGCAAACAATCTGCTGGAGGAACTCTGGGTCAATCAGCATCTGGGGGGGGGGGGGGGGGGGGTGAGAGGAACTGTCGACATTTTAGTTCAAAACTATATGTTGCTATATTTAAGAGGGAGTTAGATGTGCCCCTTGTGGCTAAGGGGATCAGAGGGTATGGAGAGAAGGCAGGTACAGGATACTGAGTTGGATGATCAGCCATGATCATATTGAAAGATGGTGCAGGCTCGAAGGGCCGAATGGCCTACTCCTGCATCTAATATCTATGTTTCTATGTTTCTAAAACCTTGCATCATGACTAAGAGTGGTGGGGGAAGAAAACCCATATAAAGCAAGAGAGAGGGAGACAGATGTTAATGGGCCGAATAGGGGTGAAGCAGAAGTAAGGGAAGGAAACGGGAAGAATTGGGAGACCGAAACTGTGGACAATAAATGAAGGCATACAAAAAAAACAGATGGAACCAGGTTGGGGAAGAGGAGGGTAAAGGTTGAGAGAGCTAGGTAGATGATAAGCAGGAATACAAAGGCCAAGCACCTGATAAGGAAGGTGATAATGGGAACTATTGGGGGAGAGGTGAAGGGCAGATAGAACCAGAACTGCCAGGTGAAATGTGTGGATTGTGGGTGGGTGCAATCAGGAGGGGAAGGGAATGAAAAGGGGTAATCATAAGATCATGTGATAGGAATAGAATTAGGTCATTCGGCCCATCAAGCCCACGCCATTCAATCATGGCTGACCTATCTCTCCCTCCTAACCCCATTTTCCTGCCTTCTCCCCATAACCTCTAACACCCGTCGGAAAGGAGACTAGGAAAGAGGAAATAATGGGGAAGCAGGATCAGTGGGGGAGGGAGGGGGTGCCAAATTGGTATGGGGGAGCAGGAGGGGGAATTCAGATGGCATGCACATGGGAGCTCGGGATGGCCATTGTGGAGAGCACAGGTGCTCTGCAATACTGTTCACCTACTCTGCGCTTAGTCTTGACGATGTAAAAGAGCTATTACAGTAGATAAGTTGGAGGAGGTACACATGAATCTTTACCTCACCTGGGGGGACTGGCTGGGTCCTTGGATTATGACGAGGGAAGAGGTAGAGAACAAGTGTTGCACCTCCCGTGGTTGCAATGGAAAGTGCCAGCGGTCAGGGAGGGGTGGGTGTGGAGCAATGTGCAGTCAAGGAGGGAATGGTCCCTGTGGTAGATGGGGTGTTTGTGGTGGGATCTCACTGCAGTTGGTAGAAATGACGAAGAACAATGTGCTGGATGTGGTTGCTAGTCGGTTGAAAGATGAAGACTGGGGGAATTCTGATGTGTGTGGAGGGAGGTGGGATGGATATCCTGGAATGGAAGATCTCAGCTTGAGAGTAGATGTGGTCAAAACTGAGAAACTGAGAGAAAGGGATGGCATCTTTACAATAATATAGACACAAAATGCTGGAGTAACTCAGCGGGTGAGGCAGCATCTCTGGAGAGAAGGAATGGGCAACGTTTCGGGTCGAGACCCTTCTTCAGACTCATCAGCATCTTGACAAGAGACAGGGTGGGTAAAGGTTTAGTCTAGATAGCTGTGGGAGTCAGTGGGTTTATTGTAAATTAAAATGGACAGATGTACCCTGAGATGGAAATAGGGGGGTCTACTAAAGGGACAGAAGTGTCAGAAATGGTCCAAGATAGCTTGAGGGCAGGGTGGAAGTGAGTAGGTAAATGTGACAAAATGGCAAAAATATGCTAAAATTGATCCAAGAAGCAGCAACAAAGTAGTTATCAAAGTAACTGAGAACAAGTTGGATGGTGGTGCCAGAGGTTTGGAGCAGAGACAGTTCCAAATAACCAGTGGGAATTCAGGAGTAGCTGAGGGCCCATGGCTTTGATTTGTACGAGTGAGAGGTTAAAAGAAAAGTTATTCATTGCAAGAACACGTTCAGCTGGGCAGATGAGTGTTGGTAGGAGAGAAGTAGTTGCTTAATTGTTGCAGACAGAAGCAGAGAGCGTTAAGACATTCCTAACTGGGAGATGGAAGTGTATACCACGGTGAAGATGCGGACGGGAAATTGGATCAAAGTTGGAGTACATGCAAGGTGCCCCACACGTAATCACAAAGGGACTGGACAAGGGGGAGCAGGATAGAGACAAGGTATGCGGGGATGAGATCAGTGAGACAAGAATAGGCTAGAATAGGCAAGAGTAGGCTTGTTGCTCCAAATTCTAGCATCTGCAGTCTCCCGTGTTCAGAACCGCTGACAATACTCCAAGTGTTGTTCGACAAGTATTTAATACAGCCGAGCATTTGGATGATTTTGCTGCCAAAAATATATAGCCTTTAGGCTTATTTTCAGGTCATTAGAGTCCCTCTGTTCTACAACGCTACCCAGAGGCCTACCATTCACTGTGCAGGTCTTACCTTTTTTAGACGTCCCAAAATGCAACACCTCACACTCCTCTGTATTAAATTCCATTATCATTCCTCAGCTCACCTGGCAATCGACTCAGATCCTGCTGCAATCTTTCACAACCATCTTCACTATCTGCAAAACCACCCACTTATCTTGCCCTGTATGTTCTCATCCAAATCATTGATGTAGATGACAAACAGTATCGGGCCCAGCACCGAACCCCAAGGCACACCACTAGTCACAGGCCTCCAGTCCAAGAAGCAATCTTCCACTATCACCCTCTGTTTCCGTCCATGGAGCCAATTTGTTATCCATACAGCTATCTCTCCATTGATCCCATGAGATCTAACCTTCCAGAGAAGCCAACAATGTCAAATGCCTTACTGTAATCCATGTATACAACATTTACAGCTCTGCCCTTATTGATTTTTGAAGACATGACCAAAAAGGTCAATCAGATTTGTGAGACACAACCTCCCATGTACAAAACTATGCTGACTATCCCTAATCAGCCCTTGCCCATCCAAATGCCTGTATAACCTATCCCTCAGAATACTCACTAGCACCTTTCCAACTACTGATGTTAAGCTCACAGGCCTATAGTTCCCAACATTTTCCCTGCAGCCCTTCTTGAAAAGACAAACAACATTTGCCACCCTCCAGTCCTCTGGCACTTCTCCTGTATTTAAGGACTACCAGGGCTCTCGCAATTTCCTCTCCGGTTTCCCACAATGTCCTCGGATATATCTGATCAGGCCCTGGAAATTTGTCTACCTTCATACACGATAGTACCTTCGGTACTTCTTCGAGGTAACACTGACTGCTCTCAAGACACTTCCATTGGCTGCCCCCAAGTTCCTCCGTCCTACTATCTTCTCCTTGGTAAATACAGAGGAGAAATACTCATTGAGGACCTTGCCCATCTCCTGTGGCTCCACACAGAATTAACCGCTTTGATTCCTGAGAGGTTCCACTCTCGCTCTCTCTCTCCAGTTACCCGGGATCAGGGGGTATGGAGAGAAGGCAGGTACAGGATACTGAGTTGGATGATCAGCCATGATCATATTGAATGGTGGTGCAGGCTCGAAGGGCCGAATGGCCTACTCCTGCACCTATTTTCTATGTTTCTATGTTTACCCTTATGCAGAGCTGCCAATTTTTGTCAGAGCGTTTCAGTATTCGCTTATCCAGAATTCTACCACTGCCTGAAAAATATGCAAAGGCTCGACTTCCACTGAGAAAGAGAATTCCAAAGACTCATTGTTATACGAGAATTTTTCCGAACAGTCTGTGACCCATAGTGCTATGTTTAAAGCCTATAGCACTCCAGTCGGTAGCGCTATATTTAGAACCCATAGCGCTGTAGCCGACAGCTCTTCGTTTAAATTCCCACGCGCTAAACTGACAGCACTGTGTTTAAACCTGGAGCAGGACAGGCAAATCAAAGCTTACAAAAATAAATCATCCAGATCGCAAAAATTAAAATACTAATAGATTTAATCTGCTATAATTTTTAGAGGTACAGTATGACTTTTTACATTCTTGCATTTTTTAAGCAGCTAGATCTTAAGTCAATTTCACCGGGTTATTACTTTTCCATTGGCGAGTGATATGT
The DNA here is from genome assembly GCA_963514005.1 of Raja brachyura. The sequence goes on along the minus strand of OY740799.1, from coordinate 12,701,050 downwards.
TAATGAAGCAGGAAGTCGGGCTGATTTTAAAAAAAATCCGTATTTAACAATGTAAAATCATACATCAGTATTCTTATCACATTTCCGTACAAAATACGGAAAATCCGCACTACTTGGCAGCTCTGCTTATGTATTTATAAAATCTTTTGGGATTGCCCTTAATGCTACCCACCAGAGCTATCTCCTGGCCCCTTTTTGCCCTTCTGATCTCCTTTTTCAGTTTACTCCTTAGTTCCCAAAACTCCTCCAGTGATGCACTTGATCCCTATCCCATGCATCCTTCTTGTGTTTGACCAATGCCTTGATTTCCCTGGTAAGCCAAGCTTCCGTACGTTTGCCTGCTTTGCCCTTCACTCTAACAGGGACGTACACATCCTGAGCTTTTGTCAGCACTCTTTTAAAAACTTCCCACTTGGCGCGGTTCCTTTCCCCTCAAATAACCTGCTCCAGTCAGCATGAGCGGGACCTTCTCTCATACCCTCAAAGTTGGCCTTACCCCAGTTGAACACGCGGGCCATCGCTGTCCCTATCGATAACTATCTTAAACCTAATCAAACTGTGGTCACTAGTCCCAAAAGGCTCCTGCACAAACACTTCACTAACTTGCCCTTCCCAATTTCCCAATACTAGATCCAGTGTTGCCCTCTCACGTGTGGGGGCTTCTACATACTTTTTGAGAAAACTCTCCTGAACTCTTTTGAGGAATTGTACCCCATTTAAACCCTTCACACAATGATTTCCCCAGTCAATATTGGAAAAGTTAAAATCCCCTACTACAACAACCTTATTTGACCTGCAGCTGTCTGCCATCTCCTGGCATATTTGTTCTTCTAATTCCCGTTGACTATTCGGGGATCCGTAGTACATGTTTTAATAATTTACATACGCTGACCACCATTCCCACCCTCGTCACAAACCTCTTTAACTATTATTTCAAAGGTTTCATGATTGAGACAATATTCTATCCCCTACAGATCAAAAATCACATCAGGTTGTGTTGAAATCAATTTGCTTGTGTTAAATTGTTCTTTGCCTCTGCTTTTCCCCATTATCTCAATCTGTTGATTTTATTACCAATTTAATACTTCATTTTATACAACTGGTGAATCTGGATATGATGGTATTACCCCATTTATTTAAATAAATTATCTTTATTTAAATAAGATTAACAACGTTAACTATATGTGGGGAAAATTACAATTGTAGACATAGAGGAGAAAAAAGTATCAGGATTAGTACTTGGACAGCCACTTATAGTTAATGTGGTTTAGCATAAACATACTGATAGCAATTTGGTAGGATTGTCGCTTGTCCTATGTAAAGTTTAGGTCGTTTGACTTTGATTACTTTATCTTAATCAATATGTCACATCAAGTCACAAACCTGGAGGTAGAAAAATAGAGGGAGAAGTGAGGTAGGGGGAAAGAAAGTAAATATCATGACAACATTTAGAAAGAAATCTTGCGCAAACGTCATTAGGTGGTTTATTTTACAATTGTAATCGCTTCTTGAAAAAAAAATCCTTACCAACAGACAGCAATATCAATTAACTCAATCATAGGCTATGCTGGCATAATAAATCTTCATATGCAATAATGGATGCTCTTGACCTCAAACGCGTGGCCATAAGGGCAAGAGCAAATAGGTTATGTTCAGAGCTGGAGAAATCTGGAGAGTTAAGTTGCAATTCACATGCAAGTCTGTGCTAGGGTAGCAGAGCTCTTGGTGTACTCCTGAACTTACACTGAAGTGTCTGGTGCACCTGCACTAATCTGAGTGGGATCAATGACCTTCATTAAAAAGGCACATTAAAGTAAATTTCTTGTATATTTTTCTTGATTTACTTCATATTTAATTAAAGAGCAGTTTTGCATTTTCAAATACATGTCATTATCTAACCAATTTATTATTTTTTTTAATTGTTTTAAAATTATTTTTAAATATTTGTTTTTCGCTGGTACCAGTGAAACGGTGTGACAGCAGGAACTTTCAGAACAGTGCCTACTTGCCACCAATAGCACTTCACAGAAAGGCTGCATGACCACGAGACCACTGGCAGGAGCACACAGATAGGAGAGCTAGGTTAGCCAAGGCAGCAACTCCAAGGAGCAAGCTGGGTCGAGTCCAGCCCACTATGTGCAATAGTCTGAAGAAGGGTTTCGGCCCGAAACGTTGCCTATTTCCTTCGCTCCATAGATGCTGCTGCACCCGCTGAGTTTCTCCAGCATTTTTGTGTACCCACTATGTGCAGTTCCAGGGTGGTGGAGGCAGATTCTCTGGATGCTTTCAAGAGAGAGCTCTTAAAAATAGCGGAGTCAGGGGATATGGGGAGAAGGCAGGAACAGGGTACTGATTGGGGATGATCAGCCATGATCACATTGAATGGCGGTGCTGGCTGGAAGGGCCGAAAGGCCTACTCCTGCACCTATTGTCTACTGTCTATTGATGCAGATTAATCACTGCGCAGTTCCAGGGTAAATATTAATCACAGGGATGTACTGTCAGATAAATTGCATAGTAGAGCAAGCACTGTGTGAAATCCCTACAGCAAAGCAATTGTTAATTGGGATGCCAGTGCATCTATTTAAAGATTAATCACACGGTGCAGTTACGGTTTTGTAAGGGTGTAAATGTGGTACGGTGCCCAGCCATGTGCAAATTGTGGTCACAAGCATTAACAAAAGATAATTTTCATTGCGTAATTTCTGATAGATGTGCTGATAGCAACGGAATCGTCCATGTTAGGAAGATTCCACTTTGTGCTAACTAAGCTGACTTCAGCAGGGTTGCAGCATCAAACCACACTGTTCCTGACCACTGCTGGGAAGCTTGCTTGCGTAAAAGTAAAGTTCAAATCAAGATATCGTCTTACATTGCTGCACATACGAAGAACTTGGATATCAAGTTAATCAGCATACATATAACTAAAGCCCTGAAACTGGCAACACCACAGGAGAGGGGAAGGTGGTCAAATTGAGGAGGATAAAATTAATCACCATCATTTGTTTTGACTAGCCTTTAGTTTTACTGCGATAAATACTATAGCCACAATACTGAGGCTCAGGCCTCAACATGTATTCCTTGGTAAAGTGCCTGTCTTCTGACAATCAAAAGCCTTTTCAACATTTGAGGTACAAGTCAGAAATGTGATGGACTGCTCTCCAATTTCCATCTGAGTGCAGTTCTGATAACATTCAAGCCATTCCTCTTCCAAAGCAAAGCACCTCATACAGCATCTTAGACAGTCTGCACCACCTGTGCAGCATGTCAAGATACAATGCAGCATGACCTATTTGACAGCACCATTTAAACACACATCCTTACATTTTAGGCCAAGGGCAGTGTGCACATGGTAATATCATCTGCATTTCCCCTCCAAATAGCACATCATTCACTCAAATTTACAAATCCCACAAAATGCAACCTATTGCATAATATTTTCAATACATAAATTGGGGAAAACATAACCACACTCAAGTGTCCCAAGGCTACGAGAACCCCTTGCAGCAAATAATCTGAAAGGGTGTCACTAACACACCTGGCTCTGCTCTTCAAAACCACTGAGCCTGTCACCTAGGGCCAAAATGGTAATTTGTTTACTCCCCAAAATACTTAACTGTTTCATACAATCTTTTATTTTATCCAATTCTCCCCGTCATTGGGGAAGCTTCTCATTTGTTCTATTCAAATTCTTCATAATCATGAAGAGCTCTTATTTCTCCCCTTAACATTCTCTGCACACACTCCAGTTTCTCTAATCCCTCCACTAAACCATTCACTTGTCCAAACTACTGGTTTCCAAAGCAAAGTCTGAGAATAGAAGTGCTCAGCAGGTCAATCTGTATGCACTATTTCCCAAAGATTTGACCAAACTATGCAAAGTGCAATGCCCTGAAATGTGTACAATATTCCAATACCTGAACAGTGATTTAAGCAATGTGGCTAAAATACATTGTCATAGTCAGAGAGGCATGCCATGGAAACAGACCCCGTCCATGCCAACCATAGGCTTTATAACCGTGATAGAATAATTTGCTTGTATCCCTACAAACATTTCTTATCCATGTACTTGTCTAAATGTTTTCTGAATGTCACTGTTGTAGCCTAGTCTACAACATCCTCTGGCTGCTTATTCTACATGTGCATCGCCTGCTGGTCTCTTTTACATCTTTCCCCTCTCATCTTCATCCTATTCCCTTGAGTTCTAAACGCCACCCTGGTGGGAAAAAAAAAACAGTGGCCATATCTATACCTCTCAGGATTTTGTATACTTCTATAATGTCACTTCTTAGACTCATAACCTCCAGGAAAATGCCCCAGTCGATCCAATCTCTTCTTATAACTGAAGCCCTTAAAGCCTGGTAACATTCCAGTGAATCTTTCGTGCCCCGTTTCCAGATTAACAATATCCTTCCTGTCGCTTCATTCTTTTGGTTTTGTTTAAAATGTCTAGATTTTACTAATCTTCCTGAAGCAACAAGTTCCTTAAGCATCAAGTACCAATGAAACACAAATTGTACCATTAAAAAAGTACAAAATATATAAATGAACCATTATAATAACAAGCAACACAACAGAACTACAAATGTTTCTAGCGAAAATCCACCATACCTAAAAATAACAGCCAGTCGATCCAACCATATGGTGGGGTCTGTAGCCAAGTCATTGCTGAGCTCTTGTGCCAGGAGCTGTAACAAAAATAGTACTTAGAATCTGAAAACTTGGCTTGAATAAACAGCGATGGGGTAGGGAGAAATGATGTGTAAATAACTCTTGACAAAGTTTCACAGGTGTTATTAGAAATGGAAAGCCAACCAGAAGTCAGGACAACTGCAGCTTACGGTCAGGGAGGTAAGGGTGGGAAGAGGTATTATGCACTAGTGCGCTTTCGACTCCTGGTGAAGACACTGTGCTCCAACAAGTAAACCCAGCTTACCTTTTTTAATGCCATGACTTGCACAGCACACAGCTCGCTAAGGCATTCAGTGATCTTATCCAGAGGAAGTCGGCAGAGAACAAGTGCTGTACCTATGGTAAAAGAACAAAAAATAATCCAGTCATAGTGCTGGGACCGCAGCTATTTACAATATACATCAATTATTTGGATGAAAGGATTCAAAGTAACATTAGCAAATTTGCAGATGAAACAAAGCTGGGTGGCAGTGTGAACTGTGAGGAGGATGCTATGAGAATGCAGGGTGACTTGGACAGGTTGGGGAACTGGGCAGATGCATGGCAGATGAAGTTTAATGTGGATAAATGTGAGGCTATCCACTTTGATATCAAAAACAGGAAGGCAGATTACTATCTAAATGGTGTCAATTTGGGTAAAGGGGAAGTACAACGGGATCTGGGGATCCTTGTTCAACAGTCTATGAAAGTAAGCATGCAGGTACAGCAGGCAGTGAAGAAAGCAAATGGCATGTTGGCCTTTATAACCAGAGTCGTCGAGTATAGGAGTAAAGAGGTCCTTCTGCAGTTGTACAGGGCCCTAGTGAGACCACACCTGGAGTATTGTGTGCAGTTTTGGTTCCCTAATTTGAGGAAGGACATTCTTGCTATTGAGGGAGTGCAGCGTAGGTTTACAAGGTTAATTCCCGGGATGGCGGAACTGTCATATGCTGAGAGAATGGAGCGGCTGGGCTTGTACACTCTGGAGTTTAGAAGGATGAGAGGGGATCTTATTGAAACATGTAAAATTGTTAAGGGTTTGGACACGCAAGAGGCAAGAAACATATTCCCGATGTTGGGGGAGTCCAGAACCAGGGGCCACAGTTTAAGAATAAGGAGCAAGCCATTTAGAACGGAGACGAGGAAACACTTTTTCTCACAGAGAGTTGTGAGTCTGTGGAATTCTCTGCCTCAGAAGGCGGTGGAGGCCGGTTCTCTGGATACTTTCAAGAGAGAGCTAGATAGGGCTCTTAAAGATAGCGCAGTCAGGGGATATGGGGAGAAGGCAGGAACGGGGTACTGATTGGAGATGATCAGCCATGATCACTTTGAATGACGGTGCTGGCTCAAAGGGCCGAATGGCCTACTCCTGCACCTGTTGTCTATAGCGTTACATAGTACAGAAATAGGCCCTTCAGTCTACCACATCTAAGCTGACCATCAAGTTCTATTTCTACTAGTATCATTTACCAGCACTTGATCCATTGCTTACCATATCTTGGTGACTATCATATCTGCCTCCACCACACACCTGCCAATGTGTTCCAGGCCCCCACCACCCTCCGAGTATAAACACTGCCCAGCACATCTTCCTTAAACCTTTCCCCTCTCACCTTACAGCTATGCCCTCTGCTTAGACATTTCCACCTTGGGAAAAAGGTTTTGACTGTCTACCCTATTAATACCTCTCAGTTTTATAACCTTCAACTTTCCAGAAAAAACATTCCAAGTCTATCCAACCTCTGTAGCCGAAAATCCAGGCAACATTTTGGTAAACCTCCTCTGCACCCTCTCCAGAGCTTCCACGCCTTTCCTGTAATGGGGCGACCAAAACTATACACAATTCTCCAAATGTGATCTAAACAAAATCCTATAGAGCTGCATCATGTTGCATCCTTTAAATTCCCTGAGTAAATGTTAGTTATGGAAGTAATGCAACTTAATTTTTGAGTTCGCTGACATGATGTGGACTTTGATCACAAAGCCAGCATTTAAAAGTCATCCCCAATTATGGATGTAGGCAGCACGGTGGCGCAGAGGTAGAGTTTTGCCTTAAAGTACTTGCAGCGCCAGAGACCCGGGTTCAATCCCAACTATGGGTGCTGTCTGCACAGAGTTTGTACATTCTCCCGGTGACCACTTGTGCTTTCTCCGAGATCTTCAGCTTCTTCCCAAACTCGAAAGACGTACAGGTTTGTAGGTTAATTGGCTTGGTATGAATGTAAAATTGCTCCTAGCATGTGTGTGACACAGGTGATGACCTCAGGTTGTCAACAGTGATAGATTTCACTATGCATCAGTACCTGGTATTCATTTGGCACAAAGATTAAATATTGTTCATCAGTCCAAACAGTTGTGTCCAGATCTTGCTTTATATGGGCATAGACTGTTTTATTGTCTAAGGAACTACACCCCCATTTCTGACCTTCAATGATAAAGATTGTGGAATCCAGTGATTATTCTGAATATCTGCAAGAATTGATATAATCAATTCATCTCCAATAATTGCATCCATCTTCCTGTGTGCAAGAATGACTACAGCCAATGGAGAGCTTTTCCCTTTCCCTCTGAATAGAAGATGACTCATGATCCCACTCATTAGTTTAACTTGTCATCAAGTTCGCCACGGACATTGTGGACTGACGGGCCCCTATTCTATGTTGACATATTGCACTTGGGCAGACTGGATTTACCCTGTTCATTGCAGGCGTAACATATATGGCCAATTTTTCCAATGTTGGCAGATACATGCCAGCTTTGCAGGCATAAGGCAACTGCTTAACTAGAGAAGCATCGAATTCCAGTGTGATGGTTACTTGGATCCATAGCATTTGCTGCATTCAGCCTCTTATTGATAGCAGGTGAAATGAGTTGAATTGGCTGACTGCAAATCTTGTCTCTGGACAGCAAAGAGAGGTTGTACACATTATGGGATATTTTTCTCCTTTAACTGTACCCACTTCTCATCTGGCATGCGGAGTTAAATTACTTCCACAATTTAGTTTATAAAAAGAAACCAAATGAAATCAGATTCAACAAAATACATCCCTCAGTGGACAATCACATTTAGAAACATTATTAGCAGGTCACTCAAACTCAGCTCTCTAAACATCTGATTAATTTCAATTATTACATTGCAGAGAGAATTCTTCCGCCCCTTCTGGTTCCTCAGCTTTTAGCTAACTCCAATAAACAGTGACAATATAATCTGCCCTTGGGTTTCAAAGGTAGAGACAAATACTGACAACTCTCCTACTTTCTTTCAATATAACAAGAGCTATTTTATGTTCACTAGGGAGGGTAGACACAGGATCAGATGAAAGACAATCGCAGAGAGTGCAGCATTCCATTTGTATGGCACATCGTTCTAGCCTAGATTTCCAGATCTCAAAGGATTTAAATCACACCCTTTTTATTCAGAACAAACTGACCTACATCTATACATACATATATAATGTTCAAAAACAAATCATGGGTACTGTGCAAATGCTGACACACTTATCACTAAACTTACTTCATTTATTCTTCACTCTTACCAAATATTCTCAGGTTCAAATCATCTCCTTAGATGGCCCTGACAGTACAGCATCTGTAACCTGTTCTACTGGTTATTGTGCTACGAGTAGAAGCACAATAACCAGTAGATATTCATCCGCTAGCTAATATACTAAACCAACATTTTAACTATATTAATGCTTTCAAATTAATCTTTCCGCTTCTAAGTGGGGAGTTAATCAGTTAATTGTTCTAATTGAGGCGAGTCCTCTCCAACTAATAATTACCACCAGTTGCTTTACAGCAACCTTTTTAGTGTACCACCTAAACTTACTCATCTTACTGAGTTGCTATTTGTCAAGATAAGTGGAGCGATAGAAAGCAAGGACAGAGATCTGGCAGCAGCCAAACACTATGTATATATTCATTGCATGTACCTCGAAGTATCCAACCATCATCCAGTTTGATGGCTGGTGCACACCAATGAGAGTCAGCCCAGATTAAAATTAAAGTTACCTTTTAGGAGGCCAATGGCAGCTTCATGGGAGAGGCTGAAGGTGTCAAGGGAACGGACAATCTCCAGGAGGCCCTCAAAGTGGTGGGTCATGTGATCACGGCAGGAGGAGCAGATGTTCTGAATGGCTTTGGCTGCTGCTGAAGCGAGTGTTTTCTCCCGTAGTCCTTTCATCAAATAATTCAACACCGGATCTGGAAGGGGAAGATTATGGTCAGTAAAACACAAGATTATTTTTAGGGTTGCTTATTGTATGCATAATGTACAGAAACAGCAATTGGTCCAAATGATCCATGATGCTCCACACCAATATCTTCACTGCTCCCTTAAGGCATCCACATCATTTGCCCTGATTACTATATGCCAACTCACATTCTACCAAATCAATTTATTATAAGAGAATATCTGATCATTTTTAACGTTAGGTTTGAATTCCCTAACTTATATGTTGAAGATCTCGATACCCAAAACTATTCCTTTCATGATCTTAACGGATCTCTATTAGTTCAACCTTATCTTTTCTAGCGGAAATGTAATTATTAGGAGAATTGTGAAAAATATACATCTTCTAGATGCGCTAGGACGCATACTCAGTGATGTGACCTGAGGTCATCAGGTGTTTCGGGTCTCGCTCACAACAGTCACAACGCCCAGGCGACCCAGCCGGGGTTGATCAGGCCCCGACTTGCGTCCCAGCAGCAACCGCCCATGGATCAGCCATCATAATAACTACTCTGCAGAGGTTGGGAGACTCTAGTGCATGGAGGGACTGGGCTCTGTGGGGCGAGTCCTGGCCGGGCTCCTCCTGCATCTCACCAGGTTCAAGGCCTGTGTGCTGCACCTCTTTCTCCTTCTCCAAACATTTCATTCTCGCCTGATGGATTTATAGGCTATTTAGCTATGTCTTTCATGAGTTTAGCCAGCAAGCATCTGACCGGTTAGACTAAATTCAGACTTTGATTACTCAATTCATGCAGAGCTGGGAGTTCCGCTACTATATCTTTCCTAAAACACAGTGCCCAGAATTGAACACAGTATTCTAAATGCGGTCTTACCAACGTCTTATACAACTACAACATGATCTACCAACTTCTATATTCAATACTCTGACTGATGAAGGCCAAAGTGCCAAAAGCCTTTTTGACCACCTTATCTACCTGCAATTCGACCTTCAAGGAACCATGCACCTGTGCTCCTAGATCCCTCTGCTCTATAACACTACCCAGAGGCCTACTGTGTGGGTCCTGCCCTTGTTCGATGTCCAAAATGCAACACCTCACACATTTCTGTATTAAATTGCACCAACAATTTCAACGCCCACCTAGCCAAAAGATCCAGATCCTGCTGCAATCTTTCACAACCACCTTCACTATCTGCAAAACCACTAACTTTTGTATCATCAGCAAACTTGCTAATCTTGCCCTGTATATTCACATCCAAATCATTGATGTAGATGACAAACAGTAATGGGCCCAACACCAAAATCTGAGGCACACCACTAGTCAGAGGCTTCCAGTCTGAGAAGCAACCTCCCACCATCACCCTCTGCTTCCGTCCATGGAGCCAATTTGCTATCCATTCAGCTCTCTCCTTGGATCCCATGCGATCTAACCTTCCAGAGCGGCCTACCATGGAGAAGCTTGTTGAACAGCTCTGCCCTCATCAACCTTTTAGATGACGTCTTCAAAAAAAATCAATCAGATTTGTGAGACACGTACAAAACCATGCTGACTATCTTAAATCAGCCCTTGCCCATGCAAATGTCTGTATAACCTATCCCTCAAATACTCTGCAGTAACTTACCAACTACAGATGTTAAGCTCACTGGCCTATAGTTCCCAGCAAGTTTTCTGTATCCCTTCTTGAAAAGAGGCACAACATTTGCCACCCCCCAGTCTTCCAGCACCTCTCCTGTACTTAAGGACAACTCGTAAATTTCAATCAGGGCGCCCGCAATTTCCACTCTAGTTTCCCGCAATGTCCTCGGATATATCTGATCAGGCCCTGAAGATTTGTCTTCCTTCAAACACGACAGTACCTTCAGTACTTCTTTGACGGTAAACTTGACTGCTCTCAAGACACTTCCAGTGACTGCTCCAATTTCCTCCGTCCTACTGTCTTTCTCAGAGAAGAATACTCATTTAGTACCTTGCCCATCCCCTGTTGCTCCACAGAGGCGACCGCTTTGATTCCCGAGAGGTCCCACTCTCTCCAGTTACCCTTTTCCCCCCTTATAGAAACATAGAAACATAGAAAATAGGTGCAGGAGTAGGCCATTCGGCCCTTCGAGCCTGCACCGCCATTCAATGTGATCATGGCTGATCATCCAACTCAGTATCCCGTACCTGCCTTCTCTCCATACCCCCTGATCCCTTTAGCCACAAGTGCCACATCTAACGCCCTCTTAAATATAGCCAATGAACTGGCCTCAACTACCTTCTGTGGCAGAGAATTCCAGAGACTCACCACTCTCTGTGTAAAGAATGTTTTCCTCATTTCGGTCCTAAAGGAATTCCCCCTTATCCTTAGACTGTGACCCCTTGTTCTGGACTCCCCCAACATCGGGAACAATCTTCCAGCATCTAGCTTGTCCAACCCCTTAAGAATTTTGTAGGTTTCTATAAGATCCCCCCTCAATCTTCTAAATTCCATCGAGTACAAACCGAGTCTATCCAATCTTTCCTCATATGAAAGTCCTGACATCCCAGGAATCAGTCTGGTGAATCTTCTCTGTACCCCCTCTATGGCAAGGATGTCTTATGTATTTAAACAACTGAAATGGTGTTAAGGGAAACAAAAGCAAAGGTGATCTGGATAATCTGATCAAGTCTTTATATGAGACTCATGACATCTTTCTAAATGTGGCTTCCACGACACAGGTTTATGGTGGGAAAAGGAACAGTCTGCACTAAATTACCATGCAAAATACCCCACAAAAAAAATATAACATACTATTTATAAATTCACAATTCAGCAAAGTGAATTTACCCTGCAGTCACCACCATCTTACTCCGAGCAATAAAATCGGGGACCATGGGATATTCCCAGCCCAGAAATCAGTATTTGTGGTCTGCACAATACTTATTCCACTCAATTTGATTGAAAACGTACACAAAATCTTATAATTATTTTTGCCAGCATGTACTTGTCCACCATCATCATTGCTGGTGTTTGTCCATGATATATGAACTCCCTCCTCTTTAAAGGCACCTTCCAAACATGCGCCTTTCCCCACTGGGCGGAAGGAAAATAGCTTTGCAGCCAGTTTAGCACCAAGACAGGCCCAGAGCCATTAAAAGCATATTACTCATCTTAGTTGTAACACTGAATAATGAGTTTACACACCTAAGAATCTGGGATTTCTATCAACAACCTCGTTCAGTTCGCCAACTAGTTCAATGCTAGTGAATCGGACCGCAATGTGCACAGTATCCGGGAGCTGGACCACAGCCTCAAGCACTTCAGCTAAGGTAGGGTTATTGTCACTGCAACAACAAAAAAGGCACAAAAACAATTTCAATCAGATTAGCATACTTAACTATTTTCACTACATTTAGTCTTACATACAAATGTAATAACAGTTTTTAAGGAAGTGCATTAAATGTTTTTGTTGCACAAACAACAATGCAATGAGATTAATTTGATAAGTTATCATCAAAGTTGAGAAAGGATGATTGATAGAACTCACAATTATTCTTTAATGTTTACCAGAACAGATAGGTGGAAAATAATGACTGAGGGGCAGACTGTTGATAATGTAAAACACCACCAAAACCTGTTGCTGGTTGCAATGCTTACGCCCTGGGATTTAAACCCATTGATTTTGATCGGGAGAGGAAATAGGTTAAGACATTTTTTTTTTTTTTTTTTAATAAATAAAATTCCCCAAATTTCCAACAGTGACAACTCAGTAGCCTGATGAAGTTAACTTAAATGTATCCCTACATTTAAAAGGGATACTTTTAACATTTGTTCTCTCTGTCTTAAGTACCCATCTTTGAAGAGAATTTTCAAGGCAACAAAATAAAGATTGTGCTTGGTCTTGCAATTGCTAGCTAGATCAAAATTCAAATCGCAAGAAGCTAACTGAAAATTAATTTAGGAAATAACCAAAACATTTTTACCCAAAGATTCCAAGTCAAGGACTCAAAAATAACTGATTTCCACTGAGCTTCGAAGCTAGTGGGTACAAACTTATCTTTAGTACAACTACTTCGAGGGAAAAGATGTTTTCTCCCCAAAGAATGGAGACATTTCATCCAATGGAATATATTACAAATGGTTTGAAACATAGAGCATAGATATATAGCGTAGACATAGGGCCTCAACTTACTGACCACGCCAAATATCAATCATATATGTAAAAATGAAGAAGGTAAAGTATTGCGAAAGAGATGAAGTAAATGCAAAAAGTGAAGGGTAGTTGAACAGGGAGCAACTCAATACTCCAAAATAACACCAACTTTTGCAGTAACATTTCCAGTATGCTTTGACTTTATTCATTGCATTCAATCACTTACGGATCCACGCTCTTTGCTATGGAAGCCATTATAAAGAGAACAGCTTCTGTGATCTCCCAAGAAGGTCCACTGTCTTTCAATGTCGAATAGAGCTAAGAAGAAAAATGAAGCATTGAATTACATTAAATATTACACAAATTATTAGTAATATAAAAACAGGAATTAATTATTTAACCCCTCAAGAGATTTGCATTGTTAAATTAGATTACATCAGATCCAGAACACTGATTTAAAATGTTTTAAGTGAGGGCTATTTTGGTCACAAATGCACTCTTTCCACGTACCATTCAAGGCCATAGTGATTTCACCCATCTCACTGCAATTAGCATCGGCTAAAGATATCCGTCTTTCAATTCTCAACTTCTTGAGCACCTGTAGACGCTCATCACTCCACTACTGCCAGCCACGCATACAGCCACAAAGGCTCATTGTTCAGAAATGTCTTCTTAAACTCTCATATTTATTTGGTCTATCAACATTCCTACCTCTTTAGCCAGGCTTTTGATCATCTGTCTTAATATCACTCTCTTTGATTAGATTTTGTAAATGTTGCTGTAATACCGTTGTGAAATGTCTCCAAATGTTCTACTACACTAATGGTGCTTCAAATGCAGACATTTTATTCTTGATGTTGAAGGTATTCCTTATATCTCCCTATCACGTGCCTCAAGGTTTCTTCAGCTTGGTACCAGTTTTTGTCCAATCATTCTTTTAAGGCATCCCAGTAATTGCAAGTACTGTTGCTCTAACTTGTACTCTAGTCAGCCATTTATTCACCTTTGCCCGTCCATATACAACTGCAACTGTCATGGATACTATCCAATTTTAAATCCTATCCAATTTTTAAACAGAAGACCCTGACACCTGGTGTGCAGCACTAAATTGGGTCAAATAGGAGGCGAGTCAGAATAGATCTAGCAATGGAATGACCTGCAAGGCCAATAGGGGATGCAAGTCAATCATGAAATTACATGCAACCCAAATCAGTTGGGGATAGAAAATGTCCTCCCATTAACACATTGGTGCATCAGATGAGTTATGACAATCTAATAGTTGTGGTCCGTTGGTAATGACTGGTATTTTATTAAAAAACCCATAGCTGCTTTTGAACTGGTGTGGATTGTCAGTTTAGAGCTCTGGGTTATTAGTCAATGAACGTAACTGCTGCATCACCATGATATCTTTAGAAGTCAATCATAAAGTACAATTTCTAGGATTCAAATCTCTTTATACCCACAACATTCCCCACAACAATTTATCTCAGCATGAATTTATGGAATCAGATTTATCACCTGTGTGAAACACTCCATTGATCCAACCAGAAATATCACATCCTTCACAAGATCTGACACCCTGATCCGGAACTCTCCAAAGTCATCAGAGTCTTCTGGAATTCCTTCCTGTAGATGAAAGAAGCAGGGGACACAGAAATAAACAAGTTTAATAACGTAGACAAGTCACAGGACTGAAAGAGACATAAATAAAACCCACAAACTTTCATTGCAGGTATAGAACATAAAAAGATTCATTCTTGCAAGATAATAGACCACTAGGATGGATGCAAAGTTTTGGCAACCAGTGCTAGTGGTTGATAGGGGCTAAGATGCCCGTTTAGAAAAAGGTGTGGCATTTACATACTTGACATAGAAACATAGAAATTAGGTGCAGGAGTAGGCCATTCGGCCCTTCGAGCCTGCACCGCTATTCAATATGATCATGGCTGATCATCCAACTCAGTATCCCGTACCTGCTTTCTCTCCATACCCTCTGATCCCCTTAGCCACAAGGGCCACATCTAACTCCCTCTTAAATATAGCCAATGAACTGGCCTCTACTACCCTCTGTGGCAGAGAGTTCCAGAGACCCACCACTCTGTGTGTGCAAAAAGTCCTTCTCATCTCGGTCCTAAAGGATTTCCCCCTTATCCTTAAGCAGTGACCCCTTGTCCTGGACCTCCCCAACATCAGGAACAATCTTCCTGCATCTAGCCTGTCCAACCCCTTAAGAATTTTGTAAGTTTCTATAAGATCCCCTGTCAATCTCCTAAATTCTAGAGAGTATAAACCGAGTCTATCCAGTCTTTCTTCATAAGACAGTCCTGACATCCCAGGAATCAGTCTGGTGATCCCAGGAATCAGTACATGGTTTACATACACTCCTCTGTCTTGCCACGCAGAATTTAACCTACCCATTTAATCTTCTTTAGAGTTCAGCTAGGGAGCATATGCCTCAGATTAATGTCATGTCAACCTTTTCCAAATATAAAATTTCAGTCCTTGAGCTAAGTCAAATTGACTTGGCTTTATAGATAAATGAAAACCGCTGCTACGGTGCCCTCCAAAATGTTTGGGATGAATACCCATCATTTATTTATTTGCCTCTGTATTCCACAATTTGAGATTTGTAATAGAAAAACAAATCACATGTGGTTAAAAGTGCACACTGTCAGATTTTAATAAAGGCCATTTTTATACATTTTGGTTTCACCATGTAGAAATTACAGCTGTGTTTTTGCATTGGGGGGGGGATGTGCGTGCGTGTGCGTGTGTGTGTGCGCCCCATCCATTTCAGGGCACCATTATGTTTGAGACACAGCAATGTCATGTAAATGAAAGTAGTCATGTTTAGTATTTTGTTGCATATCCTTTGCATGCAATGACTGCTTGAAGTCTGCGATTCATGGACATCACCAGTTGCTGGGTGTCTTCTCTGGTGATGCTCTGCCAGGCCTGTATTGAAACCATCTTTAGCTTATGCTTGTTTTGGGGACTAGTCCCCCTGCAGTTTTCTCTTCAGCATATAACAGGCATACTCAATTGGGTTCAGATCAGGTGATTGACTTGACCACTCAAGAATTGACCATTTTTTAGCTTTGAAAAACTCCTTTGTTGCTTTAGCAGTATGTTTGGGATCATCGTCTTGCTGTAGAATGAACTGCCGGCCAATGAGTTTTGAGGCATTTGTTTAAACTTGAGCAGATAGGATGTGTCTGTACACTTCAGAATTTATTATGCTACTACCATCAGCAGTTGTATCATCAATGAAGATAAGTGAGGCAGTACCTTCAACAGCCATAAATAGAAACATAGAAACATAGAAAATAGGTGCAGGAGTAGGCCATTCGGCCCCTTCGAGCCTGCACCGCCATTCAATGTGATCATGGCTGATCATCCAACTCAGTATCCCGTACCTGCCTTCTCTCCATACCCCCTGATCCCTTTAGCCACAAGTGCCACATCTAACGCCCTCTTAAATATAGCCAATGAACTGGCCTCAACTACCTTCTGTGGCAGAGAATTCCAGAGACTCACCACTCTCTGTGTAAAGAATGTTTTCCTCATTTCGGTCCTAAAGGAATTCCCCCTTATCCTTAGACTGTGACCCCTTGTTCTGGACTCCCCCAACATCGGGAACAATCTTCCAGCATCTAGCTTGTCCAACCCCTTAAGAATTTTGTAGGTTTCTATAAGATCCCCCCTCAATCTTCTAAATTCCATTGAGTACAAACCGAGTCTATCCAATCTTTCCTCATATGAAAGTCCTGACATCCCAGGAATCAGTCTGGTGAATCTTCTCTGTACCCCCTCTATGGCAAGGATGTCTTTCCTTGGTGTAATGCCCAGGCCATAACACCCCACCACCGTGTTTCACAGATGAAGTTGTATGCTTTGGATCTTGGGCAGTTCCTTCTCTCCTCCATACTTAGCTCTTACCATCACTCTGATATGTTAACCTTCGTCTCATCTGTCCACAAGACCTTTTTCCAGAACCGTGGTTGCTCTTTTAAGTACTTCTTGGCAAATTGTAAGCCGGCCATCCTATTTTGCGGCTAACCAGTGGTTTGCATCTTGCAGTGTAGCCTCTGTATTTATGTTCATGAAGTTTTCTGCTGGCAGTGGTCATTGACAAATCCACACCTGACTCCTGTAGAGTGTTTCTGATGTGATGGAAAGGTATTTGGGGATTTTTCTTTATTATAGAGAGATTTTTTCTGCCATCAGCTGTGGGGTCTTCCTTGGCCTGCCAGTCCCTTTGCGATTAGTAAGCTCACCAGTACTCTTCTTACTGATGTTCCAAACAGTTGATTTTGGTACGCTTCAGGTTTGGCAGTTCATTCTACAGCAAGAACAGTTTTATTCTTGTTTCTCAGTCTCATAATGGTTTCTTTGACTTTCATTGGCACAACTTTGGTGCTCATGTAGATCAATAGCAAAACACGTTTACAAGGGTGATGGAAAGACTGGAGGAACGACTAGGTGCTGAGAGCTCTCTCATATCTGCATTAAGGAGGCAATTAAACACACCTGAGCAATTACAAATGCCTGTGAAGCCATGTGTCCCAAACATTATGGTGCCCTGAAATGGTGGGACTATGCATAAACACAGCTGTAATTTCTACATGATGAAACCAAAATGTATAAAAATGGCCTTTATTAAAATCTGACAATGTTCACTTTAACCACATGGTGATTTTTTCTATTACAAATCTCAAATTGTGGAGTACAGAGGCAAATTCAGAAAAGAGATACAAATAAAGATGTCATGTCTTTCAACCTAATGAGACCAGCTGGAAACAGTTGGTTCATGAACAGGGTTTTCTTTGCAATTACATCACAAATCGAAAATCTCAAAACCAGAGTTGAACAGGTACTTCAGATCTGTCTTCACTAAGGAAGACACAAACAATCTCCCAGAAGTACTGGACGACAGAGGATCTAAGGGGGTAGATGAACTGAAATAAATTTTCATTAGGCGAGAAATAGTATTGGGTAGGCTAATGGGACTGCAGGATGATAAATCCCCTGGGTCTGATGGTGTGCATCCCAGGGTCCTCAGGGAGGTGGCTCTAGAAATAGTGGACGCATTGGTGATCATTTTCCAATGTTCAATAGATTCAGGATCTGTTCCCCTGGACTGGTGGATAGCTAATGTTATCCCACTTTTCAAGAAAGGAGCGAGAGAGAAATCGGGGAATTACAGACCAGTTAGCCTGACTTCGGTGGTGGGAAAGATGCTGGAGTCAATTATTAAAGAGGTAGTAATGGGGCATTTGGATAGCAGTAAAAGGATTAGTCCAAGTCAGCATGGATTTATGAAAGGAAAATCATGCTTGACTAATCTTCTGGAATTTTTGAGGATGTGACAAGTAAAATGGATGAAGGGGTGCCAGTGAATGTAGTGTATGTAGACTTTCAGAAAGACTTTGATAAGGTCCCGCACGGGAGACTGGTGACTAAAATTAGAGCACATGGTATTGGGGGTAGGGTGTTGACGTGGATAGAAAATTGGTTCGCAGACAGGAAGCAAAGAGTAGGAGTGAACGGGTCCTTTTCAGAATGGCTGGCAGTGGCGTGTGGAGTGCCGCAAGACTCGGTGTTGGGGCCGCAATTATTTACCTTATATATATATTAATGATTTGGAAGAGGGAATTAGGAGCAACACTAGCAAATTTGCGGATGACACAAAGCTGGGTGGCAGTGTGAACTGTGAAGATGATGTTAGGAGGTTGCAGGGTGACCTCGACAGATTGAGCGAGTGGGCAGATGCATGGCAGAGGCAGTATAATAATATAGATAAATGTGAGGTTATCCACTTTGGTGGCATAAACAAGGTGGCAGATTATTATGTCAATGGGGTTAGGTTAGGTATGGGGGAGGTCCTTGGGTGTCCTTGGACACCAGTCACTGAAACGTGGTGTGCAGGTGCAGCAGGCAGTGAAGAAAGCTAATGGAATATTGGCCTTCATAACAAGAGGATTTCAGTATAGGAGTTCTTCTGCAGTTCTATAGGGCTCTGGTAAGACCACATCTGGAGTATTGTGTACAATTTTGGTCTCCTAATTTGAGGAAGGACATCCTTGTGATTGAGGATGTGCAGTGTAGGTTTACAAGATTGATCCCTGGGATGGCGGGAATGTCATATGAGGAAAGATTGAAAAGACTAGTCTTGTACTCACTGGAATTTAGAAGGATGAGGGGATATCTTATAGAAAGATATAAAATTATAAAATGATTGGACAAGCTAGATTCAGGAAAAATGTTCCCAATATTGGGCGAGTCCAGAACCACGGGCCAGTCTTAGAATAAAGGGGAGGCCATTAAAGACTGAGGTGAGAAAAAATGTTTTCACCCAGAGAGTTCTGAATTTGTGGAATTCCCTGAGAGGGGGCAGTGGAGGCCAAATCACCGGATGGATTTAAGGGAGAGTTAGATAGAGCTCTAGGGGCAAGTGGAAAGGGATATGGGGAGAAGGCAGACACGGTTATTGATTGGGGATGATCAGCCATGATCACAATGAATGGCGGTGCTGGCTCGAAGGGCCAAATGGCCTCTTCCTGCACCTATTTTCTATGTTTCTAACAACTATTCCCAGATTCACATGGATGAATATAGCACTTTGTGACGAAGATAGGACTGCAGATATAACTGGAAACCCCAATGTATAATTCGTTTTAAAATTTAAATCTTCTCCTGATAAGGGAAGACCTCAAATAAACTTTATCCAGATTCCAAAATATTCTCTTCTCAAATCTGGTTACTCAGGTTTAAAAAAAATCATGTTAACTCTTTAAAAACGTACGTGATCTGGTTCTAGCTGGCAGTGTCGGGCTAAGGCATGAAGCAGTCGCTGGATGTAAGGACGAAAGACAGCATGACGTGATGGATCACTCATTTTGTACAGATACTCTCCCAATCTGTACCAGAAGTTAAAGCTGATTTCTGCTACCTGGGTGAAAAGGAAATCAGCAACCAGAGAAACAGGACACTAATCACTTCAAAATAATTTACAATTCATCGAATAATCCAATTTTAACAAAGTCAAGGAATGAACGTTACTGACACGTTACTGACACGGATACACTTTGTACCAAGCATTCTAAGATCACTACTTCCAAAATATACAGAGGTAATCAGTGAAACATTTACAGCCTCCTTTAACTCCAATTTATTTTACACAACCTTTGTTAGTATTGTAGGAATTAGAAATGTTTTGGACATGAGGCGTAAATTGGAGACTTAGTAGATAAATCTAAAACAAAAACAGAAATTGAACAGCTTTATCTGTTTTTGTTGCCTGAACTATGGATTTAGATAATTATTTAGTTCTCTACAAACCATTTATAAGATTCATTAGAAAGCCTGGTGAACATTTCAACCTTATTTAGCAGCAGATATTGGGTCAAGACCAACATGATTGGGCGCTCTGAGCAGTGGTTACAGTATCTGACAGAGCATTCATTGCACTGTGAAAAAGTGTTTTTTTTAAAAACTGCTTAACAAGTTTGCAATATTCCATGCTCAAGAAAGACACGATATCAGTGTAAACCTTTTTTCAGCAATGCAACAACTCTCTCCAAAAGCAACCCAAATGTTGCAGAGTTTATTATTGTTACATGTTTTGAGGTACACAGTGAAAAACCTTCTTCTGCGTGCTATCTAATCAAATCATATAATACTATACATAAATACAATCAAGCCAAACTAGAGTTCAATTTCCATCCTGGGATAAATAAAGTTCTATAAGTAGAGCAAAAGGGAAGAAACAGAGCGCAAAATATAGTTCTCAGCATCGTAATGCAATAGATCAAAGACAAAGTCCATTGTCCTCAATGGATAGAGGTGAATTGGACAGTAGCTTTATGTGGTTCATTCAAAAGCCTGATAACAGAGGGGAAGAAGCAGATTCTGAGGCTGGTGGCACACACTTCCAAGCTGCCCCTCATCAACTTTTCCCCTCCACCCACCAGCTTAATACGCTTGTTTCAAAGGATCAGAGCTTTTTTTGCATTCAAGGTTAGAGAACTTGGACTGCCAACCTCAGTTAAAGGAAAGTCAGCACAGTCACCATAGAAACAATTCCACAACAATTCAACACTGCCGAGAAAAAAAAATTAGAAAAACCCACGAGGTCTCCTACAACATAATCTGCAGCAGGTTGGGCAAAATGTGGCTGTAATTAAGATTGAAACCTCAATACTTCACTATCAGACACATGCATACGATAATGCACCTTGGCTGGGGTAAAATGGAGCAGTTTGTCTCATCTCCACACATTCAGAACAAGATGAATAAAAAGATAAGATCATTGCCCATGCCCGTCAACATGCTGCAACTCCTACCTCATATTGTGCATGCCCTGCACAAATCAGTAATAGTTCCAGTGTCCGCAGGTCTCCAAGCCCTTGCCCTGGGGTCTGCACGATCACCTCCAAAAACGTCTCAGATAACTCAGTAAAAATCCGACAGTAATTCAAAACTCTGCAATAGAAGGATCACTAGAAATCAGCATGAATTGTAAAATAAAATTTCTTCCATCAAAATACCTCTTAAAAGAAATTAAACCAGGGAATTACAAATGAAAAATATATTATTGCCTGCATAGAAACATAGAAAATAGTAGGCCATTCAGCCCTTCGAGCCAGCACCGCCATTCAATATGATCATGGCTGATCATCCTAAATCAGTACCCCGTCCCTGCTTTCTCCCCATATCCCTCGATTCTGTTAGCCCTAAGAGCTATATCTAACTCTTTCTTTTGAAACATCCAGTGAATTGGCCTCCACTGCCTTCTGTGGCAGAGAATTCTACAGATTCACAATCTGGGTCGAAAGAGTACCCACATCCCTCAAATCAGAATTATCAAATTATAATGGCATATAAGGCAGGAAAGTTGTATATAAAATAGCTAAGCCATAGGCAGACTATTTTGTAAAGTTCTGGTAGCCCTATGACAAGACCTGGTGAGTGTACATTTCAAAATGCTCTTGAGAAGATGTTACTGGGCTGTCTTAGTTTAGAGATACAGGCCCTTCAGCCCACCGAGTCCGCACCACACCTGCGATCACATTAACACTATCCCACACACACTACGGACAATTTACACAAACCCAAGCCAATTAACCCACAATCCTGTACATCTTTGGAGTGTGGGAAAAAAACAAACATCTCTGAGAAAATCCACACGGTCGCGGGGAGAATGTACAAACTCCGTACAGACAGCACCCGCCGTCAGGATCGAACCCAGGTCTCCAGTGCTGCAAGGCAGCAACTCTACCGCTGCGTCACCATGCCTCTGGCAATGTGCTCAGCTATTCCAGTTTAACAGTCCACTACATTGTCATGGTTCAGAGTCACATAAAATTAAAGATTATATCTTTCAGTTTTTACCAATAATAAATAGAAAGCACCCCCTAATGAATATAGATGCATTTTAATTTTTAAAAAGTATGTTCATAAGCGCCATTTTTTTAAGTGCAGGTTGTAGTAACAATTTAAATTGCCCCTTCTCTTCCAATTGGATTTGAACTCATGATTTCACATAATCAGTTCATGACTTTGAGTTACCAGGTATTCAACTATGTCAATGTTGCCACAATGCCCATCATAAACCTCTTCTAGTTCAAATCAGAACCACCAATGCCCAATGACACGTCAGATTATGTCAAGTTTTAAACATTCTTACTTATCAAGATCCTCACGTGCCACAGCCATATGATATGCAGATTCGAGAGTTAGAACACCCTGAAACAGATGCAGAGCTAACGGTATTGTTGTCTCCACATTCTCAATGGCATACAACGCTGAACAGACACAGTCTGATGCAGCCTCGTGCAGGTTTGTCGATGTATCATCACGTTGCTGGAAGAAAGGAATTCCTCAGTTAGTATGGGAGAAGCAAGCAGAGATCCCACCCCTTGTCAACAAATAATGACCATCACTGAAAAGTGTGAAGAGCGGATTTAATTGGGAGAACGAGATTTGAGCTCATGCATGCACAAGTCAATGAGTGAGACAAAATCTATGTTGGTGGGACAGGAACAAGGAGAATTGTGTGTGCCAATCATCTGCTTTAAGAACCTGCCACACAGATGGTCATACATTTGTTAAGTGGCTGTAAAGAAATGCTTGTACTACCATTTGTGGCGTCAACCAAGCAATGGAGATATAATAGAGAACGAGCAAAAAAAGTCAACCTGAGGTGAAATGATGTCATTAATATTTTTTATTTTAACATGGGCATCACAAAAATAACAGGGATCTTCTGTCAACTATTGATAATCTGAACCTTATTCGGGTTGCAATGTTAAACCATTCCAGCTATGTTAAATAACGGTCATATATTGTTTGTTATAATTCAGCAATTCTCTAATAATGGAAGTGGAGTTTCAGTTCAATAAATATGGATCCTTCACACTTATTCTACATCGGTAAACTGTACAGATTGCAACTAGGCAGTTTCGATTGAAGAACTCACCAAAACCTGAAAAAGGATTAGCAGTAGTCGGTTATTTGCCATGAAGCTGCTATCCAAAACACCCAGGTTAAACCAGCTGCCCAAGCATCGGAACACTTTCATCAGAGTCTTCTCCTCGTTGCCGCAGCTCTCTGTGCAGGCTGTCTGGGGAATAAGAGGTGGCCATTATGGATTTTCATGGCAATGCAAAATATTTCCATGATTTGATGAAGATAGGAATGCATGCAGGGGACTGCAAATGGTTGCTTGCACTCTGGTTCAAATTCACATACACACTTCACATGGTCCATATGTGGATCAGCTGAGTGGATCAACTGAATCACATCCAAAACGTACACAAACATAAAATATTCAAATGCTATATAAAGACAGGCCTAGATAAGCTATCAGGTCTTGCAGAGGTTTAGGCTCCATAAGAGCCTCCTCTATTTCTTCCTCTCTAGCTTTTAATTTAACTCTTCTCGGTTCTTTCGTACTCAATCTGACTTGTAATTCGTAATCTCCACCTATGCATTTATATAATTCACCTCAACAATTCACTGTAGAAGAAAGTTTGCCAAAAGGAGATGGTTAATTATTTCTTCACCCAATGGAAGTTCACCTGATTAACTCTTGAAAGGGGGAACTAGTGGTAGGAGACGTTGAGATGGCAGGGCCCATGCTCTAAACAATGTGGAAATGAAAATTTCTCTCTTTGAAATATTCGATATTCTCATAATAGAAAAGATTCTTTCAGCCATATTTTCCTGCACAAGCACTTACAATTGGTCAGTATTTCAAATTAAAGGGTCAACCATTCAACACTGAGCTGAGAGTAGTTGTTCTTCGAAACTCCATACCCAGGAAGATTGGGACAAGAAAGAAATAACATTTATACAAAGGCATAAAATTAAAAGGTTCTCCTTATTTAGACAGAACAATTCTTTATTTAACTCCCCCTCCCATTCCCACACTGTCCTGGGGCTCCTCCATTGTCAGAGTGAGGCCCAGTGCAAATTGGAGGAACAGCACCCCATATTTAGCTTGGGCAGCTTGCAGCCCAGCGGTATGAATATTGACCTCTAACTTCAAGCAACCCTTGCTTTCCCTCTCCTTCCACCCCTCCCCTTCCCAGTTCTCCACTAGTCCGACTGTCCCAGATTACACTGTATCTGTTTGCTTTGTTACCTTCTCCTAGCTAACAATGATCTATTCAACATTTTCCTTAATCATCCCCTTTAGAGTCATGGAGATTTGAGTGACACAGTGTGGAAACAGGCCCTTCGGCCCAACTTGCCCACACCAGCCAACATGTCCCAGCCACACTTGTCCCACATGCCTGCGCTTGGTCCATATCCCTCCAAACCTGTCCTATCCATGTACCTATCTAACTTTGTACTGTTTTCACACCTTACACTTCCTTATCTAATTATCTCCCTCTCCCCTGACATCAGTCTGAAGAAGGGTCTCGACCCAAATGACCACCTGTCCCTTCCCTCCAGAGATGTTGCCCGTCCCACTGACATACTCCAGCATTTTGTGCCTATCTCCAGTTTAAACCAGCATCTGCAGTTCCTCCCAACACATTTCTAAACATTCTATATGCTCCAGGTATTAACATTACATACATACCAGCATGGATACCACTGTGCTTGAGGAGTATGCCAGGTCCTCGATTATTTCAGTGCGGCGGTTAGCTCCAATTCGAAGCGAGCGACTGTGAACTTCCTCTGGGAGCACAGTTAAGATTTCTAACAAGAAGGATAGGGATGATGGGTCATTGCCATACCTGAAATTAAAGCAACAATGAATCAATGCCATTTCTCAAATTTGCCTGTGGTTTGTTTTCATCTGTACATTTCAAGACCTAAATAAAAGGATTTAAATGCATATCTTACAAGCATAATTGGAATAAAAATTGTGCAGTTTGTTTAGGAGAGATCTCTTTGTACAGCGAGGCCTTCCTAGTTATTAGCACACATTCATAGAATCACCAAGTTTGCTTCACATTTGGAAAAGAACATGCAAAGTGAAGTATCTATTTTTTCCCTCTCATTCGATGCAATGGATGAACAAGCTGCTGCATAGCTACCACCTTCCCCAAGTGGGATGATGCTAGGAGAGGGGAAGTAACTTGAGGGAATATCCTTTGTTACTGTTGCCCCACCCTGACCAGGAAGTAGCTCCTTCTGCTTTCCCATGAAATTGCACCAAACAAATACAGTCACTTACTTTTCAGTTAGCATTTGCACGCATCCTTTCCATGAAGCCATTTGCAGGGCAAGATCTGCAATCGCCAGAGCCAGCTGAAGAGAGAAATATTATCAGTACCTGCATTAAAAACATTCATTCTACAAACAAAACTCGGGTACCAAGGTTGAACCAACTTCAAGTCACTACTCTTAATTCAACTGACAATTTCTATTCCATAATTCAAAAAACAGTTATTCTTCAATCGAGCGGACAACAGGCCTCAATTAAGCCTGCAGGGAACAGCTTTATCTGGGCCACATGCATCCCCAAAAGGATGGGGAGAAGTTGTGGGAATCTGCTAATGCTTCTCTTGATAACCACGGGAAATCAAGGCTGGGTCAATAAGGGTCAACAGTTCTTTAATGTTTATATCACTTCGCATACTGAAGAAGACAGTATTTGCCAAATCTGGGGAGGGAGAATGCAAACCAAGAAAATCTGAAAGAAACATTTCATATTTGGCAATCATAGAAGCATTTCCAACAGTACATGATAATGTTCCCTGTTGTCCATGATCTTCTTACAAAATCTGGTTCTATCCATTTCTCCCTATGTCTGGCTCTTTACTCAGTTTAGGGGAATATAAATACAATTGTAGTTCAATTGCAGTTTCCCCATGGTGCATTTTAGTGCTTTGTAAAACTGACTTGCTGTGCAAGGAAACAATTGCTTAATAAAGTAAAGTTGAATAACCTTTTTGAATAACTACTTGCCAGCCAGCATACAAGGAAAAAACATACTTAATTGAGAAATGTGTCATCTTGCTACAGGTAGGGACTTCACACCATTGAGTGAACAGAACAAAATAGCTATTTTTAAATAAATACTGAAAGGAATTAGTTGAGTAGCGCCCTCAAATAATATACAATAACACTCAGAGAAGGGATTATTAGGTAATCCTTCTTATCTAAAACTGACCTGTGTAACAATCACAGGGGACACGTCCTTCAAATTCTGAATATGGGTGAGTAGTGAGTCTCGTAGGGAGGCATGTGTTTCAGGAGGAAGTTCATTAAATGAGGTCTGAATCTTCATCTTCATTGTCTGAGCTGCAAAGTAGCAGAGCTCCACCTCTTGCTGCAACTGAAGCAGCTGATCTGCAATCTCCCAAGCAAACATCTGCAGTGGGAGGGTTGAGGAAAGGGGGGGGGGGGGGGGAAGGGAAAATAAAAAAAAGAAGAAATGTCAAGGCAGTTAATCCATGCAAGCATTAAGGCACAATTCACTCAAAAAATCTCATAGACATCTTAATCAACTGAGTTTTGGGGAAATAACAAACTTTGTTTCACCTCAATTGTATGATAAGTTATCACAAAAATTGATTGTTTTCCCATGTCTAAATATTACAGAAATTATCTCCAGATAAACATGCATTGTACAAATCGGTATCATGGCACCTGTCAAATGTTGCATTGGTATGGATTCAATTTTACGAGTTTATAATGCCCACGACTGTGCACTGACAGTTAAGATCTTTATGGTGCCACAAAGTGGTGAAAAGCAGTGGATACATTTCATCAAGATAGTATTCTAAGAATCTAAAAAAGAGCCAGATTTTAAGAGTTGAGGAATAGAACACTTCTATGCAAAGGAGGATTAAAGTTTGGAACTCTTTTCTACAACCGTCTACAGCTGAGAACATAAGAATTTAAAATACTGGGCCATTCATGCCTGCTCTGCAACTTGATAGCATAACAAGTGATCTTTTATTTCGGTGATACTTTCCTGAAGAACCCCTTTGACTTCCTTAAAGTCAAAATACTTTTCTAAATATACCCAGTAACTGAGTCTCTCCACTGTCTTCGTGGGGAGAAAAATTCCAGATTCTGACGGATGATGACATTTCTTCTCATTCTGGCCCTGAATAGGTAACTTAGTTCTAATCCAGTTCAACCTGAAAAGTTGTCCCTATTTCTCTTTCTGTAGATGCTGCCTTCGTTTCTGCAGCATCTTCAGTTTTCTGATTTTCCCTTTATTTTGAGACTGGGACGTCTGGTTCCAGACACTTCAAACCGGATATCATCATCCCCAAATTTACCCCATCAGGGCCCTTAGAAAATCTGCATGTTTTAATCAGATCACCTCCCATTTTTCCCAAACTCAAGGCCCTGAGATAAAAGGAACCATCCCACAGAAATCACTCTGTTGAACCTTTGTCAAAATGCCCTCAATCATAAATAGTGACCAAAAACAAAAAGATTATCTGAGAACACCAAATAAGAATGTGATGGGCTCTTAACCAGGTCATTGTAAATTAAGATCCTTAGGTACCTGGTTATGAAAACAACACTATTTGTAAAGTGACTTTAAGGAAGCAGGAATTAATCAGCTAGTCAAACAGCATCTGTAGAAAGAGCAATTAGTTAACGTTTTGGCTTCTTCAGGTCAGGAGCAAACGCAATAGTGAGCAAGGCAGTTGTGTGTGTGGGGGGAGGGGGGGGGGGGGGGGGGAGTTGCCCTATCCATTCTTTCTCGAGGAAGGATCCTTGAATTGAGCTATTATCTAGTTTCTCTTTCCACAGGTGCTGCTTCTTCGAGCATTTAAATTTTGGTTTCAAATCCAGTTTTATTTATTTTCCTTTACTATCAGGAAACAAATTGGCTTTCTGAAATCAAGTTGACACTAATCCTGTGTGAAGTTTAATATCTACAGAGCAACTTGGTCACCTTCTTGTGAAGATTACTCATATCCCAAATAACATACATTTTTTAATAGACCAATTAAATATCTAAATATCTAAAACGTCTGTTTATAAAGCATCTGCGATGCTTTCTATACAGAAGATTCATAAAAAGTGATTAATAAGCTGTGCTGGAGTTGGACTAGGTAACCAAAGGTCCCCTATTCCCCAGATTGATTGACCGACCGCTATGGGGAGCTACTACAATTAATCCCCAGGGGTGACTGAGGTCCCAGTTATCTTCCACTTAACGCCTAACCACTCCCTTTCTGATTTATTTGCAATACTCTAATGAGGTCTAACATAAGTTTGAGGATACAACCGTATCTTCTTAATGTGAAAGTTGCAGCCAACATTGCTCAATTTTGTATCCCACAACTTTGTATCTGTCTGTATCTGAATCGGCCCGGTTATCCATCTTCTGATATTGCCTTAAGTTTTTTTCCCTCCTTTAAAAAGCTTTATCCGCTGGGAGATATTTCTTTGCCTTACCCCTTCCTCCCAATAGCTTGATGCCTACTTGTATTCTCTCCTTCCTAGTTCTGATGAAATGTCTTCGACCAGAAACATTCACACGATTTCTCTTTCTAGAGCTACTGCCCAACATGCTCAGCATTTTCTGAACTCTTTCACTTTTATTTCAGTTAGGTAAACACAAAATACTGCAGTAACTCAGCAGGACAGGCAGCATCTCTGGAGTGAAGGAATGGGGACGTTTCGGGTCGAGACCCTTCTTGTGTAACCAGTTGATTTCTACCTTGCTGGCTCAAAGCCAAGGCTACCTGCAGTGCCTTGCAGGATCATCACACGGCACAGTGTTGTATTAGTCGCAGCAAATTTAATGCAAAAGTACCATGGTAGGAAATAATTTTTGTGGCTAAACAGGGACAAGTCAGGGGAGTGGGTCATCGGGTATTACTCTTGCATTGAGTCATGACAGACTTGATCGGCTGAATGTCCCCTCAAGGCTGTAATTATTCTGTGATTGTTGTGCCTTTCGCTCTCTCTCTCTCTCCCCGCCCCCCCTCCCCCCAGTCTGCAATCTATTCATTTTAGATTTTCCAGTTAGGAGTAACAGCCTTTCTGCTTCAAAATGAATATTCTTGCCTTGGAACAAGGATTAAAACTCAACACAGTACTCTTGCACTTGCCTTACCAAAGCCCAGCACGGATGCAGTAAGATTTACTCACTCACTCTCCAGTAATAAAGACCAGCAGCTCATTTGGCTTCTTAATTGTTGTAGTTACACATGAACTTTAGTCTTTTATATACAAGGTAATCTAATTCCCTGAAACATTTAACAGTTCCTCAAGAATGTTTCTTTTCCTGCAACCAAAATAAGTAACTTTCTATTTTATCACCACCTTCTTTTGGATACACTTCTCTTTGTAAACTCTTGCCATCTTCTTTAGAGCATTATTGCCTAATAAATTATCAAAAAAAACAACGAACAGAGCAAAACAGTTTTCAATTCATAAAAGTGATGGTTCTGCCAGAAGTAATTTTTCAGAGTGGTGTTTTATCAGTTTTTTGTTCCAAGTATTTTCTTTATTAATTATGATTTGGCAAAATGACTTGCATTTTCTCCCTCCCTCCTTCCCTGCTTAAATAATAGTTACATCTATTGACTAACCTATTTGCATCTTTCCAGAATTTGAAGAGTGCAAAAGATCAGTATCAATGCACCCATCATCTCTCAACTATGATATCTATTCCAAGATCACAGGCCATTGGGTCCAAGGAAACTGCCAACACATTTTGCAATATTCTTCTAATTTCCAAATATTGATTATGTTATGATAGACTGTTTTCCTGTAATTCTGGATCACTATTGCAAGTTGTCATTCATTTCCTTATTCCCCATAATAATTTATCTTACTTCAGTATCCACTGGGATCCACATTTATTCTCCCTTCTCGGTTCCTGAAAAAGTTCTTCCAATCAATTATATTTCATGCTAATCTGCATCGGCTTTACTTCCACCCATTTTCGATTTCTCAGTCTGATTTCTAAAATTATGCCAATTGTTCTTCAACATTATACGTCTGTCGCTCAATTGGGATTTTTTTTTTAAAATTCATCCCCAGATTGGTCATTGTGACTATGGGAGCTTTATTTATTGGAGTAATATACACTTGTTGAGAACAATTAATTATATTATGTATTCATTCTTATTTATCGATTATTTGTGATAGCATACTGGCACAGCTGAAATCTGACCTCTGGTGTTGTCTATCTGGAGTTTGCGTGTTCTCCCTGCTATCACATGGATTTTTAAGCCATATTTATTTGATTTATCCCCATTTGTTTTCCCTTCCTTTTACACATCGTTTATCATCACACTAGAATAATTCATATAGAACTGTGGTTTTGACTTCAAATTCACAAATTTCCCTTCACTGAAACATCTCTCCTTCTCCCCAGCAACATTTTGTTAAAATTTTAAGCACCTTCGATAACAATCCATAGTGTACCTTAGTAAATTCAAACTGTTTCAATTTCTCTGGTTTCTACTTATTTAAATCATCCCAACGAGTTGATTTTGTGTGCATTTTACAATGTAGCTGCGAAAATAATTCTTTAAAAAGTTTCTCTCCTCAGAATAATCCAAAGGCAAAAAAATATGAAGACATACAAAACCTAACAAAAAATAATGCTGACTGCAGATGCTACAATCTGGAGGAACAAAATCTGCTGGAGGAACGCTGTGGGTTTAGCAGCATCTGTGGGGGGAAAGGAACTGAAGCTACTTAGCAAGTCATACAGCAACTGTGGGATAAGAAACAGCAATAACATTTCAGGTTAATCGATCATCAGAATCTGAAAGGTTAATTCTTCTATACAACTACCAATGCTGCATAAAACGATCCCGGCTCATTCTCATATGGTTGAGGATAACTTGTCAAATGTTCAGCTCTTAAAATGGGCTTTCTTTTCATCTGGGTCCACTATTGGTAAACCTTGTCTCAATTTTTATTTGTTTATTTTCAACCTCTTAGACTAACATTCATTAATTGTTCAAACAGACTTTACAGATTTTTTTTCTTTCACTAATACTAGCAACATTTTTTTATTTAATTTACTCGAGACTTTTAGACTAATTATCAGATTTATCATTATTGCCATAAAAGTAGATCACAAGCTTTATCTAATGGCCTTCATTCAGTTGGAGCCAAAATTAGGACATTGCCTCTTTAATTTTAACAAATCAGCAATATTAGATTTTCAGATGGTGAAATATAAAACTAAACTATTGACATTAAATTCAAACTAATCGCATGCGATTTCTTTTCACGTTTCCTTCTCTTTTAAACTATGAGATTAAAGTTTTCAGATGATGTTTCATTTAAGGACTAATGTAATAATAATAATTGTTAAGTTACTAAGATGGAGGAGGGGCTCTCTGGCTTCATCATCGCAGTTTGCACATTCCATTGGTGACACCTTTCAATGGTCTTAACTCTTTGACATTAAAATAAAGTTGTTTTGAACAGAATAAAGTTTGCTAAGTAGCGGTCTCGCTGCTCCAGCGCGACGTTTATTTCCGCCTCTGCCTCCCTCCGTGTGGGCCCGGGCTCGGGCCCGGGTTAAAATCGGGCGGGCGGGCCTCCTTCACCGCGCTCACTTCCCTCCTTCCACGGCGTTCCCTTACCGATCTCTGGAACTCGCCGAGCCAGACGGAAGCGCGCTCCTTGCCGGCGGGGTCGGGGTCGTGGTAAAGCGCTTTGACGGCCTGGTAGACGACGGTGAGCGAGGGCCTGTCCACGGCCATGGCGCCTGGGCCTGCCGCCCCGCTGCGGCTATGGTGCGAAGTAAGTGCGATTCTCGATCCGGAACCGCTCGATCTCCCGCAGCGAGCCTCTCAGTTCGTTCCGGGAGTTGTGGCTATTTTTTAAATTCAGTTCTTTAATTTTAAATCGCCTCGCAGCGTCTCGGAGCCGCCATTGAGCCCACACCGGAACTTGGCCTCACACAACAAGCGCTCCGATTGGAACACCGGACCGTCACTTCATGCAGACAGGAAGTGGCTGGGGAGGGAAGAGCATGGTGGACCCGGAGTCTCTGCTCCCGGAATCAAGGATCCTAGAGCTTGCTTGCTGGATATAGGATCTTTGCCCGGAATAGCCTGGCCCAGACCACGTTGGCTTGACAGGGATGGAGGCTAGAAGTGGGCGCTGCCCACACTTGTTATTGGCTTCCCATTTGACGATGATATTCATTTTTGTACTAACATTAAATGTTTAATATCTGATGGAAAACAGTGCAATGTGAGATACTAAGCTTGACAAAGCAACATAATAAAATTTAAAAGCAGAGAAAACAAAACTGCAAGGTGTACGAAGGAACTGCAGATGCTGGATTACACCGAAGATAGACACAAAATGCTGGAGTAACACAAAAATATGCCTGTGGGACTGGCAGCATCTCTGGAGAGAAGGGATGGGTCCCCATTTAACTGCAAGGCTTGCATTCATGTAACACAATATTATAGGATGTCAAGTCACGAGCGTTTTATTGTCATGAAACATTGAAAAATAGGTGCAGGAGTAGGCCATTTGGCCCTTCGAGCCAACAACTCCATTCAATGTGATCATGGCTGATCATCTAAAATCAGTACCCCGTTCCTGCTTTTTCCCCATATCCCTTGATTCCTTTAACCCTAAGGGCTACATCCAACTCTCTTTTGAAAACATCCAATCAATTGACCTCACTGCCTTCTGTGGCAGAGAATTCCACAGATTCACGACTGGGGGAAAATGTTTTTCCTCATCTCAGTCCTAAATGGCATACCCCTTATTCTTAAACTGTGACCCCGGGTTCTGGACTCCCCCAATATCGGGAACATTTTTCCTGCATCTAGCTTGTCCAATCCTTTAAGAATTTTATATGTTTCTATAAGATCTCTCATCCTTAAATTGAATACAAGCCCAGTCGACCCATTCTTTCATCATATCTCAGTCCTGCCATCCTGGGAATTAACCTGGTGAACCTACACTGCACTCAATAGCAATAATGTCCTTCCTCAAAGTAGGAGACCAAAATTGCACACAATACTCCAGGTGCGGTCTTACCAGGGCCCTGTACAACTGCAATAGGACCTCCTTGCTCCTAAACAGAACCTGAAACAGAACAATTCTTACAAGCGTCAGTACAACAGATAGGTAAACATAGCACTCTGTAAAACCCATAATGAACAACAAAAACAGTTCAGTATATATAAATGTATAGAAGTAGAAGAGTAACGGTGGTGCAGCGGAGAGTTGCTGCCTTACAGCGCTTGCAGCACCAGAGACTCGTGTTTGATCCCGACTATGGATGCTGTCAGTACGGAGTTTATATGTTCTCCCGGTAACCAGTGTGGGTTTTCTCCGAGAACTTTGGTTTCCTCCCATACTCCAAAGACGTACAGGTTTGTAGGTTAATTGGCTTGGTGTACGTGTAAAATTCTCCCTAGTGTGGGTAGGATAGTGTAAGTGTGCGGGGATCGCTGGTCGGTGCAGACTCGGTGGGCCGAAGGGCCTGTTTCCACACTATCTCTAAACTAAACTAAACTAAAAGTAATAGTATAGTAGCATAGAATACGTATGAGCAAAGAAGCTGGAAGGTCATGTTGCAGTTATATAAGATATTGGTGAGGCCGCATACAGAATATCATGTTCAGTTCTGGGCACCATGTTATAGGAAAGATGTTGTCAAGCTGGAAAAAGATGTAGAAAAGATTTATGAGGATGTTGCCATGACTCGAGGCCTGAGCTATAGGTCGAGAGGTTGAGCAGGCTAGGACTATATTCTTGGAATGCAGAATGATATTCATTTGAGGTGATGAGAGGTGATCTTATACAGGTATACAAAATCATGAGAGGAATAGATCGGGTATATGCACAGTCTCCTGCCCAGAGTTGGGGAAATCAAGAACCAGAGGACATAGGTTTAAGGTGAGAGGGGAATATTTTAATAGGAACCTGAGGGGTAACTTTTTCATACAAAGGGAGATAGGTGTATGGAACAACTTGCCAGAGAAGATAGTTGAGGCAGGTACTATCGCATTAACAAACATTTAGACAGGTATATGGATAGGACAGGTTGAGATGGATATGGGTCAAATACAGGCAGGTAGGACGAGTGTAGATGGGATACGTTGGTCAGTGTTGGCAAGTTGGGTCGAAGGGGCCTGTATCCACGTTGTGTGACTCTATAAAGGAAATAAATAGACAATAATAGTGCAAAGTCAAAAATAATGTCCCCAACGCTATATAGTTCGGAGCATATTTGGAGTTGCAGTGCTTAATAGCCTGATGATTGTAGGGAAGAGCTGCTCCTGAACCTGGACTCCTATACCTTCTTCCCAATGGCAGGGGTGAAATGAGGGTGGCCAGGGTGGTGTGAGTCTCTGATGATGCTGGTTGGTTTTTTTGAGTTTGCAGATCCCTTCGATGTTAGGGGGTCAGTACTCGTGATGGACTGGGCAGTGTTCACCACTTTTTGCAATCTTCTTTGTTCCTGAGTGCACGAGTTTCCAAACTAGGCCATGATGCAACCAGTCAAAATGTTCTCTACTCGACACCTGTAGAAGTTCAAGAGAGTATTCATTGACATATCAGATCTCCTCAATCTTCTAAGGAAGTAGAGCGTTGATGGGCTTTATTTATCATTGCATCAAAAGTGCTGGGACCAGGACAGATCTTAAGAGATATGCACGCCCAGGAATTTGAAGCTTTTGTCTCTCTCCACCACCATCCCGTCGATAAAGAAAGATTTGTAATCCTCGTTCTTCCTCTTCCAAACACAACAAACAGTTCCTTGGTCTTACTAACATTGAGAGCAAGGCACCATTTGATCAGTTGATCAATCTCCCTCCTATACAGCAACTCATTGTTATCTACAATTCGTCCTTCTGGTGGTGTCGTTGGCAAACTTGAAGATGGAGTTCGAACTGTGTCTGGCTACACAGTTATAAGTATAGAAAGTAGAGCAGGGGGCTGAGCACGTAGCCTCGAGGTGCCCCTGTGCAGATGGTTATCAAGAACGAAGTGTTGCTGCCAATTCATACAGATTGTGGTTTGTTGATGAGATTCCAGTTTCACGGGGATGCGCAGAGACTCAGTTCCGTAAGCTTGGTAACCAGCTTTTTAAAAAAAAATCAAAAATAATTTATTTAATTACGATCACGATACAAAAACCAAACCGTGGTAATACCCACCCACCAACCCCGGTAAAGGGCAAGCATCTAGTTCTGCAAAGCCCGCTTCTGCTTGGCGCCGTGACTCGCGGATTGCCAGCTTGGCCAGCCCTAGGAACAATCCAACAAGGACATCTTCGGCCCTACCCACTCCCTAGATCCCGTCACCTGTCCTTCAGTCGCTGCCAGCAGAGTTGCTTCTCCCCTTACGGACCCTAGGTGGAGTGGTGGTGTGCCTTGCCCTCCGGACCTTGGCTCCAAGGGACGCTCTACTGGACCCTCCACCCTCAGCAGGATTGACGACGCTCTTGGCCTTGGTGTCCTTCTCCAGGTATTCCAAGAAGGACCTGGGCTGACGCTGGTCGTTCCCCTTCACCCCCTGCATGTCCTTGCCCCTCCCCCTCATTTTGAGGATGAGGTTCAGCAAGCTGGTTTGGCCCTGGAGGGAGGCCACTCTGGGCCAATGTTGGGCTCCTTTGATGGCCACGATGAACTTGCGGATTTCCTCCACTGGAATGAGTAGAGAGGCGTCGGGGGAAGTGAGAATATGCATTGACTCATTGTCCGCAGAATCCCCTTCCACCTACTCACTGCAGATGGAGTCACCGTCACCATCCCCATCCCCGAACACACCCTTAGTGCTCGATACTCCCGCACCACCCTCTGTGGCAGTTGCCTCTTCCCCATGCGCTGGTCTCTTCTCCACCTCAGCCCCATCCCTGCGGCCAGTGGCAGAGGGGCCTTCCCTCGTTGTACCCTGGGACTCAAGACCATCGACAGTGGGGGCGACTATCCCTACCCCAGTTGGGCCCAGAGTGGACTCTGGTGCACCAGACTCAGGGAGTCCCTCTGGGGCCAGGTCCTGAGGGAGAGAAGGGCTAGTTTCCCCTACCCCTTCCCCGCCTACAGTCTCTAACTCCAGAGGCGTGCTCTGCGCCTCGTCCTGGGTGGGTTGATCCTGGGCTTCCTCGGGTGCCTGATTCGGGACTCCCTCCCGAACACGAATCTTTCCCTTGTCCATATCACCCGAGTGGTCCTCATCGCCACCCTCCCCAGAATCCCCTCCAGAGCATGGGGCCGGGGCCTGAGCCAGAGGGCGGGTTTCTTCCTCCACCACAGTACTCCCCTCCCCCTGGAGGATTCTTGTTCGTCCCCCTTCCGCTCCTCCTTAGAGAGTTTTCTCCTTTTTTTCTAGGGTCACCTGAGCAGCCTTCTTCTGTGGCTCACCCTCCTCCCACCGGATCTCCTATGGCACTTGCAGGCTCCCTAATGGGAGGTGACAGGATGGGTGGAATGTTCTTGCCCCCAGGGGTTTTGTTCTCCAGGTGTTTCACTTTCTTTGCCACCTACCACCCCTTCTCGTGACCCTCCCCCTCCCCCCCCCCCGCACTCTACGCAACCCGATGGTTCCCTGACTCAACTACAGGGGGAGTGCAAGTTGAGGGGGTTAGTGGCACCGGATGCAGAGGCCTCCGCCCGGGATTTGGGACAATTCCACCAAATATGCCCTACATCCTTACAGGCACGCACCTTGGGTGCACCGATGTCTGGAAGATGGTGAAATCACACCCATCCTGATAGAAATTACACAGAAGCGCCTGTCAACTTCCTCCTCCCAGTCCAGCATCATTGTCAGCTGGCGCTGGAGGGAAAGAACGTGCCACAGCTCCTTTCTGTGGAACCCCTGGGATATTGGGGTGATGTCTGTGAGTACCTTCCCCATGGTGTGAAGGTGGGGAAGGAGGGCTTCGTTTGTGATACAGGGCGGGACGTTGGACAGAACCACCCATTGCGTTGTGGACACCAAGGGCTCGACCTGCAAAAATACTTCCCTCACTGTGACCCCTTTACTCAAGGCCGTGTTCATCCCCTCAAAGGACTCGAGGAGGAACACGGCCTTCCCAAACACCCTGCCCACGTACAAGACGCCTGCGGGCTTGGCTGCCACAGCCAGGGCCTATGAGAAGGTGGTGCAGGGAGTACATCGTGCCAGGGGTCCAAAAGGGGTCCCAGGAGCCAAAGGAGGGGGCCGGGAATTTCCTGAAATCTCAGAAAATGTTTGCATTGTGTGA
Organism: Raja brachyura; assembly: GCA_963514005.1. Next base: position 12,663,430 of record OY740799.1, on the reverse strand, counting down.
AGACTAGCATTCACATTTTGTGTGAGCCTACATAGTTTTATATAGCACAATTCATAGAAATTATGATCCATCATAACACGGAATGTTTTAACATTTAGCCGCGCAGTCCTCCAGGTTCATCTGGGGGGGCAAGTAGCACCTTATCCCATGCTGGAAAGGTGGGTTCCTCATGGGGAAATGGGTCCCAAGAGGAGCAGCTGAAGCAGCCCCCTTTGCATAGCTCCTGGAAGGCCCCGATCGCCAAGAACATTGACCCTGCATGGTATCAGGCACTACAATTTAAACAAAGCACTTGAACAAAATGCCAGATATACACAGACAGTCCAAATGGCATGAGGCCAAGTCCACACACAAAAACAAATATGGAACAGTTTGAGGAAGGAAGGCGAGTGGTGTAGCCTCGAACGTCGATAATGGCAGCTCCCACGAAAACTGCTGCTTCACCACCTCTACGCCCTTCTATCTCTCCTGCATTCCCCGGCGAGCTGCAGACTTTTGCAGGCAATCCCAGCTGGCCTCCGCTGCTCCTGCAGCAACGAAAGGGATTTGCTTGCAGTTGTTGAAGCCTCCTATCTCCGCCGGTCTTGCCGAGAGAAAGGAGGCTCATCCAACTCCAGCTTCCAAGGCCGTAGAGAAAGGTCGAGACGGTGCTGAAAACCTACCACACAGCTGGAAAGCCAGACCGGCCCGGCAGCAACGACGAGGCAGTAAGGCGGGGGGGGGGGGGGGGGAGTGATAGCATGCAGAGTAGAGAGCCAGTGAGATCACATCCTCTGTTGACCTGTTGTGGCGGCAGGCAAGTTGTAGCAAGTCCTGATTCTCGTTGAGGAAGGAGTGGATCTGTGCCATAACCAACTCTCAAAGCACTTCATCATCACACACTTTAGCCAGTCAGTAGTCATTGGGGCACATCTCCCTATACTTCTTGGACACCAATATAATTGATGCCCTTTGAAAGCAGGTGGGAACCTCATACCTCAATAAAAAGAGTTTGAAGATGTCCACAAAATCACCAGCCAGTTGTCTGCACAGGTTTTAAGAACTTGACCAGGTATTCTTGAACTACGCCCTGATTTGTAGGAAGTGATAGCGTGCAAGGCCCGCCACAGCTGCCAAACATCTGCCTCATCCTCCAGTTTGGAGTGGAAGTCCCTGTTAAACTTTTTGATGGCCTTCTCAAGGTCATATCTGGACTTCTTGTATAGCTCTGTATCACCTGACTTGAATGCCCGAGATCTGGTCCTTAGAAGAAGCACCACTTTTCAAAAGTATAGTGGAGTCTGAAAGTGCACAATCCCCACCCTACAATAGACAAAGCTCATTGAGGATAAGGTAGTCGATCAAAAAATATAAAAATTGAAGAGCTGTGTTTCCTCTCTAGCTACCAATTTCCCCTTAATGTACTTTATAAAATGTCTATGAATTCTCCTGTCAGATCTACGTCATACCCCATTTTTATCCTTCTGATTTCCTTCCAAAAACTTAACGACACAAAGTTTCAAGGAGAATTATAATTTTTGTCTATTCAGTAAGAGAAAGAATAAACAGGGCTCAAAGGGATTTGAACCTGGGACCTCTCGCATTTTAAGACTTTTTACCCAGAGAGTTGCGAATTTATGGAATTCCCTGCCACAGAGGGCAGTGCAGGCCAAATCACTGGATGGATTTAAGAGAGAGTTGGATAGAGCTCTAGGGGCTAGTGGAGTCAAGGGATATGTGGAGAAGGCAGGCACGGGTTATTGATAGCGGACGATCAGCCATGATCATATTGAATGGCGGTGCCGGCTCGAAGGGCCGAATGGCCTCCTCCTGCACCTATTTTCTATGTTTCTATGATAGATCCCTAAGCGGGAATCATGGCCTAGACCAATGAGCCCTTCTCCAGATGTTCAGTTACATTTTCTCTCCAAGAATGCATATATTTCTGAGGTTTTTGTACAAACAGCAATTGTAAAGTGGGAAAGCTCAGGTTGCAGAACCACAGTTCCCATGTAGCGTCAGCACACAGAATTACAAGTCTTGGTGCTCTCCTTATTCGGAACTCAAACCTCAGACAACAATGACCAAGATGCTCTGTTCCATTGATGAAGGATGGCTCTACAACTGTACATTTAGAGCAAGACAGCTGAGTCTCACTGTGTATGGATACCATTCAGAGAGGTTATGTACTTCTGAGTAGTGCAGGATGGTTGTATGTTTTTGTGTGCTTATCCAGTGCTATATTTTTATGGATTTTGGAGTATTTGTGCGGTGCGTGATACTGTCCAGAATAATTTTATTTTTGTGTTTATCTGGGTCATTAATGTTTCCATGTAGATGAAGTGTTCAGAATGGTTGTGTATTTCTGTACATTTATATGCTAGCTTGCTGCTTGTTTCTATGTATATATAAGATACATTATAGTTGTATTTATACTGTCTGGGATAACTTTGCTCTGATGCTTTCAGACAATATTAGCGAATGATGTTTCTATCTATTCATCCTGCAGAGAATAGCTTTGTGTTTCTATTTATTTACATTGCAAGATTTCTGGTGTCTCTATCGTACAAGCAATTGCCCACAGTGTCACTGCTGGCAATCAATATCAAATCAATATAAAACCTTTATGTTTCACGACTCTGGAGTGCTCCACTCTTAACAATGACGTCTTCTCACCTGGTCTACACATGAACACTGCTCCCCAGGGATAGCTGATGGTGTCAGAAACAAGAATCTTTGTTAATTTACCCGATTGCCTTATATGGATGAGATTAATTTTAGGAACCCAACTTTCAGCTGGTTTTGATCAGCCAATTCATTCCAATTAAAGTTTATTATTTCCTCATTCGTGAGTCTCTGGTATATCTAATCCAGATGAAGAGAAACATATGTCTGCTTCTGGAGGATTGCCAGCGTAATCTAAGCCTCCACCTCCTTTTCGCACTGCAAAGTAGCAGAGACGTGGCAGTTTGGGAAGAGATATTACAAGTCCTCATTTTTTTAATTGAAGTTGACTTATTGGCTGAGGGGTATGATTTTCACTTGGGGGGAAAAAGTGATTCTAATGTTTAGGAGGTCCTGAGTTCAAATCCCCGTTAAGACATTTGTTTTTGTCTTTTTTTAAAATAATTTCTTACTAACTTATTACTTATTCCATTTAGATATCAAACCCATTTTATTCCCTTTCTTGTATTTCAGATACAAGAAAGGGAATGGAATACACCTGCAAATGTTGTCAAAGTTGTAAGTCTTCATCAGAAAGCTGCAATTTCAGTTATTTGATTGTGAAGGGTATCACAACCTATTCCTGATATTGTTTATGGGCTTACATAGAAACATAGAAACATTGAAAATAGGTGCAGGAGTAGGCCATTCGGCCCTTCGAGCCTGCACCGCCATTCAACATGATCATGGCTGATCATCCAACTCAGTATCCTGTACCTGCCTTCTCTCCGTACCCCCGATCCCTTTAGCCACAAGGGCCACATCTAACTCCCTCTTAAATATAGCCAATGAACTGGCCTCAACCACCTTCTGTGGCAGATAATTCCAGAGACTCACCACTCTCTGTGTGAAAAATGTTTTCCTCATCTCGGTCCTAAAGGAATTCCCCCTTATTCTTAGACTGTGACCCCTTATTCTGGACCTCCCCAACATCGGGAACAATCTTCCTGCATCTAGCCTATCCAACCCCTTAAGAATTTTGTAAGTCTCTATAAGATCCCCCCTCAGTCTTCTAAATTCTAGCGAGTACAAGCCAAGGCTTGTGTCCACTTCAGAGATATGCACACAATTTGAATGGACATTCCAAACGGAGGGCAGATATTCTCCAAACATTTTCATCAATTTCCACCAGACTTTAACATTCACCTGCAGTACGCATTAGATTCAATTTATAGTGCCCAATTAAACTTCCAATCACAAATCTTTGGAATGCAGGTGGAAAGTAGAGCACCCAAAGGAAACCTGTGTGATCACAGGGAGAACATGCAAACTCCACACAGACAGAACTCAAGGTCGGGATTGAACCTGGGACTCTGGATCTGTGAGGTAGCAGTTCTACTAGCTGTGTCACTGTACCACCCATATGCCAACCATACATATTCAACAGTAAAATGGTTCATTTTCATTCAGAGGCCATATTATCGCTATAATGCATTGACTTTAATTCCTATTGTTTAAGTTTACTCCTGGCTTCTCCGACTGCTGAATAACAACAATTATTAGGAAAAAACAAAAGTGCTGGAGGAACTCAGCGGGTCAGGTATCATCTGTGGAGGAACTGGACAGATGACGTTTTGAGTTGGGACCCTTCTTCGAATGTATTCAAGTAAGGGGGAGCAAGCTAGAAAAGCTAGGTGGGGGTGGGACAAAATGTAAGTGATAGGTGGATACAGGTGGGAAGGTTTGATTGGCAGAAGATGGATGGAGTAAGTGACAAAGGCTAGAGGTAAAAAAAGAGTCAATAGGGTGTCAGAAAAAGAGAGTGAAATGTAAAGCAGGAGGGAGGAATATACGTGGTCTGGGACAGGGTAAGGGGAATAGAGGGGGATATAAGGGGGATTCAGACATGAGAGATGAGTGTATGAAAGGGGTAATGTGTAAGGTGGCTGGGGTTGTGGAAGATGGTGGGAGAAATAGGAACCCACTTGGAGGGTGGCATGGGAAGGAAAGGGAGGTATGACTTGAAATTGGAGAATTCAATTTTCGTCCCATTATAAGCTATTCAAGCGGAATAAGCGGTGTTATTCCTGTCAATGGAGGAGGTCAAGGACAGAAAGGTTGGCATGTGAAGGCAAATGGGAATTAAAATGGTTAGCAACCAAGAGATTCAGCAGGCCTTGGTGAACAGAGCATATATTCGGCAAAGTGGTTGCCTGGTCGACACTTGGCTTTGCCGATGGCAAAGAGGCCACATCAGGAACACTGAGTGCAATATATAGGGCCTGAAGAGGTGCATATACAGGTACATGTGCGAGTTATTAGCGAGTAGGATTAAAGAAAATTCCAAGACTTTTTATTCAAGCATTAAATTCAAGAGGTAATGAGCGAGAAGATAGGGGTGCTCAAGGATGAAGGAGGCGATTTAAATGGTCAGAATATGTAGGCAAGGTACTAAATGAGTACGTTACATCTCTATTCACAAAGGGGAAGGACACAGCTGGCAGTAAAATCAATGTGCGGAATAGTAAATGCTAGGGCAGGGTAAGGTCAAGAAGGACGTGGCTCTCGAAGAGCATTAAGTTGCATAAATATGATCTATCCCAGGTTATTGCGAGAGGTAAGAGAGGAAATTGTAGGGGCCTTAATGAATATCTTTAGATTTTCACTAGCCATAGGTGAGGTCCCGGAGGACCAACGACTAGCCAATGCGTTACTTTGTTTAAGAAGGAAAGTAGAGATAATTCAGGAAATTCTACTCATCAGAGTAGAGCCAGGATGTTTAGGCGCTAAAAATCTCTGAAATAGGCAGGCAAAAAGGCATAATAAAATTACAAAAAAGGCACGGAAAAGGCATTTATTGCAAAAAAAGGCATAAAAAGGCATTTATTTCCACCACCAAAATATGGTTAAAAATGATAATTGTAAAGATATACTACATTAAATGATCGAAGTTGCCTGGTTGCACATAACTACCAACATTTTTTCAAATTATCTGGTGTTAAACTATGCCGTCTGTCAGACAGAATATGCTACAGTTGTGAAAACTTCTTTCTAGCTGAGGTCACTGGTGCATACCTGAAACAAGCTACAAACTGTACATTCATGTCGATATCTTGTGCATTACAACTACTTTTGAGAACTTGAGCTATGTTTTGTATTTCTTCAAAAGATCTTTGTTGGCAAAAATCACCCTCTCATATTTTCTCTGCCACCGACTTGTGTTTAGCTGTCTGTACATGCTGGGAGACGAAATATTTCCTCTCATGATTCACTGCTTCTCACATGCTTTGCAAAACAGCACACAGTTGTCTGTAGAGAATATATCACTCCCGTACACTCTCACCAAATCGTTCAGTTTTTTAACAAGGCGTTGACTTGACTTTAGGCATTTTGACGCTTGCAGGGGTAGATCCTACAGGAGCGGGGATGCAGACCTCTACAGGCAGGCCAAGTACAAACTGAGAAGAGGAATCAGAGCTGCCAAGGAAAGGTACTCTGAGAAGTTGAGGAGCAAGTTCTCAGCAAATGACTCTTCTTCAGTGTGGAAGGGCTTACAAGAAATCACAAGCTACAAGAGGGGGCGCCATCGAGTATGGCTGCCCTGCCAGCAGCTGTTAGTCAATTCGCCATTTAAAAAAATATTTAGTGAGTTAAAACTGTTTGTTTTGGAGGTCTTCTAGTCTTTTTATGTTGGGGGGGGGGGGTTAAAGGGGAAACTAATTTTCTCAGTCCCTACATGGTCGGAGATGCGACTTTTCTCCGAGCCATGTTTTTGTCCCTTCCTCGCGGCCTACCAACAGTCTGGAGTGGTGTTTCCTGCTGGGACTGGCCGGGACTTCAGCTTCGGCGGCGGGGCAGCGCTGCGGCACCATCGTAGAGCGGGTGATGCCTTACCCGGGTCGCCGTGCGGTAGGCTCCGGAGTGCTGCGACCGCCGGCTCCAACATCGCGGAGCTGCATCGCGGACGACACGACTGTGGTTGGACGTATCTCAGGAGGAGATGAGACAGCCTACAGGGAGGAAGTCCAAAGATTGGCAGCGTGGTGTTCAGACAATAACCTCATCCTAAATACCACAAAAACAAAGGAAATTATCATAGACTTCCGTAAGAACAGTGCAGCCCTCCAACTCCTATTCATCAATGGGGACTGTGTGGAAAGGGTCTCAGACTTCAGAATCCTGGGCACACAAATTGCGGAGGATCTCTCCTGGACCACAAACACCACCACAGTAGTCAAGAAGGCCCAGCAGCGACTCTACTTTCTGAGGATCCTCAGGAAAAACAACCTGGAAGAGAAGCTGCTGGAGTCCTTCTACCGCTGCTCTATCGAGAGTGTGCTGGCGTACTGTATAACCACATGGTATGCCAGCTGCTCTGCAGTGGACAGGAGAGCCCTTCAAAGAGTCATCAACACCACCCAAAAAATCACTGGCTGCCCACTGCCCACCCTGAAGGACATCTTCAGCTCTCGCTGCCTTGGCAGGGCAGCCAGCATCATGAAGGACCCTTCCCACCCTGGTCACAACCTGTTCCACCTACTGCCTTCTGGCAGACAGTACAGGTCTTTCAAAACTCGCACGAACAGACTCAGAGACAGCTTCTACCCCATAGCCATATGTGAGCTTAACAATGCAAAATAAGAAATAACACTCACATTCAAACTGAATTGTTGTTTAATTGTTTTTTTTAATATGTATATATTTTTACCCTTCCTATATTTTAACATTGTTCTTGTGAACTGCACTGTTGGATTGACTTTTAAATTTTGTTGCACCATGTGCAATGACAATAAAGAGATTCTGATTGTATAAGGAGTATAGTTGGGCGCTGAGAATGCATCCTAAGAATGCATTGGGGCATCAGCGTTGATAATTATCGTTGAGTATTGAGTACACGAGTTAGCAAATCATGTTGCAGCTTTATAGGATGTTGACTAAACCACATTTGGAATATTGTGTGCAATTCTTGTCACCCCATTCCAGGGAAGATGAAGTTTTTGGAGAGATGTTAAGACAATGCTGCTTGGATTAGGGGGCTTTACCTAAAAGGAGTGGTTGAACAAACTTGTATGATTTTCTCTGTCATGTCAGAAGTTGAAGGGAGAGCTGATAGAAGTATATTGTCAAGAGTGTTTTATTGTCATCTGTCCCAGATAGAACAATGAAATTCTTACCTGCTACAGACAACAGAATATGTAAACGTAGTACACTGTAAATACTATGATAAACGAGAGAAAAAAGTTCAGTGTGTATATATACACACACACACATACATATAATAGGTATGTTACAAAACTTACCTTCAGTGGCGCTGCAGTTCTGTCACTGCCCGTGTGCGCAACTTTGGCGCCTTTGAGAGGGGGGCGGGTTTAAAATGCCGTTTTCTCCAGACTATTCAAATCGATGTTTGTCAGGCTATTTAGTTGCTGAAGAAAAATGCTTCTTAAAATGCCTTTAATCAAAATTTCACGTTGCAAGAAGGTGACTTGGGCCCCATCCGAAATGGAAGTATTTTTCCTGCCGACATGTGGTTTAAACTCACCGCAAATGCAATGTTCCAAATGATCGCGTTCCACAAAATCCCACTCGCAAGATGATTTAAGTGGCCATTAATTTATGGGAATTAAACACTAAATTCCTTCCTTTTGGCTGGGTTAGAGGGCTTTACCTAAAAGGAGTGGTTGAACAAACTTGAAGAGTGGCCATTAATAAATGGCCATTAATTTACGGAAATTAAACACTAAATTCCTTCCATTTGGCCTTTAAATTCATGACAATGAGATTTAAAAACCATGTTATATTGTGAATTCTTGTGTGAATGTTATTTGGACACTTGGGCTATTTAAAAATGTTAACCTTTTCTGCAGAAATTGATAGATGTCTAAATCTAGTAATTGAACGTTGTAATTAGCTACAATTAGGTAACTAACTAATTATATGCTTTAATTTCAAGTCATCCAAGTAAGATTGTTTCATATTTGTTTCAGAATGCTTCAATCTATAATAACTGAAAATTTCATTCAGTTGTCTTAATTGTTAAGAAAGTTATGGGCTTTTGACTGTCATTGATCACAGCTTTTGAGTTAAGTCATTGGAAAAGCCATAGGGAACAAGATGCTAATTTCCAAATATGAAAACGGCCATACCTTTTTTAATACTGAAGATATGAAAATGAATCAGGTGTCAAATTCAACTTCTTTTTATGCTGTATCTGATGGGATAAATTGCAGACTATTTTTAAAATCTCAAAATTTTGCAACATTGCTATATATATATATGTATAGCAATGTTGCAAAATTTTGAGATTTTAAAAATCAAGTCTGCAATTTATCCCATCAGATACAGCATAAAAAGAAGTTGAATATATATATATATATACACACATATACACACACATACTCGAAAACAAACAATAATCATGCAATAATAATAATAATAATAGTCTATTGTAGTTCAGAGCTCATATGAGGTTCTAGTGTTTAGGAGCCTGGTGGCTGTAGGGAAGAGCTGTTCCTGAACCTGGACGTTAGTTTTCAGGCTCCTGTACCTTCTTCCCGATGGCAGTGGTGAGATGAGTGTGTGGCCAGGATGGTGTGAGTCTCTGATGATGTTGGCTGCCCTGCCTGCAGCTGTTTGGTGGGGGCGCCGTTGAGTATGGCTGCCCTGCCTGCAGCTGTTTGTCCTTTCACCCTTTTTATTATTTTAGTGTGTTGAAAGATTTTGTTTTGGAGGTCTAGTCTTTTTATGTGGGGTGTGGGGGGGAGGGGAAGGGGGAAACTGTATTTCTCAGTCCATACTTGGTCGGAGATGCGGCTTTCCTCCGAGCAGCATCTTTGCGGCCAGCGTTTCCTGCCGGAGACAGGCCAGAACAGCAGCTTCGGCGGCGGCACCATTGCGGAGCGGGCGATGCCTTACATGGGTCGCCATGTGGTAAGCTCCGGAGTGCTGAGACCGCTGACTCCTACATCACGGAGCCGTGGTCACGGAGTGTCCAGCTGCGGGTGGCACTGGATTTTAACACCACGGAGCCTGGGATCTTTCGCTGAGATCGCCAGTGTCCTCTTTGACATACCAAATCTCCGTAATCTTCTCAGGAAGTAGGGGCACTAATGTGCTTTCTTTATAATTGCATCAATGTGCTGGGTCCAGGAAATATCTTCGGAAATATGCACGCCCAGGAATTTGAAGTTTTTGACTCTCTCCATCATCATCCCATTGATATAAACAGGATTGTGGGTCCTCATTCTTCCTCTACCAAAGTCCGCAATCAGTTCTTTGGTTTTACTGATATTGAGAGCCAGGTTGTTGTGCTGGCACCATTTGGTCCATCGGTCGATCTCACTTCTATACTCTGACTCATCACCATCTGTAATTTGTCCCACAACGGTGGTGTTGTCGGAAAACTTGAAGATGGAGTTCGCACAGTCATCAGTATTGAGTGAGTAGAGCAGGTGCTGAGCACGCAGCCTTGAGGTGCTCCCATACTGATTGTTAGAGAGGATGAAGTATTTCTGCCAATTTGAACAGACTGTGGTCACAATTATCTGTTCAGAGCCTTTTTCTCAGGATGGAAATGTCAAAGCTAGAGGACATAGCTTTGTGAGAGAGGCAAAGTTTAAAGGAGATGTGCAGGGGCACATTAATTTGCACAGAGAGTGGTGAATGCCTGAAATGCAAATGCCATGTGTGGTGGTGTAAGCAGATATAATATTAGATGGTATTTTAGGCACATGGATATGTAAGGAATGGAAGGACATGGATCAGGTGCAGGCAGATTAGATTAACTTAGCATATTTGGCACAGACATTGTGGTGTACTGTACTATTACATGTTCTTTATATCGTTGGTCTCCTCAAATTGTCAGTGACACCACCGGCACACTGAAAGTACCGAACCTTATATTCTGCTTGGGTAGCTTACAACCCCAATAGTATGAACAGTTTTCCAATTTCAAGTAATAGTTCCTCTCTTCCCATGCCACCCCCATCCCCCAACGTTTCTCCCATTTCTCTACTCATTTCCTCTCCTTCACACATATCTCCCATCCCCGAATCTCCCATTTCCCTTTTAATTACCATCTATCCCTTCCATCTCCTTCCACCAACATTCCTCCCTCCAGCTTTACATCTTACTCCTCTCTTTATCTACATCCTTTTATCTCTTCACCTCTACCTTTCATGACTTACTCCACCCTACAGCCAAAACTCCCTCACATGTATCCACCTATCACTTGCAGGCTTTGTCCCATCCCCACCTATTTTCCAGTGTTTCCCTTCCAACTCTTATTTAATTTAAATAAGCACAGAAACAGGCCTTTTGGCCCACCAGCCCGCACCGACCAGCGATCCCCGCACATGACCTCTATCCCACACACACTAGGGACAATTGACACATACACCAAGCTAATTAACCTACAAACCTGTACGTCTTGAGTGGGAGAAAACCAAAGATCTGGGAGAAAACCCACGCGGTTATGGGGAGAACATACAAACTCCATACAGACAGCACCCGTAGTCGGGATTGAACCCGGGTCTCTGGTGCTCCAAGTACTGTAAGGCAGCAACTCTACCACTGTGGCAGCCATAGTCTGAAGGGCTCAACCCAAAGTTGTCTGTCCACTCCCTTCACAGATGCTGCCTGACCCTCAAGAGTGTTTTATTGTCATACGTCTCAGATGGAACAATGAAATTCTTACTTGCTGCATCACAACGGAATATGTAAAATTGTACACTGTAAACAATATAATAAACAAGAAAAAAGTTCAGTGTGTATATTGGCACTGATTATGAGGGGGATAGGGTGAATACACATAATCTTTCGCCCAGAGTAGAGGAATTATGAACATGAAGACATAGCTTTAAGGTGAGAGGGGAGGATTTAATAGGAACCCGAGAGGCAACTCTTTTCACACAGAGCGTGGTGGGCATATGTAACGAGCTGCCAGAGGTTGTTGAGGCAGGTACTGCATTTAAAAGACATTGGACAGGTACATGATAGGAAAGGTTTAGAGGTATATGGGTCAAACACAGGCAAGAGGGACTATTGTAGATTGGGCATTTTGTTCAGTAGGCTGAAGGAAGTTTCCATGCTATGCGACTCAGAGATTGATCTCTTATATTTCCAGAACAATGGAATAACAAAGGGTGAAATTTAAGAAAAGGCAATTAACCTATGCCTTATTCTTGTCTTTAAATCTCTGCAGATTAATCCAAGAAAAATTTTAAATGTCTTCACAATCAAAACTGAAAAATTTAACTTTATCACCATACTTGTGAATCTCTGTGTCAAGTAATTTACATTGTGTCAGCTGGAAGCTCTTCAATTGAGTTTGCTCATTTGGGGAAGCGATTGACCCCTCTCAAATTGCCTAGCAATCCACTCAGTTGCACCATTATCATGATATTTAAAGAGAAGGAATAAAACTGGACAAAACAGAACCAGACAGAATCAAACGATTTTACTTAAAAAACTTTTATTGAAGATTGGAATTCAACTTGAAGCAAACATTTTACATTAAAAGGTACTACTAATGTTGATAGTGTAACTTCAAGCACACTGCAAGTAACAACTTAGATCAAGGGTCACAGGGCATAAAATGTAAGGTGAAAATATACTAGACATGCTGAATATCCCTCTGATGTACTGCATCCATTAGGTCATTCTTGTCACATGATCTTACTGGTTTCATTCACAGAAACATGCACCAGTTGCCAGCAGGAACTGATAACTCAAAATGTGTACTCTGAAAACACATTATGCTGCAGTATACTTCAAACCAGTTAAGACTAAACAATCTTGTTTTTTTACCTGTTTTTCCCCCATTTCTTGCACTGGTTCTTCAGGTATTTTTCAATTTTGAACACCTTATTCATGTAATCATGCCATCGACTGAGGCACAAGTGTTTGGTCATTATTCAAATAGCATCAAGTCACTTGTGACTTGAATAGTCTCAGTTAATGTTTGAAATGAAAGTTTTTTTTCAGAATATACAGCGATTAATAATGGAATCTGGTACTATCTAAACTTAAAATTCCTAGTTCACCGACACAAGATTTAGGAACTAGCGGGACAGACCAAATTTACCCCTTTACAATTGCAGAAAATCTCAAGCTGAACTGCTTTACACCTTATTAGGATGCACATATCCTCAGTCTACTAGAATCCCTGGTTTGCTTAAAATTTGCACAAAATCCTCTTTATAAATGTATATCTCCTGTTCTAAGATGAAGCCAGCACTTTACAAATCTTCCACAAAACTGAAATGGTTTAATCTTACTATGTAGTTGTAAACTGCAGGGTTTTGGTCAATGTCTGAAAATCCAAGTACATTTAATATTCCCAGAACCCCTTTTTGCAGTTAGTACTAGTTTGATGGGTGACTACATAAATAAGAATGTGGCCATTTCTTAACTGCTCTCTTGATACCATGCTGAGCTAATCAGTCAATAGTTCATTTAGGGATGAAAAGGAATTAAGACTTCACCAATAATGCTCCAATTTTCCCAAAATAATAAATATCATGCACTGAACCATTTTAAAAGAGCATTAGCTTAAATGTTCTGGTCGTGTAAAACAAATTAGGGAATGCTCACACTGGGAGAGAGGTGCCATGACACTGATCAGATTGAACAGCACTTGCTCTTTATAAAAAAAAAGAATTAGTAGAGCCCCTCAATGCACTTCTAAAAATTGGCCAATAAAATTCAACAGAAATATCTAAAAATAGGTAATCCTATGCTTCCAATCAAGATTTAGGAACTAGCGGGACAGACCACATTTACCTCAAGCTACAATTGAACAAAAAGTTGCATTAATGAAGAGATTATGACCAACCTTCCCCATTTTAGAAACAAGAACAAATCTCGATTTGAATTTAAGATGTGAAAATGTTAGTATCAAAATGAAATGACTCAAAAAGAAATTACTTCAAAATAAAATAAAAATCATTGATATGTTCCATTGCAGGGAGGCAGGGTGAGTGGAATCAGGATTTTAGGGAAGGGGGCCACAAGGGGTTGGTAAAAGCCATCAGTCACTAAGGCAAAATGGCACCGTGATAACCATTGCAATTCCAAATATCCATTGACAACCCACAACTCTCTCAAAGCAACATTTTCCAGTATATTCTAGTTTATAACTTCATATTGCACATTTCTAACCGCTGGATTCTTGAAACATTTATATTCCTTCAATGTCTGTGGAGGCAAACACCTTTTAATCTTTACCTCTACAGGTTGAACACCTGCAGGGAGAAAGCAAGGCCAGAAAACAATATACGTCTGGTGTGCTACTGCAAAATGGAAAATAGATTTAATAAAATACACTAAAATGGTGGTGATAACATTTACATTAAATGGATGGAACAGCGATGCCCTAAGGTTATCACTATCGACAGTGCCAAGTTGCTCTTCTAATTTCACAACCGATTCAGTGCGAATGATAATTGACCAGCGGGACACACCCTTAGTGCTTTGCAAAGAACCCGATCCCATTTTTTGATGTTTGAACTAGGAGCTGGAGTGGAGGCTAGGAAATAAAAAATCAACATTTAGTATGCAGCAAAATATTTCCCAACTGCACAACTGTTTCAATTCCTCAATCCATGCAACCCAAATTAGCTGAACGGTCCACTTGTTGGTATCACATTGATTACTGCGATTTTGCCACTTTGATGATTCATGAACTGGGCTTTGGAGGACAAAGGCTATGTCATTACTACTTAATTAAGAAATCTCTATACAATGCAGGCTGCACGCCTTTTAAACACAAATGCAAGGAATAATACAAATTAAAAGCTAGAAATGCAAACCTACAGTTCAATGAAAAAGTTGTGTTCATGTTGCTCTTTTAGCTTCTTCCTAAATACTGATCAGAGTACAGTTGGTGGGTTAGGGGCAGGAAGAGAAAACCATTATCCAGGATGTTGTTCAATTTGAATTAGAGTGGAATGAGAAAAGATTTACATAATTACAGTGCAATCTTTAAACAGCAAGTTTCTTAAAACATTAAGAATGTAGTACTGTACCTGAGAATAACTACATTGCATGATTGGAGCAAGTTAGACTTTCAATTCCAAAATAAAACTACAATAACCAGTCACGTCTTCAAATATCCTTCCCACTTCATTTGTGAACTTTGTAATAATTCTCCACATCAAAACCAGTGTCACTGAACACCAGTGTAGTTAGAGGCAAAGAACACAAATCACATTGGAAATGATGAGTTAACTATCTAGTCAAACACCATGATTAGCCCATTTGTTCTTTCCAGTTCAACGAATGAATCAAAAATTGTTTCTCAATGCAGTTATTACTGCCAATCTGCTGGTCCTTGCAGTCTGTTTTTAAATCCAAGTGTACTGCACAAGACACACAGTCCATTTATACACACAATGTATTAATATCCACAAACTACATGCACTTCATTGTATGTACAAACATAATACTGAATTTATTTAGTGGATAGCTGCAAGGATCTTATTGAAGTACATTATTTATATTCTCCAAATATATTTTTGTCTCAAATACAAGATGGTGGTAAATATAACAATGGGTTTGCACATTAACTGTGAGAAATTTAGATTGCAAGATATGCCTTCAAAGCTTATGATCTGCAGAGTATGACACTTATTCTTATCCTCGAGATAAATATTTTGCTAGTGGATTAAAAATGTTTTTATTCTATATTCTTACTGTTAAAATATATGGCATCACAAGGCCACTGAAAAGCCGAGGGATAAATGTAATGATTGCTATTGTGTACTCAGTACTATATACAAAAAAGGACACGTTGTAGAAAACAGATTATAAGACACACTTCAATACCCAAGGAATTTGGAGAAGTCTGCCAAAATGCTTTTGCATTTCTCAGCTTACACGACTCCTGGGATGTCAGCACATTCATTTAGATTTTGTGAAACAGCTCGTATTTTTCTGCCCATTCATTTCACATAACAAATGGGACAGATTCCACTGTCACCAAGACAGTACTTTATAAGATGAACATTAGAACAAAATCTAAAAGATAGCCAAGGTAGTTTACCGAAGGCATCTTGATCTCCGATGCACACATTGCAACAATGCTGCCGTAAGCAACTCAAATGCCAGTTGTACACTCCTCATCCCTTCTTACTTTTCAGGTATGAAACAGGAAATCTGTTTAAAATACACTTTACAATTGTTCTGAACTGTTAGAAACCAAGTTGAATTTCATGGAAGTTGTACAGATTTTACATGGGATTATCAGATTAGAAATTCTACAATATTTGATCAAAGGAGGGGAAGTACAACATATAAAATATGGTTTTACAGATATATTGCAAGTAAACATCTAATTACGCATTGCTTTCTAGGAACAGGATGGCTGCTTCTTTGGAACCCCCCACCCTCCCAAGTCAAACTCTGTGACAGCCCAAGAATGTAAAGAGTGAAAACAGTATATTGTAAAAAATAAATTATCCTTTCTTTATGGAATGGATTCTTCTCTCTGCAGTGGTTATCCGTACACTTAGAACTCATCATGCCTTACTAAGGCCTCCCCGAAGTCTGTGGCCTGGCTTCCCACAAATAAGTCGTATTTTTTTACTATTTCTTCCTTTGAGAGTTTTCCATCCTGCAAAACAATTTGGGGTGGGCGAGGAAAAAAAAAAAATGGTTACAAGAGAACCCAGTAACTTAAGAGCACCCAACAACACAATACCAAGTAATCAACAACCCTAAACAAATACCATTCATTGTACCAGTGTTTGAGTTTTTATCCCTGCACATCCAATTGTTCTCGAAGTTAAACTGTCCATTTTAAGCTATCCCCATAATTTATTCCACAAGCATTTGGCACAGTGGCTCAGCAGTACAGTTGCTGCCTTACAGCACCAGAGACTTGGGTTTGACTACTGGTGCTATCTGTATGGAGCTTGTATGTTCTCCCTGTGGCTGTGTGGGGTGTCTCTGGGTGCTCCCACATTCCAAAGATGTGCAGGTTTGTAGGTTACTTGGCTTCTCTAAATTGTCCCTAGTGTGTAGGATAGAACTAGTGTACAGGTGATCGCTGATCAGCATGGATCCAGTGGGCCAAAAGGTCTGTTTCCATGCTGTATCTCTAAACTAAACTAACCATTATTCGAGAAAAAGATTAGCAACATAATACTCATGTTAACACTTGCGTGACTTTATAATTTTTTAATTATTCTCTGCTGGCACTGAAGACCTAAATAATCTATCTTTGCTCTTTATTGATTAAATGATTGCTCTTTACTACTATCTCACAAGTTCCAAGTGCTGATCCCATCCACATCAGTTCTAAAATTGTACATGACAGCAAATTCAAACATATACGAAACCCAGTCATGTGCTGTGCAGTCACATTTGAATGTGTGTGTAATGGTTAGCAGGGTTGCAGAAAGGTGTCTTCAGAACTATGGCTCCAACTATGTGCAGTATAACTAATCCATTTAGTAAATAGTATTTAACGCTGCCTGTAACTGAGGTTAGCAGATGAGGCAGCATTTGTGGAGAGTACAGAGTTAAAGTTTCAGATCAATGATCTATCAACAGAACTAAAAGGAATTGAGAAAATAACTTTTTAAAAAAGTTATTTTGCAAAGGGAGGGAGGGGTGGTGAAAACAAATAGGGAAAGTCTGCAATAGTACAGAGATCAAAAATATCCGGCTGACTAAGAGAGCATGAACACTCATATATCACAGCTAATCTATCGCGACAAATGCAAATAGGGGTCATAAGAATAGATAGAAGCGAATGAAAAATGATGTTGTTGTAATAGTGAGATACAAAACAAATCTGAAAGAAAAGAAACATTTTAGCAATATCCAGTTGATCAGGCAGAATTTGTGGACAGAGAAAAACAGAGTTAAGATTACAGGTGGATGACTTTGCTTTGAAACAGACAAATTCTAATATAATCAGGAACTATCTGGTTGTCCACTATTGTTGAATTCACCATCAAGTCGTGAAAGGGACAACATGCCTGCACCATGGGGCAGCGGTAGAGTTGCTGCTTAACAGCGCCGGAAACCCGGGTTCGAACCCGACTACGGGTATTAACTATAAGGACTTTGTGCATTCTCCCCGTGACCTCCCACACTCCAATGACGCACAGACATGTAGGTTAAGTGGCTTGGTGTATGTGTAAATTGTCTCTAGTAGTAAGCTAGTGTTAACGTGCGGGGATCACTGGTCGGTGTTCGGTGGGCCGAAGGGCCTGTTTCCGCGCTGTATCTCTAAACTAAAATAAAAACTAAAAGATAAAGTGTGGTTCAGCTCAAGCTATGTTTTGTTGGAACAATGTAACAGACCCAAGATTGAAAAAGGGACAGGCAAGTTGAAGCTTCGTTACTCCCGTGCACTGAAGGAGTTCAAAGACATTATTCAACTTGTATTGTTTCTCCGACACCAACACCATGCTCATTTGATTGATTACTTTTGTTTCAATGTCCAATTTTGTCAGAATTCATTATGCATTTTAATAAGCTCATTTAAATTCCGGTAGTTATTGTAATAAAGTCACACAAGCAGTTCTATGGGATGTTTATCAGATAACTATAATGAGCTAATTGAAGCACAGAGAATATGACCATAGCTTTAAAGAGTATCTGAAATGGACTTGTAGATGGTTTGAAATTGATGTATGGATGACCTGCTGAGTTATTCCAGCATTTTGTGTCGGTATAGATGGTTTAGAAAGTACCTAGCCCAATATAGCTGAAGAAACAGTTACTAGTAAGGAAGGCAGTGGCACCGCCACTAAAGATTTATTGATTTCATTGAGAAAGGCTGTATGGATTGAGTGTATGGCTCACCTTGTTTTCATCAGATTCATAGACGAGATGGCGGGCTTCAGCCTCAGCATGGTCATAGTCAGCTGGTAGGATCCAATCTTTGGTTTCTTCTTTGTCCATTTTACCATCTTTGTTGCGGTCTCTGAACTCTGTGAACTGCTCACGCTCAGTTTTCACCCACTCAGGTTCGTGGCCATCACTGTCTGCAGTGTACATATCACCTGAAACCAGTGAAAAAGGGCAGATGATTTAATACCAAAAAGGTACAGCCATATGTTGCCCGAATTCATCACCACAATACTTCCAGATCCACAGCATCATTCAATTTCACCAGAGTCAGTTTCCTCCCAAGCACCAAACCATGTTTCAGTAAGATTCCTGCATAATTTAACTCTAACCAAGTGTTACTACTTCTAGCAGAACATGTCAAAATCCTTTGCTTCTTCATGATTTCTACTCCAGCCACACAATCGGTTCACATCAACCTGGCGTTTGGCCCATTATCCCTTCTGGACAAATCTACCTTCCAAATCAGCTGCACAAACTAACAGAAATTAAGAACAGTTATAATCCAGTTTTAAACAATCTTCTGGAGGAACTCGTGTTAAAGAATGAACTGCAGATGCTGGAGAATCGAGGGTTACACAAAAAGCTGGAGAAACTCAGCGGGTGCAGACAGCAGTCTGAAGAAGGGTCTCGACCCGAAACGTCGCCTATCTCCTTCGCTCCTTAGATGCTGCTGCACCCGCTGAGTTTCTCCAGCTTTTTGTGTAACCCTTCTGGAGGAACTCAATGGGTTGAGAAGCATCTGCGGAGGAAAGTGGACAATCAACAATTCAGTCAGGACTATTCATTTAGTCCAAATGATGGGTCCCAACCCAAATTGTTGACAGCCCATTTCCGTCCATAGATGCTGCTTGACCCGTTGAATTCCTCCAGCAGATTGGTGCTATAGATTCTGGCATCTGCAGCCTCTCGTTTCTATTTCTGCAGTATTTCACTCTTCCAATAAGTCTTGTCTACTTACCGATATACTCTTCCAGATCGATGAAGCCATCTCCATTTTTATCAATATCTTCCATGGTTTCCTGTCAGAGAAGCAGTTAAAAAAAAATCTGTTGTATATTTTTGTACTAAAATGCAAAATGATGCTATTAGTGTGCACAAGAGTTCTGCTGGCTACATAGAGAATAGCCAAGCAAAAGAGGTTTAACTTAATTTCTCTTCACATTGAGAGTTATGTCCTAGATAGTCTGCAAGACTATACAATCAGAAAAAATATCCTATTGCATATTTTGCACTGAACTCAAAGGGAAAACTAATTGGGTACAGAGGGGAAAAAGAATGAAAAATACATTGATAGGTTTACACGCCAAGTGGAAGGAAGTATATATGCAGCATGAACTCTGATATGGACTAAATGGGCTTTGACTAATTTTGCTTACGTTCCATTTAATGGGAAATTTTCTTGATTTTATGGCAGAAAAATAACATAGCAATGCAGAAGTACTGACCAGCACAACAATGTCCTTCATGTGGTCATATTCCTCTGGGTGCAGGAAAGCAGTGAATTCCTCTTTTGTAGCAAACAAGTCACCATTCTGGTCAGCCGTTTTAAATCGACGCTCATCTCTTGCCATCATTTGTTTGTAGTTGTAACTGTCATCAGTATCACCATCCTCTGTGGAGATCAAGCCATATTTGTGTTTAGAAGGATGATGTGTCAAGGTTGTGAAAAAGAGAAGGTAGTGTTAGCCAGTCTAAGGAAAGAGATAATCCACCATTAGTAAAGAGACTGATCAGAAATTAACAAACAGTTCCAGAGTGACTGTTGTGTTTCAATTTAAGTTCATTTATATTTGTTGTTAATCAAAACAACATTGATGCATCCATTTTAAAAATACTTCAATGCCTTCGGTCCTGCCTAACCACTTGAACAGAGCTTATTTTCTCAGGTATACATGGTGAAAGATGAGAAAAACACAAAACCATTCTTTTAAACATATTACACCTATTTCTACAATCTTATATTTGTGTTCTATTATGTCAAAATAATATGATTTGCATTCAAGAGATTCCATCCCCTTAACCCCAAGCATCGTGGTAGATCAACGCTTACAAAAATAATCATCCAGATCTTGAAATTTAAAATATTAATAGATTTAATCTGCTATCATTTTTAGAGGTACAGTATGACTTTTTATATCCTTGCATTTTTAAGCAGCAAGATCTTAATTGAATTTCACCGGGTTATTACTTTTCCATTGGCGAGTGGTATGTTAATGAAGCAGGAAGTTGGGCTGATCTCGGTTGTTCCTACCTGCCCGCTGCACCTCGGCCGGTACAGCGGTAACTCGTTGTTATGATTATCTATAGTCGGATTTTTAAACAATCCGTATTTAACAACGCAAAATCGTACATCAGTATTCTTATCGCATTTCTGTACAAAATACGGAAAATCCGTACTACTCGGCACTCTAGTTGCCCATCAGCAAAGACATTTTTACAAAAGAAAAATAGACTGATGGACTGAACCAGTCAGTTGCTGAACACTAGTCAAACAATTTACCCACCTTTTCCCAGTCTAAAACACCGTGTTTTAGACTGTATTGTGTTTAGTTCTGGGCACCGTGTTATAGGAAAGATCTTGTCAAGCTGGATAGGGCACAGAGAAGATTTACGAGGATGGTGCCAGGATCAGAGGGTCTGTGCTATAGGCAGAGGTTGAGTGGGTTGGACTCTATTCCTTGGAGCGCAGGAGGATAAAGGGTGATCTTATAGATGTGCATAAAATGAGAGGAATAGATCAGGTAGATGCAGTCTCTTGCCCAGAGTAGGTGAATAGAGGACCAGAGGATATAGGTTTAAGGTGAAGGGGAATAGATTTAATAGGGATCTGAGGAGTATCGTTTTCCCACACAAAAGGTGGAGGATGTATGGAACAAGCTGCCAGAGGAGGTAGTTGAGGAAGGGACTATCCCAACATTTAAGAAACAGTTAGGCAGGTACATGGATAGGACAGGTTTGGAGGGATATGGACCAAACGCGGGCAGGTGCGACTAGCATAGCTGGGACATATTGGTCGGTGTGGGAAAGTTGGGCCGAATGGCTTTCTCCCCACACTGTATCACTCTGCCGTGCTGAGCTATTCGCATATCAAAAACATATCCCAGCCAGGGGTTAATCAACCAATCAAATTGAACTACAAGATAGATGCAATGCTGGAGTAACTTAGCAGGTCAGGCAGCATCTCTGGAGAGAAGGAATAGGTGACGAGACCCTTCAGACTAAGAGTTAGAGTAGAGGGAAACGAGATATGGAAGGGTACAAAGAACATGCAAGGCGGAAAAGGACAGATCAAAGCAGATGACAATCAAGGAAATGTACAATGGTTCATTGTAGCTCGAGGGGACGGTGACAATGACATTTCTTTGATCATCGTCTACTTTGATCTGTCCTTTCCACACCTTGCATGTTCTTTGTACCCTTCCATATCTCGATTCCACCTCACCTGACTTTCAGTCTGCAGAAGGGTCTTGACCGGAAACATCACCCATTCTCTCCATCACCACCTCTCCAGCATTGTCCCGCTGAGTTACTCCAGCATTTTGTGTCTCTCTTCGGTGTAAACCAGCATCTGCAGGTCCGACAAATTGTTTATAGCATTCAATTAAAATATTATACCAACATTAACCAAGTAAATACCCCATTGGATTCAAAATTATAAAACGAGTTTAGAAAAAACCTTCCATTACAGGTAAACACTATCAATGTGAAGCATTGACCAAAATTAAAGCACCCTCAACTTGAACCAACCCAAAAAGGCATTACAGACACCATCTTCACCACAGCCATTTTGTAATTGGTCAAAAATGTGCACCAAGTAAATTTTGAATTACCTCAATATATGTTAATCCCACTTTTTAACCAATCAACTTAGGTGGTGTGGAGACAGAACATTACAGCAACAAAATAAAGAGACTGCCATTCTTGCACAATAAGTTTCTAAAATTCAAGTACTTACCTGGCAAATGAATGACTTGCAGTGAATGATGCAGAGTGCAGAAATGTTGCATGTAAGCAATCCTCAAAAGGTTAAATAGTTGTTTGCTCTCACTAGCTACCCAAATCATGTACTAGAGTGACCATACAAATGCAAAATGAAAATAGCACGCTTCTTTAAAAAAATATAATTCTAACCCAAATGCTAAACTAATTTAACCAAAATAACTAATGTCCACAAAATTTACAGAACAGAAATATGCTACTGGGCAAGTGATATGTGCCAACAGTCCCTTCCAATCCTATTAACTCAAATCCTATTAAATCAAAAAACATGGCTGCTCCATTTAGAAACTCCAGCATGCAAAATATTTACTGCAAATACTTCCATAACCTGCGCACCCACTTTAAACAAACTTTTCACATTTAGACTTTCCTGCTTCCGGGAGTCTCTTAAAAAAGTGCTTGCAACTTCATAATACCTTTTGTCATCCTTCCTACCAAGATGTGACACTTTGAATTTTCACCTATAAAATATAAGCTGTCATCTATACATCCATTCTCCTTAAAAGTCTATTAATGTCCTCTTCACTCTTAAGTTTAGTGCCTGCCCCTCAGGTTATACATACAGATTTCTACAATCAACAAAAAATAATCATAAAGTTAATTTGGCCATATGAGAAGAACTGAGAGCCCTAAAAGTGACAGGTTAGGCCATGACTTTCTCACTCTACCACACCATTAAAAAAAAAATCTCTGTATATGTATCCATCTATCTATACTTTTAAAACTGTGTGTGTGTGTGTGTGTGTGTGTGTGAGAGAGATTTTGCCTTTGAAACACATCTCCTCGAAAACCAGACGCCAAAACGCAGCGATTTCTACATATTTTGGCAGGGATCTAACTTATGATTTCAGAAATCCACTCCTCTCTACATTTGCTCAATTATTTCCCCAGATTTTGAATAAGATTGTTCACAAAACTCACGTAAAAAAAAAAAAAAAAAATCGCTGCTTGCCAGCTGCTGTCACAATGCCCACATGCCCACCAATCGAGGCCCACCTGCCTCCTGGCCCCACCTCCCCCGCCGCTGTGGATTAATGCAGCCGGCTGGCACGCTGGTGGGTGCGCTTCTCTTAGTGGAAGCCACGATTGGCTGGTCCCCCCCCGCTGCTTTTCACCGTCATCAGATCGGGCCCCCGCAGTGGATATATATATAAAATCATATTGCTCGAACAAATGACGCTCTAATGGTAAAATGTTTACATATTCTGAACGAGATTTATGTTGTGGAGTCAGAAATCGCCTTATATGAAAAATTCATGCATTATTTCTCATAATTTATGAAAATGTTAACAAATGTGCAGAAACTTGGAAAAAAAACTGCCTTTTCCCTGTGCTTACAGCTGTGATGTCACAATGGAATTGTATCCCTGGTCACAACATTGTTGCTATCTAAGTACACTGAGTTCTGCTAGTTAGCAAGTACAAATGCAGTGCCAGTGCGAGTGTGAAAAAAACACGCTAACAGTGACATTTTTACATATTCCAAACGATTTACCCCATGTAGTCCAAAACTGCCTTATCTGAAAAGTTAATGCATTATCTCTCTAGTTATCAAACAAAATGTTCAAAAATCTGAAATAACTGAAATAATAAAACCGGCTGGCTTCGGTTGATAACGTAATGACATCACGATAGGTCTACATGCCGTGTTCCCAATGTGTTACGTCACACGGGTGCCAGCTGCCCCCTCTCTCTCCAGACACGCCTGCGAGTTGGGGGCTCTGCGTGAGTGGACAGGGCGGGGAAGGGGTAAAAGGTGCAAATTAATAATACTAATATATCAGGGGGGGGATGGGGGGTGTGTGTGTGTGTGTGTGTGTGTGTGTGTGTGTGTGAGATGCCGCAGGCTCTCCCCCACAACTGCACGTTGAGGGGACGGGACCCAACGGGTCCCACTTGGTCTACTATGCTATTAAAAGTCTCGACTTGTTTATGTCTGTGATCTTGCAGAATCTTACTCCGCCTTTTCCCATGGTCATTTGTATCATGTTTCTTCACATTTGATGTTATATTTCAACGGTGGAAAAAGCCAACTTTAACAAGATTTTTACTGTTAAAATTCTTTCTGCCAGCTTCCAACTAACTTCGATACAAAGCTGCAATACAGGAACACTCTGCGCTTCCACCAACTTTTCACCTGAATGGGATATCACAGTCCTCCACCTGACATTTGTAACAATGTTGCCATCATACAACACTTACTCGAGCTCTTGGCAGGACAGGAGGGGGAGGGTGAATTCATATTGCATTTGGGTAAGTGTAATTGGAATTGTTTTTAAAGTCCAGTGCTGGGGAGGCAGGGGAGTGCTGGAATCTTACGTTCTGTAACGGGTTGAGTTGAGGGACCACGCCTCCTGTGGGGGCTACGGGTTAGTGGTGCAATATTCCATTGGGGAAACGGGTTGCATTGGTGGACCAGGCCACTCGTTCACGCATTATTCCTCGAGTTATTAATCAAAATGTTCAAAATTCTGAAGAGACTTGGAAAAAAAACAGTACACCGAGTCCTGTTAGCCCTAGCAAGTGCAAATGCATTTTTTAAAAAAAGTCACAGTTCACTGAGAACTGCTAGCTAACAACTGCACATGCATTTAAAAAAAAAAAGTTTAAAAATTAGAGAGGGCACATAAGGCGAAATGAGCATCCCCTGCGCAGTTATCGGCTATGGGTGACTGGTGAAATATTGGGTTGGGGAAAGGGTTGCATTGGGGGACCAGGCCTCCTGTGGGGGCAATGGGTGAGTGGTGGAATATTGCATTGGGGAACGGGTTGCGTTGGGGGAACCAGGCCTCCCATGTGACAGGATCCCACTTGGTCTAGTATATCTCTATTATATTAACACTCTGTGCGTGTCTGCCGACAGCCGTCCGCCTGCCACGTTTTCGCCCTTTGATTCCCTGCTCCGCCAAAACCGGACCCTCGGACGCCGCCATTCTTTCCCATTTCACCAGATGTTAAGCTTGTACATTACCAAAGGTGCTCCTCTTTACATTTAGACATCGTTACGTACACAATTTTTAATAAAATCCTCCCCCCCCCCAACCTTTCAAAAGCTTAAAACAATCAAACTGCTCTCACCCACAGAATATTGGTAAACATTTCCATTGTGTGATGTCACAATGCCCAATGCTAAACGATGTCCAATTGGAACGGATCTCATTTACATCTGCCCTTGCATCAGCCCCCCCCCTCCCCGCCTGATGTTCCAGCACGTTCCATTGTGTGATGTCACAATGCCATCCCTCACAAATGTCCAATCGGAATGGATCTCATTTACATCTTCCTTTGCCCCAGCCCCAGCAGCCTGTGTCGAAGCACTTGATCACGTGTGTGGCAAAAGAGAAAGAGGATTGGGGGCGATAGGGAGTGGGGAATAGATGGACTGCCCGTACCCCTACTTCACTACCACCCCTCTTTCCCCTCTCTCCCCCCCAACCCTCTCCCCCTCCCTCCCTACCCCATCTCCCTCCTCCCCATCACCTCTCACCCTTCCCCACCCCTCTCTCCATCTCATCCCACAACCCCCTTCCCTCTCCCCCACCACCTCCCTTCCCTCTCCCCCCACCCCCTCACCCCTCTCCCTCCCCCCACCCTTCCCTCTCCCCCCACCCTTTTCCCTACCCCTCTTCTACTCCTCCCCCCCTAACCCCCTCCCTCCCACCACTCCCCTACCCCTCTTCCACATCTCTCCCCCTTCCCACACCCCTGTCCCTCCCCCCTATCTTCCCCCCAGCCCTTTCTCCCTCTTCCACCCCTTCCCACTTCCACCTCTCCCCCTCCCTCCTCTTCCACTTCTCTCCCCCCACCCTTCCCTCTCCACACCCTTCCCTCTCCCTCCCCACTCTTACCCCTCTCCTCCTCCCTACTCTCCCCTCTCGACACTTTCCCCTCTCTCGTCTCCTCCCTCCCACACATCTCCCCCACGCCTCTATCACCCTCTCCCCAAACCCCCTCTTACTCCCCACCCCTCCTCCCCTTCCCCCCCTCCACGCCCATCTCCCCCCAACCACTCCTCTCCCTCTCTCTCCCTTTCCTCCCTTCTCCACAACCCCTCTGCTCTCACCTCCCCCTCTCCCCTTCCCCTCCCCCCCACCCCTCTTACCCCCTCCCTGAACCCTCACACCCTCCCCACCCCCTCTCTCCCCCCTCACCCCCTTCCCCTCGCTCTTGCACCACTCCCTGATACCCTTCTCCCCCTCACTCCCCACTCTGCCTCCTCTCTCACCCCCTCCACCTCTCCCCTACCTCTGTTCCTCCCACTCCCTTTCCTCTTCTCCCTAACCCCTCTCCTCTCCCCTCTCACCCACCCTCAGGGACATGCTGCCCCCCCCCCCCCCCCCCAGCAACTGCACGTTGGGGGAACAGACCCACGGGTCTGCACTTGGTCTAGTATATTACTAAAACTCTTGTCTTGTTTCTATCGATGTTTGTTTGTGTTTGTTGTCCCATGTGATCCTGGAACTACGCCAACACAGTACACAGTAGCCCAAACATTTTTGCACCACCTTACTCACCTTTGTCCCGTGGTAGTCACTGTCAAGCTTCCTTCAGATTTGATGTTATATTTCAGAAGTTATTCATGATTTTTAAGTTTAAAAATATTTTTACTGCTAAATCCTTGCTGGCCCAGCTTGCAACAATCTTCCATACAAAGTTGCAATCCAGGACCACTCGGTGCTTCCACCAAGTTTTCACCTGAACAGGAACGATCTCACAGTCCTCCACCCGACATTTGCAACAATGTTACTTACTCCAGCTCCTGGGAGCAAGTGCTTGAACAGGAGGGGGTGGGGGGGGGGTGCAATCGGAATTTTTTTTTTGGAAATGGATTCAGTTGGTCTAGTTACCTCTAAAAGCAATCTATAAACTCATGTCTGGAAAGGATATTCAACACAAGATCCAAAATGGAGTACAGTAAACCCTAGTTATAACAGACCCTGGGTGGGAAGAAATGTTGCCAATTATCCACTATAACCGAATATGGGATTTTTGATGTATAAGTAGTAGAAACAATACAATTGACAATGCTGGTTAATACACAAAAGAACACAAAGTGCCAGAGTAACTCAGTAGGTCAGGCAGCATCCCTGGACAACATGGATAGGTGATGTTTCAGGCAGAGACCCCATTTCAGACTCTCGGTCTGAAACTGGGCCTGGAATCCATGCGAGTTGACACCCCCGGTCTGGAAGCAGCTCGGGAAGGTGTTGGCAACCGGCTTGGCTAGTTTGTCCATCCATTATAACCGAAAGCCATTAAAGAGGTCCATACAAACAAGGGTTTACTGTCTAGGCAAGGTATGGGTCAACCATGATCTAAAGGGATGGTGGAACAGGATCAACAACCTACTTGTACTATGTCCCGAGTCAAGCTGCCAACTGAATCAAAGAACTTTCCTAAATTAAAATAGCTGCTAGATTAAGGTAAACAAGGGATCAGAGTTAAAAGGAGAAAAACCCACGGGTAAAGTTGCAGGTCTGACATGCAGTACAGGTTGCAAGAGTGAATATAATTTCTGATTGATGAACTTTTGTAGCAAACTACCCACATGGGTAAAAGTTGTGAAGCTGAAATCTCCAATATGCCAAGAGCAAAGTAATTCTTAGAAAATCATTTGCTCAGCATGGTAGGTCAGCACCAGAATTCCACCATCCATTTCACGGTCATCAAATCTTGTCCCGCAATAATTTGCATGCTGCCATTGTCCTGCCTGCTGCTCCTTACCCATGTAGTAGCCGTATGTTACATTTCTGTACTCCTCCCAGGAGACAAGCCCATCCTTGTTACTGTCGAAATCTGGCCATTGGCGCCCAACATTCTCGAAGATGTACCTCTTCTGAGCCCGCTTTATCCAAGCCTTCAGCTCTGCCTCCGTCACAAATCCGTCCTTATCATCATCTATTTTATCTACTATCATTCTATAAACAGAGAGACAAAAAATGTGTAGATGGCAGGGTCAGACTCTGGACCTTGAAGGGTTTTCAAAATTAACCTACCCAACAGGAACCCATAGGTCGCATTTTTGTACTCTTCCCATGTCACGAGATCATCGGCGTCTAGATCATGACCCTTGAACTGACGGTCGACATCCTCGTAAATCCAACGCTTTTGAGAAAGTTTAATCCATTTCTCAAGTTCCTCCTCTGTAACAAACCCATCCTTGTCTCCATCGATTTTATCTACAATTTGTCTGTTGGGAGAGTCAGAAAACCCGGGAAAGATTAGGACAGAAGCTTGGAGCAGCTGATCGAGAGGCACTTTTACATAGCATCTAAGGGAATCCTAGAATCATTCATGTTTTGTATGATAATTTGCTCCACTTGCCCGGTTCTTAGTGACATCAAAAGGGCAAATGCCAACAGAAAGCCCAGTTACGAATTTAAAGACCACGTGGTATCAGACATCTTGTGGACCAACAGTTTTACATTTAGAGTGCTACCAACGTCAGATTTTAGTTCTGCATTTCTGCTCTTTTGAGCATCAGTACAAATGTAAAAGTGCCTTTAATGAAAGCAATTAGTTCACTAGGTAAGTGGATGTCAAGGAAACAAATGGAATCCAAGTGAAAACAATATTTTCTAATGCATAGGTTAGTACCATTCCAATGCATTAAGTTTTCAAATCAACCCTAAACATGCTCTCTTCCTACCAACAACCCACCATTCCATATCCCCAATTTAAGTTCCCATATAGACTCTCTAAAAGGAGTGTTAACAATTTTATTCCAATTTGAACTCTGCAGATAAAGTAAATAGAAGTTATAGATTTTACCCTTAATTTAGCAGAGCTTACCATGGAAAGTCACGAACAATAGAAGGTGGGGGGGAGAGGGGGAGGCAGGAGAAATCAAAAGAGCATTGGTTAAGCGTGTATGGCTGCACATTGTTCATTGGATAATTTAAGCTTGCTTTCATAGCCGAGGGGAAGAGCATTGTTGCAATACAAGTTGAGTTAATGCAATAAGATTAGCAAGGTTAACAAACTGAGAATGCAATAGAAGTACACTTTGGGTGTGTCCAGTAGACAATTGAGATAAAGACCGGTGGGGAAAAAAGTGAACTAAATCTTTAAGACAATAAATCATCCTTAAAAAGAGACACTATACAGAATTAAATAATTTTAGAATATAATTATCAAGGCTTATTTCTCTTATCAAGGCATCACAAATAAAGTACATATGCTAATTCTTAACCTTCAGATTACAGCTTCTTGTTGAGAGAAGGCATCATCCTACATTAGAAAGTGGTTTGTGTTGATTAACCCACCTCCCTGCAGATTGATCCAGAAACATAAAATGTATTCAACCTAGGAATGTAACTCTTTTATATAGTTTCTTCCACCCACTTTTTGTCAAAGGACCTGTAATAAAGTTTCATATTAAAATTGCCAAATCCTCCATTACAGTTCAGCACATTTTTCTTGATTATTAAATCTGCAGTGGAAAATGCATATCAGAACAAGGAAACCCAGTTCTAACAGAAGTGGTGACCAGCCCAGAGAGGCATAGCACATTCTACCATTATCCACATGTGACTTGGGGATACCTAAACAATTCAGAGAATGGCAGCTTCAACAGTTTGTGTAAAAAAAACCCACGAGAAATTAAAAGAACCAGCTGTTAAAAAAACATAAGTAATTCGGTGGTCAAAATAAGTACTACAACAGTCAAGGTTCAACCCACCCCCTACTTTAAAAAATGTAAATGTTCAGATAATATGTAACCATCTTGAAGACCCAAACCCCTCTGGTGTACTATGTTTAATTTTAAAGTGGTTAATAATTTTGCCAGTAATGGTTTAGCACTTGATGACATTATTTATGGATTTACCATACCATCAATGTTGTAGCATACATCTTCCATTAAGAGGAGGGGAAAAAAGTCTTACATTGATTGGTGGTAAAGAATTGAACTTGTAACTTAGATTCCCAATATTCACTCATGCAGATCCTAATTCGAATAGCATTTATGTGTTGTAATCCTGTACTCTTTCAAGTGAAGTAACAAGTTAACTATGCAGTCATACTGAACACATATTTAATTCGAACATTAAAAAAACACTATTGCGGAGATTTTCTTTCATATATACAGGTTCTTACGCACCCAAGTCTCTCCTTGCTCTCCTCAGGAGTGAGCTGATCAAATGTCTTTGCCTGTTCAGCTCCAAGGAAAGCATCATGGTCATAATCAAAGCTCTCCGTGTCATCATGCACCTTATCACTCAGCTCTTTGTCATGGAAGGTTCGTTCCTTCTTCTCAGTGGGTTTACTTAGAGCATAAATGCCACACATAGTTAGGTACAAAACTAGCTTTGTCAAACCCATCATGTTTTCGTTTTTTCTGCAAGGACAAAGGGAAAAAAAACAAACTGGTTTGAGGAGGATAAAATATTAACAGTGTGCACAACTAGTTACAAGTTTAAAATTGTATAGATCACCGAGTTTCAATTATAGTTCCAATGCCTGCTATCTAAATATTCTTCCATGCTTAGTCATTTGCCAGCAATGCGGTCAGACATGCTGTAATTCGCTTGCTGGTCTTCTAGTTAGCTATGAGCACACAGTTTGGAGCGTCCATAAACACGATCAACTCTCTATTCCCTTATAGAAACCTACGCTGCCTGGAAACCAGTTACAATGCCTCCTACTGTAAACATTCACAGTTCTATTTTCATCCATGGAGGCAGTGATAATGAATCCTGCAGACAATGCTAGTTTGCAAGAGAGTCAGAGTTACACAGCACAGTAACAGCTGCTTCAGCTGAACTCAGCCATATCGTTCAAGGTGGCACCCTGAACTAACCCCATTTACCCATGTTTGGCCCACATCCCTCAAAACCTTTACTATCCATGTACCCAAATGTTTTAAATGTTGTAAATGTAACCGCTACCACATCTTCTGGTAGCACATTCCATGCACCCTATGTGAGAAAATTGCCCCTCAGGTCCCCTTAAAGTTTCTTCCTCTTAACCTTCCGAACCAGCATATCATTTAGGACTTCATCAAAAGTCTTGTTAACGTCCACATAGACAACTACTGCTGCTACCCCGCTACCCCCCCCCCAACCTCCTCAACCTTACGAATCCTCCTTCAAAAGACTTCTTCAAAAGACTTAATTAAATTCTAGACACTGTTTTCATTCACATAGCCACGCTCAATATCCCTTATCAGTCCTCCCTTTCCAATTGCAGATAGAAGCGGTCTGAGAGACAGGAATAATCAACAATCAATAGGAGAAAGGAAATTTTGTATCAAACGCAGCCACATCTACAGGTGTATTGTTTGATGTACTAACGTCAAGAAGAGACGAGGTAGGGGGTCAGTCTTCGCTGACAGTTTTTAAAGATCCTGTAGCACTGCTGCAATGGACTTGGGCAAGTGGGGCTGGGGAAAAGTAGAGTGAATGGTCTCCAGGATTCAAAAGAATGTCTTGGGACATACAAGTGGCTCTATCCAATTAAATAATTTCATGCCAATCTTGAGGGATAAATTCTACATTTCCTTATTAAGTTGGTTTAAAAATAAAGCTTACCAAGTGATCTTACTGTAATGTTCAGTTTATAGTTACAAAAATAAATTAAGCGTTAAAGCAATCAGTCCATACAGATTTTATACAGTTGCTCTCATAATTTATTGCACTTCATCTTTATAGTTAAGTATGGACCAATACGTTTCTCAGCTCGATGAATACAGGAGAGACAATATTCAAAATTGTCAAATGCCATAAAGAAACCTTCAATTGTAAAAACGCAGCAAAAGATGTACAGTACCGTAGGTCAGTTGCATGGGATTCAATACAATAATATGCATTGTGACTGCCAAATACAGGCACGTTAATAGCCATGATCTTCAAATCTTTACAGGCAATTGAATCCCAATTACTACAGGTTACAAGAATAATTACTCTTTGTAAATAAGACTCCTTTGTTCATTGGCAAGCTCTATTTCCTTTTTAAAAAAATGCAGAGCCTAATGCAGATCACCATTTCTACCATGAAAGAACCATTTCCTTCGATTGCAGATCTAAATTTCCTGGAATACTGCCACATATATACAACTCTTGCACAGACATTTCATTTTCAGTCTTGTATTTGCATTCCTCACCAGTCTGAAGATCTCTAACATATTTGTTTATTCCACTGCTCTCTCCAAAATCAATTTACACAGGTTTGCTTTAACACCTTAAAATATCTTTTAAAATAACTGCAACTGAAACATACCACTGACTTTATTGTCTTATGCAAAATTAAAACTGCTAGCCAGTAAGCTGGCCCAAAGACAGTTCCATACATACCTTGGCTCTCCTGAATGAACTTTAAACCAAACAGGCATGATTAACATATTTAGGATCTCTGCATAACTTTAATCAGGGATAAAAAAGAATGAAGTCTTGAGCTACCAACTTTTCCCAAACTTCACTTCATTCTGAAAAATACTTCAGCATTTGCTTATTTAGTGAAAAATCAATAAAAAATTAACACCCAGCACCATACTGTGATGAACTTGAAAATGTATTTCCTAATGTAGTTATTTGCCTTATAATAAATTGATTATATTCTTCATTTAAAGACTATCCTACATATTGATCAAATCTCCACTTAAAAAAATCTTTTCAATCCATTCTCAAACATCTCAATGCTGTCCAGATCCATTTTCATACTCATAATGTGTAAGAAGGAACTGTAGAAGCTGGTTTAAATCGAAGATACATAGATAATAGGTGCAGGAATAGGCCATTCGGCCCTTCGAGCCAGCACCGCCATTCAATGTGATCATGGCTGATCATCCACAATCAGTACCCCGTCCCTGCCTTCTCCCCTTACCCCTTGATTCCGTTAGCCCGAAGAGCTCTATCTGATGGACACAAAAATCTGGAGTAACTCAGCGCGACAATCAGCATCTCTGGAGAGAAGGAATGGGTGGGTGACGTTTCGGGTCGAGACCCTTCTTCATACTGAAGGAATGCAGGTTCTCCAACAATAACTTAATGGAGATAGATATGAATAGATTGGGTGGGTATGAGAATATTTCATAATTCAACTCAAATGACCATTAATTGAAAGATCATAATAACGTAAATTAAATAGCCTTCCCCCCCCCACAAAAGTCACTCATTATGAAATAACATTTAACCTTAAATTTGCTCGGACCTAAACGCTCTACCACTTTCTTCAGCACAAAATAAATGCTAATTACACTAATTCTGAAACAGACCAATAAGACTTAACTATTATATTTAAAAACCATCACTACCCACCTCTTTGCACTTCAGGAATCGCCTCTCCACTCTCTCTCAGTCTCAGAAGGGCTACCGGAAGTAGCCCACTCCTGCATCCAGCCGGAAATAGCAGCCAATCACCGGCCGCCTCCAGAATTCCCGCCTTACCTTCGGCGTCAACTTTGCCACTCCTGATTGGTCGGTTGTGGCGCGAGATGTGATTGGTCACAAACCGCCACGTCGCGCGCCCCGTTGTTGTCTCGCGCGCTCTCCCGCTCATTCTCACCAAAGATGCTAGATCCTTCCATGATGTGTGATTGTCCCCGCGCGGGCCGCGGCTCCACGCTGGGCGGCGCCATGTCCGGTACACGCTGCTGCTGAGCTGGCAGCGGCCGCGCCACCGCCATGACACTGCCCTGTTCAGAGGAGGCAAATGCGTCCTGTAAATGAGTTATTCTTGCTTTAAAATTGCATTTGCAACGAGTTATGATATATGAGGAGTACAGAGTCAATCAGTACTTCCACTAGGGATGTGTAAGAAGGAACTGCAGATGCAGATTTATACCGAAGATAGGCACAAAAAGCTGGAGTAACTCAGCGGGACAGGCAGCATCTCTGGAGAGAAGGAATGGGTGATGTTTCTGGGTCTGAAGAAAAGTCTCGACACGAAACGTCACCCAATCCTTCTCTCCTGAGATGCTGCCTGTCCCACTGAGTTAAACCCCTATCCCACGGTACGAGTTAATTCCAAGAGCCGTCCCGAGTTTGCCCTGATTCGAGCTCGGAGATTTACGGTAATGGCCGGTACACAAAATGCTGGAGAAACTCAGCGGGTACAGCAGCATCTAAGGAGCAAAGGAGGTAGGCAACGTTTCGGGCCGAAACCCTTCTAAAGACTGATAATGGACGCTCGTCGGTACTTGGGGCTCTCGTGGACATTTTTCAACATGTTGAAAAATCTTCACGAGTCTTCCCGTGCTGACGTGCCATTAGCAAATCTTCCCGAGTACCTGCCGTTAGCGTTACGAGCCGTTAAGAGATGTCCCCGAGCTCCAACGTACCCGCTACGTTCATTCTCCGTGCTTACCCCGAGTTTGATTTTTTTTAAAACTCGGGAGAGCTCTTGGAATGAACTCGTACCGTGGGACAGGGCTGTTACTAGGTATGTTACAATACCTACCTTTAGTGGCACTACAGTTCCGCCGCTCCCCGTGCGTGACTTTGGCGCTTTTTACAGGGGGCGGGTTTAAAATGCCGTTTTTCCCTAGACAGTCCAAATCGATCCATGTCGGGCGATTTCGTCGCTAAAGAGAAATCGCTCTGACATTTCATTCATGAAGCTATTTTAAAACTGCGCTAGATTATTTATTAACTAGAGTAGTTTAAAAATCATCTTCTAAAGCTCTGAACGCCAACAGCAGAACGAACCTAACGTAGGCGATAAAAGAAGGTACACCGTTTATTTTTACATAAAAACGTGGTTCTTAGGAAGCATTTAATCAAATTTTCATGTTGCGAAAAGGGGACAAAAAAATGTATGAAATGGCTGTAATTTTCATACCGACTTCACCGCAAACCACAACGTTCCAATCCACCGCATTCCACTAAAACCCACTTGCAAGTTGATTTAAATGGCCATTAATTTACAGGCATTAAACACTAAATTCCTTCCATTTGGCCTATAAATTTGGTAGGGAATTGAGGAATGCTGTGGAACAGAGAGATCTAGGAATAACTGTGCATAGTTCCCTGAAGGTGGAATCGCATGTAGATAGGGTGGTAAAGAAAGCTTTTGGTGTGCTGGCCTTTATAAATCAGAGCATTGAATATAGGAGGAGGGAAGTAATGTTAAAATTGTACAAGGCATTGGTAAGACCAATTCTGGAGTATGGTGTACAGTTTTGGTCGCCTAATTATAGGAAGGATGTCAACAATTTAAAGAGAGTACAGAGGAGATTTACTAGAATGTTGCCTGGGTTCCAGCAACTAAGTTACAGAGAAAGGTTGAACAAGTTAGGTCTTTATTCTTTGGAGCACAGAAGGTTAAGGGGGGACTTGATTGAATTATTTAAAATGATGAAAGGGATAGACAGAGTTGACGTGGATAAGCTTTTCCCATTGAGGGTAGGGAAGATTCAAACAAGAGGGCATGACATGAGAATAAATGGACAGAAGTTTAGGGGTAACATGAGGGGGAACTTCTTTACTCAGAGAGTGGTGGCTGTGTGGAATGATCTTCCAGCAGAAGTGGTGGAGGCAGGATCGATTTTAACATTTAAAAGTAAAGTGGATAGGTATATGGACTGGAAGGGAATGGAGGGGTATGGTCTGAGTGCAGGTAGATGGGACTGGGGGAAAATAAATGGTCGGCACGGACTGGAAGGGCCGAGAAGGCCTGTTTCCGTGCTGTAATTGTTATATGGTTATAAATTCATGAAAATGAGATTTAAAAATCATGTTAGATTGTGGATTATTGTGTGAATGTTATTTGGACACTTAGGCAATTTAAAAAAGTTTATCTTTTCTTAAGAAATGGATAGATGTTTAGATCTAGTAATTGAATTTTGTAATTAGCTACAATTAGATAACTAACTAATTATAGCAAGTAAGATTGCTTCATATTTGTTTCAGAATGCTTCAATCTATAATAACTGAAAATTGCATTGAGTTCTCTTAATTTTTAAGAAAATTATGGCCTTTTGACTGTCCTTAATCACAGCTTTTGTGTCAAGTCAATGGAAAGGCAATGGGGAACAAGATGCTAATTTCCAAGTATGAAAATGGCCATAACTTTTTTTAATACTGAAGATATGAAAGTGAATTAGGTGTCAAATAAAACTTCTTTTTAAGTTTATCTGATGGGATAAATTGCAGACTTGATTTTTTAAATCTCAAAATTTTGTAATATTGCTACTATTACTCCAGCTTTTTGTGTCTATCTTCCACGAGAGCTACTGGTCATAACGTCTCCAATGGCCCATCATGGACTTTGGAAGGGGGGAGGATGGGGACCCACAGTCCCGTTTATATCAACGGGTCGATGGTGGAAAGGGTCAAGAGCTTCAAATTCCTGGGCGTGCATATCTCTGAAGATCTTTCCTGGTCCGAGAAGACTGATGCAATCATAAAGAAAGCGCATCAGCGCCTCTACTTCCTGAGAAGAATACGGAGAGTCGGTATGTCAAGGAGGACTCTAACTTCTACAGGTGCACGTAGAGAACATGCTGACTGGTTGCATTGTGGTTGGTTCGGAAACATGAGCGCCCTGGAGCGGAAAAGGATACAAAAAGTAGTAAACACTGCCCAGTCCATCATCGGCTCTGACCTCCCATCCATCGAGGGGCTCTATCACATTCGCTGCCTCAAAAAGGCTGGCTGCATCATCAAGGACCCACACCATCCGGGCCATACACTCATCTCCCCACTACCTTTCAGCTAGAAGGTACAGGAGCCTGAAGACTGTAACGACCAGGTTCAGGAGCAGCTGCTTCCCCACAGCTATCAGGCTATTAAACTTGGTTCGGACAAAACTCTGAACATTAATAGCCAATAATCTGTTTATTTGCACTTTATCAGTTTATTTATTCATGTGTGTATATCTTTATACAATGGTATATGGACACACTGATCTATTCTGTATTCGTGCCTACTATGTTCTGGTGTGCTAAAGCAAAGCAAGAATTTCATTGTCCTATCAGGGACACAATGACAATAAAACTCTTGAACTCATTTCCCATTACGACCCACATGCCTACACTTTCTCTAAAGAAGACCACGTGTTGGAGTAATTCAGCAGGTCAGGCAGCATCACTGGAGAAAGTGGACTGGTGTCGCTCTTATCCCGTTAGAATGTATTACATTATTTATCGTGTGATCATTTGCCCATGGCCAAGCACTGCCGTTGTTGGTATCAAGTGTAGTAAGGAACTGCAGATGCTGGTTTAAACCGAAGATAGACAGAAGGGTCTAGACCCGAAACATCACCCATTCCTTTTCTCCAGAGATGCTGCCTGTCCTGCTGAGTTACTCCAGCTTTTTGTGTCTTATCTTTTTTGTCATCTATTTGCTTTATAATTACTACATCTCATCTCGCAATTTGGGGGATTGAAATACCTTTGCCACTTTCTCTTCAGTGTCATTGTCTCTTTATCTGAGTTCAATTTATTTTGACAACTGAAAATGATACACCTCCATCTTATAGTCAGTCATTAAGCGTGGTAACAGTGCCCTTCACCCCAACTTGCCCACACAGGTCAACATGTCCAACTGTAGCCTCCCTTTGATCTGGTATTTTGTTGGTTCGCATGCTTGATCAATGGTGTTTTATCATTATTAATGTTTAGTGTATTATTGTAATGTATTATTAATGTTTATTTATTCATGTGTATATATATTTATATAATGGTATATGAACACACTGATCTGTTTTGTAGTCAATGCGTACTATGTTCTGTTGTGCTGAAGCAAAGCAAGAATTTCATTGTCCTATCAGGGACACATGACAATAAACTCTTGAATCTTGAATCTAGTGTTTTCTGAGTCATTCGTAACTCACTGTATGTCATGTTGTTACTTGTGGGCAGAGCACCAAGGCAACTTGCTTGTATGTGAATACTTGGCCAATAAACTTACTTACCTATACTAGTCCCACCTGCCTGCCTCTATCAAATATGAACATTCCAAAGTGATACCTCTTCTGTATGTCAATGGTTTCCCATGGAACCATCTAATCTCCTCAGATTAGGAGTCCAAAACTGTACGCAATACTCCAAGTGTGGCCTCACCAAGACACTGTATAACAGCAGTAGAACCTCCCTGCTCTTGTACTCAAGTCCTTTTGCTATGAATGCCAACATACTATTCGCTTTCTTCATAGCCTGCTGCACTTGCATGCCTACTTTCAATGACTGGTGTACCTGCCTCAGATTATACTGCATCTACCATGCATTTGCCCACTCACCCAACCTATCCAAGTCACCTTGCAGCCTCCTAGCATCCTCCTCACAGCTAACACTGCAGTAGAACCTCCCTGCTCTTGTACTCAAATCCTTTTGCTATGAATGCATGGTGGACAATGATGAAGGATATCCAAGTTCACCACAGGATTTGGTTCTTTTGGGAAGGTGGGTCAAGGGACGCCACATGAAATTGAATTCTAACAAGTGTGAAGTCATAGAGAAACACAGTTGAGAAACAGGCCTTTCTGCCCGACATCTATGCTGGCCAAGATGCCCCATTTAAGCTAGTCCTATTTTACCATGTTTGGCCCATACCCCTCTGAACAACCTTTCCTAACCATGAACCCGTCGAAATGTCTTTTAAATGTTGTTATTGTACCTTCCTTATTCTTTAGCCGCCCTCTGTGTGATAAGGTTGCCCCTCACTTTCATATTAAATATTTTCCCTCTCACCTTAAACCTAGATTTGCCCTCTAAATCTTGATTCCACTACCCTGGAAAAAAAAACCTATCTATGCCCCTCATGATTTTGTACACCTCTGTGAGATAACCTCTCAGCCTCCTGCACTCCAAGGAAGAGAGTCATAAGGAATAGGAATAGAATGAGTGCACTCGGCCCATGAAGTCTACCCTGCCATTCATCATGGCTGATCTATTTCTCCCTCCTAACCCCATTCTAATGCCTTCTACCCATAATCCCTGACACCTGTACACCATTCATCTATATCTTAGTCCTGGCCTCCATGACTTCTCCCTATGGCAACATCCTTGTAAAAATGTTCTGAACTTTTTGCAGCTTAATGGGATCTTTCCTATTGCAGAGTGACAAAAATCTGAACACATTACTCCATGTGCAGTCTCACCAATGTCTTGTATGCTCAATTCCCTCACAGTTGAAGACCAGTATGTCAAGGGCCTTCTTCTCTTGTCTATGTACCTGTGAAGGCATTTTTAGGGAACAATTTATTTGTATTCCTAGATCCCTCTACTCTAGAACACTGTGAAGGATATGTCCTGGATTGACTTCCCAAAATACAATACTTCACACTTATCCAAATTAAACTCCATTTGCTCTTCCTTGGCCCACTTGACCAGCTGATCAAGATCCCCTGTCATTTTTGATACCATCTTCAGTCTCTACGGTACCACCCATTTTAGTGTCATTTGCAAACTTACCAATCATGCCTTGTACATCCTCATTCAAATCGTTTATATAAATAACAAACAGCAATGGGCCCAGCACCAATCCCTGTGGTACACCACTGGATGTCTCCAGTCCAAAAATCAACTTTCCACCACCACTGTCTCTGTTTCCGATCATTGGAGCCAATTCTGTATCCAGTTAGAATCATAGAAAATAGGTGCAGGAGTAGGCCATTCGGCCCTTCGAGCCTGC
The DNA here is from genome assembly GCA_963514005.1 of Raja brachyura. The sequence continues at coordinate 12,623,354 of OY740799.1, read as the reverse complement.
ACCGCCTTTCAATATGATCATGGCTGATCATCCAACTCAGTATCCTGTACCTGTCTTCTTTCCATATCCCCTAATCCCTTTAGCCACAAGGGCCACATCTAGCTCCCTCTTAAATATAGCCAATGAACTGGCCTCAACTACCTTCTGTGGCGGAGAATTCCATAGACTCACCACTCTCTGTGTGAAAAAAGATCTTCTCATCTCAGTCCTAAAAGACTTCCCCCATATCTTTAAACTATGATCGGGAACAATCTTCCTGCATCTAGCCTGTCCAACCCCTTAAGAATTTTGTAAGCCTCTACAAGATCCCCCCTCAATCTCCTAAATTCCAGCGAGTACAAGCCCAGTCTATCCAGTCTTTCTTCATATGGAAGTCCTGCCATCCCAGGAATCAGTCTGGTGAACCTTCTCAGTACTCCCTCTATGGCAAGAATGTCTTTCCTCAGATTAGGAGACCAAAACTGTACGCAATACTCCAGGTGTGGCCTCGCCAAGACCCTGTATAACAGCAGTAGAACCTCCCTGCTCTTGTACTCAAGTCCTTTTGCTATGAATGCCAACATACTATTCGCTTTCTTCACAGCCTGCTGCACCTGCATGCCTACTTTCAATGACTGGTGTACCTGCCTCAGATTATACTGCATCTACCATGCATTTGCCCACTCACCCAACCTATCCAAGTCACCTTGCAGCCTCCTAGCATCCTCCTCACAGCTAACACTGCCCCCCAGCTTCGTGTCATCCGCAAACTTGGAGATGTTGCATTCAATTCCCTCATCCAGATCATTAATATGTATTGTAAATAGCTGGGGTCCCAGCACTGAGCCTTGCGGTACCCCACTAGTCACTGCCTGCCATTCTGAAAATGACCCGTTTACTCCTACTCTTTGCTTCCTGTCAGCCAGCCAGTTCTCTAGCCACATCAATACTGAGCCCCAAATACTGTGTCCTTTAAGTTTGTATGCTAATCTCTTATGTGGGACCTTGCCAAAAGCCTTCTGAAAGTCCAGATATAACACATCCACAGGTTCTCCCTTATCCACTCTACTAGTTACATCCTCAAAACATTCTATAAGATTTGTCAGACATGATTTACCTTTCATAAATCCATGCTGACTTTGTCCAATGATTTCACCGCTTTCCAAATGTGCTGCTATCCCATTTTTAATAACTGACTCTAGCATTTTCCCCACTACCGATGTTAGACTAATTGGTCTGTAATTCCCCGTTTTCTCTCTCCCTCCCTTTAAAAAAGTGGGGTTACATTAGCTACCCTCCAATCCTCAGGAGCTACTCCAGAATCTAAAGAGTTTTGAAAAATTATCACTAATGCATCCACTATTTCTGGGGCTACTTCCTTAAGTACTCTGGGATGCAGCCTATCTGGCCCTGGGGATTTATCGGCCTTTAATCCATTCAATTTACCTGTTAGCTCGCTCTTCCTGGATTTTATGCAATCTAACCTTCAGGGGCAGCCTACCATGCAGAACCTTATCAAAGTCCTTGCTAATATCGGTATAGACTACTTCCATGCCCTGCCCTCATCCACCTCTTCGTTACTTCTTCAAAATACTCAATCAGATTTGTAAGACAATCTCCCACATATAAAAAACTATGCTAATTATTCCTAATCAACCCATCTTTACAAATGCATAAATATCTTATCTTTAAAAATCCTCTGAAGTAAAATTCTCACCACAGTCTACAGACTCCAGGATTTTCCTGTCCTTCAGATTAGTCACCCTCCAGTTTTCCAGCGGCATGCCCGTATCTAACAATGATTCATATATCTCAGCTAGGACTCCTGTAATTTTTTTCTCCAGCTTCCTTGGATTGAGACCAAGGAAGTAATCTTGGATATATATGATCAGGCCATTGCGATTTATCCAGCTTCATGCATCTTAGGATATCTAGCACCCCCTCAAATGTAATCCATCTTTCTTTAAGACATCGCCATTAAGGCTCTGAAGTTCCCTAGTCTTCATGTCTTTTCCACAGCTAAAACAGATGTTGTACTTTGGCATGACAAACCAGGGCAGGAATTGCACAGAAAATGGTAGAACCCCGAGAGTGTTGCAGAATACAAAGATCTGGAAGCACAGATGCATAGTTCCCTGAAAGTGGCAAGTTGGGTGGACAGTGTGGTGAAGAAAGTATTTGGTACTCTTGTCTTTATCGGGACGTTGGCACATCATAATGCAGCTATACAAGTCATTGGTGAGACCACACTGTGAAAAATGTGGTCTCACAGTTCACACAGTGGCGTTCAGGTCACTGAAGGATGTCTTCTTCTTGCGTATGGCGTGCACAGCCTAAAGTTGTAGGACAACTTTGTTCTATTTGATCTTATTTGATTGTGCACGCCGGGTTGATTGCATTCGTCGAAAAAGGGCGGACCACGTGAAGTTTGCAATCTTCCACCCCAGGAAGGATGTAATTAAGTTGGAAAGAGTGCAGACGAAATTCACCAGGATGTTACCTGGACTTAACAGGCAAGAGTTATACGGAGTGTTTGGATAAGTGGGGACTTTTTCTATGGAGCGTGGGAAGCTGAGGGATTACCTTACTGAGGTGTATAAGATCATGAGAGGCATAGATAAAGTGACCACTCAGTCGTTTTCCCATGGTGGAGGATACGACTAACACTGGAGGGTTTAAGCATAGGTTAAGGTAAGAGAAGAGAGATTTAAAAGGGGTCCCAAGAGCAACGTTTTTACTCAGGGGGGAGTCTGTATCTGGCGTGCAGCTAAAGAAGGAGATACTCTAGTAATCTTCTAAATGTCAGTGTAAGTGGGACCCGTTGGGTCCTAGCATCACACGGGAGGGCTGGTCCCCAACGCAATATTCCACCTCTCCACCAATTCCAATATTGGTGGCCAGTGGGAGCGCTAGTATGGGTGTTGTGGGCTGAAGGGACTGGTTTCCAGAGGGCTAGTATGAACATTGTGGGCCGAATGGATTCTTGGGCTGGCGGCTCAGTCACTCAAGCTTGTTGTGCTGACAGCTCACTCACTCATGGCTGGTGGGCTGGCAATTGACTCATGGCAGAGTGCAAGGCTACCAAATTCAAGTGGAGTTTCTGAACACTTCAAGCAGGGTGCAAGGCCACCGAATTCAAGTGCAGTTTAGTACCATTTCAAGCAGGGTGCAAGGCCACTAAAGACAGCGAGTCATGACCTCTCCCTCCTCCATCTTGCAGAGACTGAGCTACGCCCACACTTCTGGGTTTTATAGTCCCTCCCCCTCCCATCAGGAGACGTGATTGACAGGAGAGTAAATCTCAATATTTTTAAAACACTAATAGTTCTTTTATTTTTCATCAATGGGAAAAATCCTCGGCACCTGATGTGCGGAGGGGGACTCTGAGTAGATGGCCAAAAATCACAGCTGTACGTGGTAGCGTTTTGTCTAAAATCAATAAAGCGCAAACAGGAAGTGGTCAAGATTAGACTTTTAATTATATAGAAGGCAAGGCAACTTTAATTAGGCAAGCCAATATTTAGGCAAGGCAATTTTAATTAGGCAAGGCAACTTTAATTAGGCAAGGCAATATTTAGGCAAGGCAACTTTAATTAGGCAACACAGCTTTAGCATTTCCAAATCAAAGGCAACACAGCTTTAGCATTTCCAAACCAAAGGCAACACAGATTTAGCATTTCCAAACCAAATGCAACACAGCTCTAGCATTTCCAAACCAAAAGCAAAACACAGCTTTAGCATTTCCAAACCAAAGGCAACACAGCTTTAGCATTTCCAAACTATATTTTCAAACCACATTAAGGGCACTGACAGGTCAGTAAAACCACTCACAGTTTAGTAGACATGTGTTCAGTGTTATTCACAGCTCAGACTGAGAGACGTGACCCTCTCGCTCCCCCATCTTGCAGAGACTGACTGAGGTACTCAACACTTCCGGGTTTTATAGTCCCTCCGGAAGGGGCGTCGCATTCAGGAGAGAGAATCTCAACATTTTAAAAACACTAATAACTCTTTTATTTTTCATCGATGGGAAAAATCCTCATTCTGTGCAGCAGAGGTGGACTATGAGTAAGATGGCCAAAAATCACAGCCGTAAGTGGCAGCATTTTTTCTAAAATCAATATACAGAACAACAGGAAGTGGCCAAGATCAGACTTTTATAATATAATGTGGAGAGATACATGGATAGGAAGAGTTCAGAGGGCTATTGTCCGAACAGTATGTCACTGTGGTCAGCATGGATAAAACAGGCAGCAGTGCCTGTTTCCATAATGTAAACCTCTGTGAATCAACAATACTATGACCAGAGAAAGTTCAATATGATAATATAGAGTAAGATTTAGTCAACATTTTAGCTGTGCTATCTCTAGATTGGTGAGTTGGATGAGCAAGTGATGAAGATGATTTATTATTTTTCCGTACATGTCTTAGACCAGTTTGATATGACTGTGTAGAAAGAGTGAGTGTTTGGGGGAGAACACCCGGAATGTGATTATTTCAATTTCATTTTAGGTTCACCCATGTGGCAGCTTTAATTTACGGGGCAGGGTGTGTAGTGTCAAGACTTGATTGCATGTTTTACCATGATCACAGGAGCATCCTTCGATGACAATTTGGAGACACTGCAAACACCTTTGTTCCACCGAAGTTACCGAGGCCAATCAAAATGTCTTGAAGAAATTTGTGCTGCATGTTGAACAATAGCTGTGCTCTGGTCTCGGCAGATTTGATGGACATTTGGAAGTTATTTTTGTGCATTTTCTGCCCTGGTAGTATTTAATGGGCTTATATCATAAAATAATAGTGTGGAAACAGACCTTCGGCCCAACTTGTCTGCACCGACCAATATGTCCCGTCTACGCTGGTCCTACTTGCTTGTGTTTGGCCCATATGCCCCTAAACCTGTCCTATCCATGCACCTGTCTAATTACTTCTTAAACTTTGCAATAGCTCCTGCCTCAATTACCTCCTCCAGCAACTTGTTCCAATCACCCACCACCCTTTGTGTGAAAAAGTTACCCCTCAAATTCCTATAAAATCTTTCCCCCTTCAATATAAACGTATGGCCTCTGGTTCTCAATTCCCCATCTCTGGGCAAGAGACTGTGTCTACCCGATCTATTCCTCTTCCTAACAATAAGTATATTTTTAATCCTGCTCATAGTGTGTCTGTCTCATTGTGTTTGCCTGGATAGAGTGCACACAACTCTATTCTATTTCCCAAGCTCTGTATAATGATATGTGATTGCTTGATAAACTGGGAAAAATTATCCACTACTGAAATTGTTCAAGGAGGCAATTAAAAAGTAATTATGTTATCTAAGTCAAAGATTTTCTTTAATATAAATCAAACAGAATTTGCCTTCCAAAAAAAAAAGTAAATTTAAAGCTATCTCAGTCCAACAGCAATGAGGCTACTCAGTCTGGAGAGTGGCATCAATGTTGGTCTATCACGTTCCCAGAGTCCAAAGTAAGTGCGGTCTTCATCTTCTGCCTCAAATGTGTTAGGATCTCCTTCTGCTCCTCCTCCTTCCTCTTCGTCCTCTTCTCCTTCAGTTGCAATTTGCTTCTGTTTACAGGGCAGGGTGTGTAGTGTCAAGACTTGATTGCATGTTTTACAGTGGTCGCACGAGCATCTTTCAATAATCTCTTCCCACTCGTCTCCTACACACAAAGCGAACTGATGTCATGAAACACGCGAGTGTCAGATATCAGAGCCCCAATATTATTGTTTCACATTATCAATATCTTAATTTTAAAGAGCTGTGTGTTATTTTCAATCAGCCACTGACTTTAAATGAAAACTAAAACCTTCAGATTATCTTGATCATCCCAACATGCCTCTGGAATTGGTGTGCTGGCCTGATTATGTTCAGTAAAGGTGGTATATCATGCTTGAGATGTCCCTACTGAGTGTCCAAGCACCCTACTAGAGGAGAAGATTAGATGTACTTCCCACAATTCCATTATTATATATTTGATTTTTGTGAATGTCTCACTTTTTCTTTACCTGACTAAAAAGACTAATTAACTCCTCAAATAAATGAGCAGAAACAAGTTTCTTAAATTAGTTTATCACTACCCATAAAGATGTACTTATATTATTGGGAACTCTATGTGAAAGACTAAGGCTGCAGTGCAAGGTGGATAAAATATATTATTAAACAATTTGAGATGGCTATCCTTCCATGCCTATGCAATTGTATAATAGTTATCTTAGTTGTGAATAGTTTAACATAAAATGAGGATTTAAAATCAAAAGTGCATGGAATTGAGTGTAATGTATTGGCACAAATTGAAAATTGGTTAACAAACAGGACCCAGTAGGAATAAATGGGTATTTTATGGAGTGGTAGGCAGTAACTGGTGGTTAATATTAGGATCAGTTTTCAGCTTCAGCTTTTCAAAAAGATTATCAATGATTTACATGAGAGAATCAAATGTTGATTTTTTTAAATTTGCACTGGTCAAGGTTGCATTATGAATTGTGAGAAGAACACAGAGGCTTCGGCCAATTTAGACAGATTGAGCAAAAAGCTTGTCAGATGAGGTATAATGTGCATAGATTTGAAATTATCTGTGAAAGTTTCCACAGGACATAAATCTTAGCAATTGGGAATGTTGCTGCACACAGAGACTACGATGTGCTTCTACAAGAAGCAAATATAAAGGCCACAGCTGAGTTAATAAGGGAAATCGAATGTTAGCCTTCAGGGTCAAGAATGTCCTGCTGCAGTGATACAGAGTCTCATGAAGGATCTTTAATCTAAAATATTAATTCTGTTTCTATTTCTGCAGATAGTGTCTCTCCTGCTGAGTGTTTCCAGCATTTAAAAAATGTTTATTCCACTCTTAACATCAATATTATTTGAGTTTGAGTTTTAAACAATGAAAAGTTTAAACTCTCATCATTTCAAATATATAAACTTTTTCCCCCGAAGTGGATGTCCTCATATTTTTGCACATTGTATTCCATGATGTAAATTGATAAAAAGAAACGTAAGTATAATCTGCCATCGCATACATCTCATACTGATCCTATTATAAAGAGCTTCACACTTTATTCAAATATATAAACAATCTTGCAAGAATTTACTTATCTTTTGCACAAATGATTGAATTCCTGGAGCTTAAACTGCAGGATTATTTGACTTTTGAAAAAGCAGAGCGGAAGATAAATTAATTAAGACGTTATTTTAAAAGGCTGTAGATCGTTAGAGGAAGGAAAGGCCAAATGAACAGAGAGGTTGCAGCGTGGAGGCTCTGGGAAATATGAGTTAAAATCAGAAAGTATTTTGAAGTGAAACTTTCCACTTGCATATTCTTATGACTTCTAACTAATACACAGATACCTAATTATCATTTTGTATAATTCTGATAGACCTCACTAACAATCTAATACGAGTTTAGATGTAAACAATTGGTGTTTTCTGTTACCTGGGCTTCTTTCTTCTTTCACATCTAGCAATTGTTCAGTTCTCGTCCGTATTCTGTGAGGCTCCTGAGTATCGGGGACCCTGGTAGAAATATGCTCCATAATCATTCTGACCTGTTGACTGGACAATACATTACCATTTTCTGAAATTAGGCTTATACAACTTTAAAACATCTATACCAATGGTAAATCATTTGCAGCTCCAACGGTGGCTTGCAAAGGTTTTCATACCCCTTGAACTTTTCCACATTTTGTCACGTTACAACCACAAACGTAAATGTATTTTATTGGGATTTTATGTGATTGACCAACGCAAAGTGGCGTATAATTGTGAAGTGGAAGGGAAATGATACATGGTTTTCAAATTTTTTTACACAATTAGAAACTGAAAAGTGTGGCGTGCAAAAGTATTCAGCCCCCTTTAATCTGATACCCCTAAATAAAATCCAGTGCAACCAATTGCCTTCAGAAGTCACCTAATTAGTAAATAGAGTCCACTTGTGCGTAATCTAATTTCAGTATAAATACAGCTGTTCTGTGAAGGCCTCAGAGGTTTGTTAGAGAACATTAGTGAACAAACAGCATCCTGAAGCCCAAGAAACACACCAGACAGGTCAGGGATAAAGTTGTGGAGAAGTTTAAAGCAGGGTTAGGTTATAAAAAAAATCCCAAGCTTTGAACATCTCACGGAGCAATGTTCAATCCATCATCCGAAAATGGAAAGAGTATGGCACAACTGCAAACCTACCAAGACATGGCCGTCCACCTAAGCTGACAGGCCGGGCAAGGAGAGCATTGATCAGAGAAGCAGCCAAGAGGCCCATGGTAACTCCGGAGGAGCTGCAGAGATCCACAGCTCAGGTGGGAGAATCTGTCCACAGGACAACTATTAGTCGTGCACTCCACAAATCAGGCCTTTATGGAAGAGTGGCAAGAAGAAAGCCATTGTTGAAACAAAGCCATAAGAAGTCCCGTTTGCAGTTTGCCACAAGCCATGTGGGGGACACAGCAAACATGTGGAGGAAGGTGCTCTGGTCTGATGAGACCAAAATTGAAGTTTTTGGCCTAAATGCAAAACGCTATGTGTGGGGGAAAACTAACACTGCACATCACCCTGAACACACCATCCCCACTGTGAAACATGGTGGTGGGAGCATCATGCTGTGGTGATGCTTTTCTTCAGCAGGGACAGGGAAATTGTTCAGAGTTGATGGGAAGATGGAAGGAGCCAAATACAGGGCAATCTTGGAAGAAAACCTGTTAGAGTCTGCAAAAGACTTGAGACTGGGGCGGAGGTTCACCTTCCAGCAGGACAACGACCCTAAACATAGAGCCAGAGCTACAATGGAATGGTTTAGATCAAAGCATATTCATGTTTTAGAATGGCCCAGTCAAAGTCCAGACCTAAATCCAATTGAGAATCTCTGGCAAGACTTGAAAATTGCTGTTCACAGACGCTCTCCATCCAATCTGACTGAGCTTGAGCTATTTTGCAAAGAAGAATGGGCAAAAATTTAGTCTCTAGATGTGCAAAGCGGGTAGAGACATACCCCAAAAGATTTGCAGCTGTAATTGCAGCGAAAGGTGGTTCTACAAAGTATTGACTCGGGGGGGGGGGGGCTGAATACTTTTGCATGCCACACTTTTCAGTTTTTTATTTGTAATAACATTTGGAAACCATGTATCATTTTCCTTCCACTTCACAATTATGCACCACTTTGTGTTGGTCTATCACATAAAATCCCAATAAAATACATTTACGTTTGTGGTTGTAACATGACAAAATGTGGAAAAGTTCAAGGGGTATGAAAACTTTTGCAAGCCACTGTAACTGTTGCCAAATTGGGCACCATTTTACTGTTCATTGGATGGGTAATTCTTTACAAGAAAATATCAGATTGGCACCATAAGCAATGCATATCAGATTGACAGCATTTACATGAGTGTTAGGCAGACAGCTACATGCATAGTGTTGTTTGTTTGTTATAATGGTGACTATTATTTGCTGACTGAGTTCCCTTTCTGATACAAGGATACTCTATTTTCTATAAACTAATAAATATGTTTAATTGCTTACACCATACAGATTCTACCAGATTGGACAATATTTTATTCCCTGCTGTTATCAGAGTCTTGAACAGACCCTTCATATTCTAAAGATTAATTCCTGAACTTCCAATCCACCTTGTTGCGGACCCTGCACTTTAAAAAAACTGCACTTTCTGAATCTGCACTGTTTATTTTCATGGTATGATTTGCTTTGAAAACACACAAGTCTCGGTACACACGATAATAATAAACCAATACTAATATTGTTGCCGGATGTTCCATGAGAAAGGAGGCATTCAGTCATTAATATATGCCAAATTTTAACAATACTTCACTTTGTGAATGTTGTGTGAGCATTTACTGTATTTAATCAATTTGCACATATGCAGCCTCTTTGATGTTGAAAAATATCCTGAAACGTTCAACACATAAAAAAGGGAAAAATAAGACATAGGAGAGTTCAGAGGTGTGACTAAATGTAATAGACATGGAAATGTTGTCCCTCAGGTTCCCAATTAATCCTTCCTCTCTCACTTCGTGGCTTGGTTCGGCAACTTGAGCGCCCTGGAGCGGAAAAGACTACAAAAAGTAGTAAACACTGCCCAGTCCATCATCGGCTGTGACCTCCCTTCCATCGAGGGGATCTATCAGTGTTAGTTTTCCCCCACACATAGCGTTTTGCATTTAGGCCAAAAACTTCAATTTTGGTCTCATCAGACCAGAGCACCTTCCTCCACATGTTTGAGTCGCTGTCTCAAAAAGGCTGGCGGTATCATCAAGGACCCACACCATCCTGGCCACATACTCATCTCCCCGCTACTTTCAGGTAGAAGGTACAGGAGCCTGAAGACTGCAACAACCTGGTTCAGGAATAGCTACTTCCCCACAGCCATTGGGCTATTAGACCTGGCACAGACAAAACTCTGAACATTAATAGCCCATTACCTGTTTATTTGCACTTTATCAGTTTATTTATTCATGTGTGTATATAGTTATATAATGGTATATGGACACACTGATCTGTTCTGTAGTCATGCCTACTATGTTCTGTTGTTGAAGCAAAGCAAGAATTTCATTGTCCCATCAGGGACATTTGACAACAAACTCTCTTGAATCTCTAAACCTATGTCCTCAACTTCGTGATTCGCCTACCCTGGGTAAAATTCTGTGCATCCACCCTATCTATGCCCATGATTTCATACACCTCAGCCTATTGCATTTCAAGGAATGTAGTCCCACCCAATTTATTTGCTTAAAAACCAGTACAGCAGTTAAACAGTCCCGACAGTAAAATGCATGGATTATTTATGGAGTAACAGGCACCACTGGACTTGAGAGAATATCTGTACCAGTATGTAACATTGGCTGAGAACAGCATCCAGCAGTGCCTTGGTCCATCTTGTATTTGAATTTGAAATCAGACCAGAACCTGCTTTAGAATTGGAGGTGGCTCATGTAAAAAACATAAGCAAAAGGCCCAATTCTTCTAATAGACTATTCTATTGTAAGGATTCCTTACCAATCTTTCTTGGAGACTTTGTCGTTATTCTTTCTGGAAACTGACTGTGATCTGATTGTGCCTCTTGAAGATTCGGAACTGGGAACATCAGACCCATCATGTGTTTCCTTCCCAACCAACATCTTGTTTCTTTTCCAAACTCCTATTTTAGTATTTGCTGTAATATTGCTCCTGTTGGGAATGTTGCGGTCGGGTTTCTGAGCATCATAAGTGAATTTCTCAGAGCTAATGACTGAGGTTGAGGAGCTCCTTGAATCACACAGGGAGGACTTGGGGAGGTTGATATTGGCATCTTTGAATGTTATTGAGAGTCCGGCATAAATTATGTGAATAAGTTCTTCCCAGAGCTTGAAGACGTGGTTAGGGTGCTTGTCCTGTAGCTGGAGGTAGAAGGTGCTACGATTGGCCAGGACCAGTTTTAAACAGCGACTGACCTTTGCATGCACACTCAATCTGACCAATTTCATGGGGAGCATCCTTTCAAAGCAGACAAAACAAAACATTCAAAAATCTTTTCTCTGATATTTTGGTTTCTTAATCAGTTGATAAAACCAGTACTTTGTGCAGAGCAAAGCTATACCAATTAACAAGCTTGTAAGAACACATAATAAATACTGTAGATAATCAGAACCTTTTCCCCAGGGTGGAAATGTTAAAGACCAGAGAGCATAGTTTTAAGGTAAGTGGGGCAACGTTTATTTACACAGAGTGCGGTGGGTGTCTGGAACGTGCTATTTGGAAGCAAATATGATAATGGCTTTTAATAGGCTTTTAGATAGGCACATGGATATGCAGGGAATGGAGGAACATTGATCATGTGCAGGCAGAGGAGATTAACTTGGCATAATGATCAGCACAGTCATTGTGGGCCAAAGGGCATTATCTTATGCTGTATTGTTCGACGTTTGATAATGAAAACTTTTTATTCCATGGGATTTTTTATTACCCTTTAGATGGAGGAGGTCTGAGGGGTAAGTTTGTCCACAAAGGATGGTGAATATTTGGAACAAGATATGCCTGATAAGGTGATAGAGGCAGACACAACTGCAATGTTGGAAAATAATTTATAAAGTAAAGGCATATATAAACTAATGCAAGTAAATAGGATTGGCTTACATTGACATCACAGTCAGCATGGACTAGATGGACTGAGAAGGCCTGTTTGTGCTAGACTATTATATGATTCCATGGTTAAGCAACTAATTTTAGCTAATTTTATCATATTAATTCTCTGGGGATCAGGACTGGAATTTTGCTAATTCGGAGAAAACTGTTCTGAACACTTTAATTGAGTAACCAATCAACAATTTAGAAAACTGTCTCTCTCACTATCACCTGGTTATCTTCATATATCCTTCTCCCTCCGTGCCTTTGGATTCAGGGTTTCTGCTGGCCACGATCAAGATGTTCGGAAGAGGTAAGAACGGCACAGAAGCAGTTATTCCTAAAGTCAGGAGTGTTGGAATGTTGTGGATGTCCACAAGATTTCCACGTCTAGTCACCTGTATTTGAATGAAATATTAAACTGTCAAAATGTCATCTTTTTGGCAGAGCGTCCCCATCCCTGGGCTCGACATGTAACATGTTCACTGAGCATTTGAGTGAGATGGGTGAAGAGCTGCTGTCAACCTTGTTCAACCTCAACATAACTTGTCATTGAAATAGCACACGGAACAATGATCTTGCAATAAAGCAATTACACAATTGTATAAACAAGGGTCCCGACATGACCCGAAACATCACCTATCCATGTTCTCCAGAGATGCTGCCTGCCCCGCTGAGTTACTCCAACGGTTTGTGTCCTTTTGTGTTAACTAGCATCTGCAGTTCCTTGTTTCAACAGAAACTTAGTTCTGGATTGGAAACATCTCACAAACATAAACAAAACTGGATTAGTGCTCAAGCTTGTGTTCCTAATTGATATGAGCAATATCACTGAAACAGAATAACTGGTAATTTACTACATCTGATATCAGGGCACAGATGAGCATGAAATAGATGGTTATTTGGCTAAAGAGCCCAAAATCTAAATAATATTTATAACATGCAAGGAGATTATTTAGTTCATCATGTATGTGTTGATCAAAATAAACAGCTAACCAACCTAATCACACCTACCAACACTTCATCCATAACCCTGCAGTGATGAGGATTTCTTCCTCTACTATCCTTTCAGACAGTGGGACTTGACTTTTACCATGCCCTGGGAGGGAAAAAAAAATAATCATCTTCCATCTAAGCATTTTTCCAATTACTTTAAGTCTATCCCTCCTGGGGTTTGCTCCACATCTAAGGGAAGTAGGTATTTTGTTTCCCCTCCCCCTCCCCAACACTGCCCAATTAAATTTCCCCTCTGCGTTTGTTGTTCCAAAGATACTAGCATCATCCAAACCCTATACCTATTGCATCCTATCCAATCTTTCCAGCGCTACAATTTTCCAGTCCTGACAACATCCTCATAAATCTTCTGCGCCTTCTTTTGTGCAATCATAGAACTGCAGACAACATTCAAGTTATGGCATGACAAACTTTGTTAATACGTACAGCATAACCTCCCTTCTCTGGTATTTTATAAATTGGCTAATGTAGGAAAGCATCCTGTTTGCCTTTGTGACTTCCTTATTAACCTGACTTGTTAAAGAGGTATGAACATAAACGCAAATATCTCTCTGTTCTTCTACACCTCAATATACTCCCATTTATTATATATTTGTTTGTTGCACATCCTCAAATCTATTACTTCTTTTGCCTGGATTAAAATATGTCACTTTTCTGACCAATTGACCAGTCCAACTACATCTTAAGGCAAAACATTGCCGGTTCCCTGTCAACGGCATGATCAATAATTTGAGAAGGGTCTTAAAGAAGGAAATATAAGGAGAAACCCACGCGGCCACGGTGGCGCAGCGGTAGAGTTCCTGCCTTAGAGCGCCAGAGACCTGGGTTCGATCCCGACTACGCGTGCTGTCTCTACGGAGTTTGTACATTCTCCCAGTGACCGCATTTGTGGGTTTTCTACGAGATCTTCGGTTTCCTCCCACACTCCAAAGACGTACAGGTATGTAGGTTAATTGGCATGGTGTATGTGTAAATTGTCCCTAATGTGTGTAGGATAGTGTTAATGTGCGGGGATCGCTGGTCGGTGCGGACTTGGTGGGCTGTTTTGCGCTGTATCTCAAAACATAATTTGAAAAAATAAATAAATATAGAAGAAAAAAAATATGTAGAGAGAATTTCTGAGCCCAGGGCATTGTCAGCTACAGTTAAAACTTATAGGCAGTGAGTTTCAGCCAGTGGTGGACCAATTCAATTAAGGGATGATCAGGAGGTCAGAATTGAAGAAGTACTGTTTTCTGAGAGGATTGCAGGACTGGAGCAGATTACAGAGACAAGGGCAGAGTAGATCTTGGAGTGAGTTGCAAACAAAGTGAGAATTTTAGAAATCATCACACTGTATTTAGGAACCCTGGTTGGCAATAAATGTATTATCATTAAAATCATTTGATGTCAGTTTCAACGTATGTAGAATTTTTTATGACAACAAGTTTGTGAATAATAGAATGTAGAAGGCCTACCACAGTCTATTTGAAGAGTCACTGGAGGTAGAAGGGCATAGCTGAGACTTTCAGCAATAGGTGAATTGAGATGTGCAGCAGGATCACACTATGTCACAGAAGTAGAAAATAAGTGACACTGTGGTTAGAAAGATCATTTCTGGGTCGGAACTGACACCCAGTTGGAGATCACCACTGTTCAGTTTAAAACAGATACAAGGCAGAGGGATGACATCAGTAACAAAGTCTGTGACCAATTTTACTTCGGAGTCACGTGAGTGACTACGTGAAGAAGCTCCGCCAGGCGCATGTTCGGCATTACATCGTCGCATGTGGCACCGACAGGGTGGACAGCGCAGCTCCCACCAGCGGTAAGTTTAACCCGCAGGTAAGTCAGTGTTGAACTTCTTGCGAGTGTTTTTTAAACTCTGTAAGTCTGCAGAGCCAGCTAGAGTGTATATGTATTGTGGAATTTAAAAAAAAACTCTATAAATCTGGCTTGAAAATACGGAGCCAGCTGGAGTATAAGTGTTTAAACTGCGGTAATTGAATGGAACGCGCTGAAACCGCAGTTTCCGATTTAGATCAGATCGGGAGATAAGGCTGATTTAAAAGCCGGTTCCCGCTATTTACCGCTATTTAGATCGGGTTTGGAGATAACGGCTGCGCTAAATGCCGGCTCCAAATGGTACTCACAATGGTAAAATAAAGTCTGCTCTGTCCATATGTTACCATATGCAGTTTTCCTTTATGGACATGTATATAATCCTGTGTAATACTGAGGTTAATACTAATATTCTGCAAACAGAATGTGCCTCTCAGAATTATAATTTTAAACATATATGATTTATGCACAAATAAAAACCAGTAAAGAAAGTAACTCTCCTCCAAGGGAGGACAAGAATGAGGGGAAGGCTGGAAATGGAGAAAATGCTCCACACTTGACTTAGTCAAGGGTTCTAAGACCCATGTATGTCTTCCTGTAAGGCAAGCTCCTAAGGAGTTTCCATACACTGAGTATGGTGCCTATAAAAATGAAATTCGGATTCTCCAGTACCTAGGTTAGGTCTGGATGAGGTCACTAGAGCAAGATAAAATGCTCAAAACTCTAATCAGTCAAGGGTTTTAAAGACCCATGAGATTCTAAGGCAGGCTCCGTGGGAGTTTCCATACACTAAGTATGGTGCCTATAAATGAGAATCTCATTCACCAGTGCCTTGCACAGGTCTGGATGAATTCTTTAGAGCAAGATAAAATGCTCAAAACTCTAAACAATTAAGGGTTTTAAGACCCATGAGATTCTAAGGCAGGCTCCGAAGGAGTTTCCATACAATGAGTATGGTGCCTATGAAGAATGAGAATCTCATTCACCAGTGCCTTGCATAGGTCTGGATGAAGTCTCCCTAGAGCAAGACTCGGGAGTACCAGGGCAGGATGAAACTGACCCTGAAGCTGGTGTCCCTACTTATGTGTATACACCAGAGCAAAATAGAAAATTTCCGGATGTTCTCGATGTAGCACCAAGTTTGCTATATCGGTATGGACTGGTGAGGCTATGGGTGAACCTGGCGGACAACATTATTTGGTTTCTCACTTACTTCAATATACTGTTATGACTGAAATAGTAAATAATATATAAAAATATATAAAACACCCGTCTATTGTGCTTTGCTCAGGGTGCCAACAGTAACTCAGTAATTAGGCACCCATGAGTCAATGATGCGAGGACAGGAAATGTGTTCCAGTATGTCCGCTAGCTGATTTTCAGTTGGCATCATTGTATTTGGGAAGACATACATGGGTCGATAATGTCCAATACTTTTAAGACATGCTTGCGTTACTCTGCAATGCATATTCAAACCCAATTGTATGATGCAAATTGCCATTTGGCTAACATTATCCCCAAAAAATGCAGGATTATGTGGGCAAGCTATAACCAGATTTATTATTGATGAAAACAAACCCCTATATTTAGAAGGAGATCTTCTGGTTCATTTACGGAAGTACAGAAACGTCATTCCTTTACACATGGAATTTCTGGGGAAACAACCTCTGGTTGGTTAAGATTACAATTGTTTTGTAATTCTGCATTAATCTGAACGGCTTGGTGTTTGAATGTACCAGAAACTCGTCAGGTAGAGATAATATATCCCAGACACAAGTATGGGGGTTGCAGAGTCATTCTAGGACTCACAAACTTAAATTTATAATTCAGTATGAACATTTAAAAAAATACACTTCAGCATTATAATGAAGTTGTTATCACAAGGCTGCTATGTGGTTATATTTTAGATTTTAAAAAATGCCTTATTATTCAGGTACTTCAATTAATTGGATGGGTCAGCTGAAGGAATTACCTAATGGGTTAAATTCAGCCCTCAAATTGCTCACACAATTATTGAAACCAGCACTGGTGTTAATGAGGGCTCAGAATCACATTGTAATGACTTATCTAGAGGATATGTTAATTGTAAATGGGAGACAGCTGAAGAACTGAGTTCAGCAACCATAAGCTTATTGAAAGGCTAAGGTTCTATACATCCAAACAACATGGAAGTTACAGGCATCCCAAACAATTGATTATTTGGGGTTTGTCTTTAATACAGTTGATATGTGAGTAACTTTATCAACAAATTAAGGTTGGGGATGTTACAAATGCCTGTATTTGTCTTGGGGGGGAAAAAACATTATCCCACCATCCAAGAAGTAGCCACGGTTACTGGTAAAGTGATAGCAGCATTCATGCTGGCAAATTGGGACCTCTGCATGATCAAAGTCTGCAAAGACCAGAGTATAAGAGTAAAAAGCGTGCAGGTTATTGATTAGGTCCATGCAGTTACCAACTAAAGGTTGAGTTGAATTCAATGATGGATTCAATGTTGCACAAGTTACTAGTAGTAAAAATGTGCTTGTTCAGAAGTCTTCAGCGTTATTACAGACTGATGAGAGTTCTCTCGGATGGGGAGCTTAGGACAGCGACACAAGTTGTGGTGGTTGATGGACTGTCCAAGACGATTCATTCTCCAAATACATGGTTGAATTATTTGGAGTTATTCGGTGCATTTTATGCATTGATAGCTGTTTGTTCTACAATAAAGCACTTACATGTTCAATTACGAGTAGACAATACCACAACTGTGGGAGAATACAATACTGTGGTAAAACAACAGATCACGAACATGCAAATTACAATACAGAATGAATGTTAAAATTCAAAAAGTTTCAAAAAGATTGTCAGACAGTATGTGTACTAAATGTTGATCTGTTGTGTCTGGATTAAATCTCCAGTGGTCAAAATGTGTCTCGTGGGAGTCAGACCCAGGAGCATTAGCGGTGGATGCATTCTCGCTACATTGGGGAAGTATAGTCTTTTATGTTTTCCCCATTTTGTCTGATTAGACAATGTGTCACCAAAATAGAGCCAGTCTCCGCCGCAGGCGTTTGGCGGTTCCAAATTGGTATTGTTCTCGGTTTTTTGGCTAAGATCAAGTGTAGTATCTGTTCTTATCAGTTAATATCTGATACGTCCCTTATCTAAGGCCCATTACTACACAGCCATTGTTCCCATTGGTGCTCAGAATAATGATTCAGACATTCATGACAAATACTAGGTGCAGTAATTGTTGGTACATCCAGTAACAGCAGAAGTCATCCATTACATGACCGTATTAATTGTTAATCTGCAGGTTCTGATGGAGTGTTGGATAGGACCATGGATGCCATAACTGCAGCTTTGAGAGATAGCACTAAGAAACAATATATGTGTCATATAAGGAATGGGAAATTTTTTGTATACAGTCAGATATATTTTATCATACTGCAAATATATCGGATGTATTGGAGTGTTTTGTCCTCCTATTTAGGACTATTTCAGAATCAACAACTATCGGTCTCATCTGTTAATATCCCGATTTATGAAATCCTACCAAACCCAGATATACAGAAATCTGGGATGTCAGTATAGTTCTCACATTGCTTCGGCAATGGACTCCAATTACGACACTGTCTTTTCAGAAGTTAATATTTAAAGTGGTGATGTTCATACCATTAATATCAGTACAATGAGTACAAACATTACAAATGTTGTAGTTAGATTGTATACAGTTGTCTGTAGATAAAATAAAATTTTATGTCAATGATCTAAGCAAGCAAAGCAAGCCAAGAAAGGCTGGAACCAATGTAATCTTTAAGACATACGCTGTCAACTAAACATAGTGTGTGGTCAAGCATCTGAATTAATATATATTAAATTAATGAGACACCAATGTTCATTATCCACAAGAAACATATAAAAGTGACAGTACAATCTATTTCTAGATGGATAAACAGGTTCTGGATTAACTGGAGTAGACACTGATGTGTATAAATCTCACTCCACAAGGGCGGTATCAATGTCCACGGCGAAGGTGCAGGACGTGCCGCTCGACCAAATTCTGGAGACTGCAGGATGGTCTAAAAAAGAAACTTCCTAGTTTATGATAAACCTGTTGTTACAGTGCCAGAGTTGCTCATGCTGTGTTGGGTTAGCTCTGTTCAAAATTGTTTGCCTTGTTGCATAATATTTGTTGTTATTTCCCCTGGAGTGGTTATTATTTTTTGTTTTATTATTATAAATAAAAAATAAATAAATAAATAAAGTATATGTGTGTATATATGTGTATATATCTATATATATATATATGTATATAACATATATATATATATATATATATATATATATATATATATATATATAACAAATATTATGCAACAAGGCAAACAATTTTGATATATATATATATTAAAATATTTATTGCATAATTTCAAGCAATATATATTATTTACTCATTACTGGGTAAACTGAAGCAGTGTGTCGTATGGAATGATCTACGGCATGAAAATCACAGAGCTTTAAAATCTTCACGTAGTCACTCACGTGACTCCGAAGTAAAATAGTAAGATTAAACGAGAACTTACCTGTTCGAAGTTTGATCTTTATTTTATGAGGCGTTACGATGAGGGGTTACGTGCCCTCCGCTCCCAACCCTCATAATATAAATGATCATCTGGTACTTCTAATCTTTGTGAGCCTTACTATCTTACTCTGGCTATTGGTTCTGTGTTTTTCACGCCGCTTCTTTGAAGTATGCCGAACATGCGCCTGGCGGGGCTTCTTCACGTAATCCCTCATTGTAACTCCTCATAAAATAAAGATCAAACTTCAAACAGGTAAGTTCTCATTTAATCTTACTATTTTAGCACATGTCTTCGGTCGATCCAATATTTAGTGTGATTAAATATCTTTTCATCCAGTGCTGTTTGTTGGATAAGATGTTTGACAACATAGGGTCAAGAGAGGGGCTGACTTGAAATGAAATTCTTGGACTGGCTAAAGGAGTTACTAAAAAAGATTTGGAAATTATCAAATGACATTTGTGCAAAGCAGCAATTGATTTTAAAAAAGCAACATGTGGATATTTACTCCAAAAGGGAGAAAATACAGTATAGGTTTGGAAGGATGGGGTCATTGTTGTTATATTAATATCAAAAGTACAATCAAGGAAGGGAACATGGATAAATATTACACCAACCCTGAAATTATCCTGATTTCACATGTTTTATATACAATTATATTAATTATTTGGATGACACAGAAATCATACAGGAACCAAACCAGTGCTCAATGAAAATGGAAATTGAACTTAGCTTAAACTAAATGTTTAAGAAAGACCTGCAAGATGCTGGTAAAATCAAAGGTAGACGCAAAATGCTGGAGAAACTCAGTGGGTGAGGCAACATCTATGGAGAGAAGGGTCTCAACCCGAAACGTCGCCGATTCCTTCTCTCCAAAGATGCTGCCTCACCCGCTGAGTTTCTCCAGCATTTTGTGTCTGCCTTAGCTTACACTAACCCTTAACAAGTACAACAAGGAAAAGGTGATTAAAAGGACTTGTTATGGACAAATAACAGCAAATAAACAACAATGAGAGAAAATGTATGAGAATTATATAGAGAGAAAAAGTTAGAAAATATATATTTTTAAAGGAAATATAAACAAAATGTAATACATTTTCCCTCCAATTATGCAAATGTATTGTTTTACTTTTTGCCATGAGCAAGACATTGGGAGATGAACTAATTCTGGATTTTTAAAGAAATCTGAATGTAAATCTAAATCACAGTTTGCATCTCCATACTATAACAATGAATCTTACTTTTGATATCACAGCAGTAAAATATTATTAGTATTGTGTACCAGCTTCCCGAGCACCTTGCAGTTTAATGAGTCTGTCCCTGTTTTCTAGACTGCACCCAAATGGCATGAGTTGTGGATGCTCACCAGAGTTGTTGATTTGTTCATCTTTATCCCATCCTTTTAATTTTTTGTACTAATCTATGTATTGCACATCAAAAAGTCAATGCAAACATTTATACTAACATAAATGTTTACCTGGATTTTCTTGTTTTTTTAATCAGATTCACCAGGTTAATTCCCGTGATGGCGGGACTGACGTATGATGAAAGAATGGGTCGACTGGGCTTGTATACACTGGAATTTAGAAGGACGAGAGGGGATCTTATAGAAACATATAAAGTTCTTAGGGGATTGGTTGGGGGAGTCCAGAACCAAGGGTCACAGTTTAAGAATAAGAGGTAGGCCTTTTAGGATGAAGAAAAACATTTTCACCCAGAGTTGTGAATCTGTGGAATTCTCTGCCACAGAAGGCAGTGGAGGCCAATTCACTGGATGTTTTCAAGAGAGAGTTAGATTTAGCTCTTAGGGCTGGGAATAAAAGGATATGGAGAAAAGGCGAGAACGGGGTACTGATTTTGGATGATCAGCCATGATCATATTGAATGGCTCGAGGGGTCGAATGGCCTACTCCTACACCTATTTTTTATGTTTTCTATGTTATTCAGAAGTTGTATTTAGTTCAAATGTCCATGGAGTCCTCTGGAATTTACCGCCAAACGATCAAAACATTGACATTTTATTTGCAGCATGCAGCAGTAAATGAACATTGTTTAGCCCCCTATTTTCTCTCTCCCACCTTTACCCATTCCATTACCTCTGCATTGAGATCTATGATTTGCTGCCAACAACATCTCATCTACTGATTTTGGTCTCAGCTAGTTCGAAATTTGTTATAGTGCAATGCAGTCTGGAGGATTACACGTTCCATTCAGTGAACCAGATAAACATAAAAATGATCTTGACTCAATGCTAGTATTTCAGTCACTGAAGGCTGCTTTGTGATGTCATGAGGAGAGCTGCATGAAAGCAGGACATGTTGTGACATAATAAATATTGACCAGCTGCTGGACAATCCAGTGCTATCCCTTAGAGAAGATGTATTTCCGAGAGCTTTATTAAGCAAAGTAAGTTGTCAATTGAAATCTAAGATCAATTAAATTAATGACAATTATTTTGGTTGATATGGAGTAATGTAATAAACTTTTGGCCATGATGAGATGTGTTAGCCACTGCAGGTGTGGTAATAGACAATAGACAATGGGTGCAGGAGTAGGCCATTTGGCCCTTCGAGCCAGCACCACCATTCAATGTGATCATGGCTGATCATCCCCATCCAGTACTCCGTTCCTGCCTTCTCCTCATATCCCCGACTCCGCTATCTTTAAGAGCCCTATCTAGTTCTCTCTTGAAAGCATCCAGAGAACCTGCCTCCACCGCCCTCTGAGGCAGAGATTTCCACAGACTCACCACTCTCTGTGAGTAATGATCCTAACATGTCCCAAGGCAAGCCCATTTTTATGCCGTGATCTAAACCATTTACTAAACAGCCACTTTTCCAGGTTGATGGCGTGATATAAACTTTTTCCAAGATTCCTCTCCTAGATTTGCTCTCCTAGTTCCTCTCCCAGTTTTGCTGTCCAATGATATATTGCTAAAGATCATTCTGAAGACTTTGATTGAGAACAACTGGGATGTCATTGTGATGATGTTAACAGCAAAATATGAAACTCAGACTCTTTGTAACTGGACCTCCGGTACAACATGGTTTATTATAATACATTTGTGTTTTGTGCTGTACTTCACCATCAGCAGGGTTGGATGAGTTTGCACCTGAAAGGTTATCTCACTTTTTACAGAAGCTGATAAACCCACTGTAAACTCATGGCATTTTATATTTTTAACTTCATTAAAAACATTAATGTAACATTAACTGACCTACCTATCAACCTAATTAAACATTTCTTACCTGCCAGCGAAAAAATATCTACAGAATAAGGGAACATTTTAAAGGTAATTTTTCTTTTTTTTTTGAAAAATTGAACATTTCTAGAAACCCTCTGTGGGAAAACAGCACTCTTGTTTCCAGAAATGTTCAATTTTTAAAAAAAGAAATGAGAATTTACTTTTAAAATTAATAGAAGATTTCAAACTGCTTTTGAACATTACATTTGATTTATTAATTCCACATGAATAATAATTATTAATATAATAAACATATAACCAATACAGGGAGTGTCATCAAACTTGCCCTGGTGCTCTTTTACAAAGGGCTCTTCCATGCATTACCATACATAGGCAATCACCCTAAGCTCGACTGAAGCAGTTATGAACGCTGAGAATTTTTCACGACCGTTCAAATTTCAGCACGAGTCCTGTCTCTTGGTGCTCCCAACACAATATTGAATCTTAGTCACACTTGTTTGCAGTGTTTGCACATCTACTTGCATCTAATGAGCCTTGCTTCAATGGGAGAAATTCTCCTGCTCAATTTCTGTTCAGTAATCTTATTTAAGAAGTTAACAGTCCTTTTGATGATATTCAGAAATGAAATCAAGAAATCCTCTTGGAAATTTCCAAAGACTTGTGGAATGAGGCTTACGTAGCAAATGAAAATGGCAAAATTGAGATCATTCGAATTTTTCTTAGGTGAGATTATTATGGGCTATGAAACCAAAATGGATAACTAGAAGGTGTAGAAAAAAATACATCATTTAATTTAACTTTTATTTCTATTGTCCAAATTGTAATAATCTCCAACCCATCTGTGACTTTCAGTGAATGCAGAACAATTTCTCCTTTTTATTGAATGAGTATTCTAAAGGTCCTGACTTAGCCTTTACCCCTCTCCCTATGTTTTCAGATCATAATTCTTGCCTGTCATCCACCCATCATATTCAGACTCCGAGACACTAGCATCCTTTTCACTAAAAGCTTATAAACGCAGTATTCAAGAACTTCCCAATTACTCAAAGTCCAAAACACAACCATCTGCTATACTCTATTTGTTGGTGCCATTGAATTTGTAGCATCTGCTCAACTCTCTTAAGAAATGCAGCAACCACCGTGTGGTACTGTACCATATGAACTTGAATTAAACCTTTTTTAAAACGACCTTGTCAGTTCTGGGGAATTAAGGGATAGTGAATAAATTCTGGCATTTCTAGCCTTAAACGAATAAGCCATTTTTCTATTTGAGAAGACCTGGATTATTGATCCAAGAATCCCACAAATGCAGTTTTCAGAACTTAAATGCAAATGTTTGAAATTGCTGAAAAAAATAATTAGTATCAGTAATGGTGAATATGGGTGACAAGGAAAATGTTGGGACAGTCATATAAAACCCTCTGATTCATTAATGTCCTTCCAGGACGGAATGTCTGCCTTCCTTGCCTGATAAGATGACTCCAGATCCTGTAAGGTGATTGAATCTTAATGGGCCTGTCCCACAGGTGATTTTTAAGGCAACTACAGGCGACTAGTTTGTCGCCACATGTTCGCCGGTGGTCGCCCAGAGTAGTCTCCTCAGTCGTGCAACAAGTCATAGCGTCTTTCTGGCTAAATTTTCAACATGTTGAAAAATTGTTGGCGACAGTGGGTCTGATGCCAAAATTGACTTCTCCTGACGTAGGTGCTGTTGTAGGTTGTCGCCAGGATAACGTAGGTTGTTGCCTAAAAAATTGCCAAGTGGGACAGGCCCATAACATCTAGCTATGACGCCTATGCAAACCACTTATTCCGAGGGGCAGGTTGGAGAATGGATGTTGACTTTGACAATTATGTCTGTGTGGATACTTTAAATAGGGAATGAGACACAAAATACTGCGTGCGTGTGTGTATGGAGGGGAGGGGGAAGTGGGTACACTGAAGCACTGCAAGAATCAGAATGTGTTTCAGTTTACAGATTGGGGATTCATCATTCTCGTGCGTTTCCTCCACTAGGCGGAGTTCACTAATCATGTAATGTGGACCGTAGACATAAGAGATTACAAATGCTCGATTCTTGAGCAAAAAAGAATGCCGGATGAACTCAGCAGGCCAAGCAGCACCCGTGGAGAGAAATGGACAGACAACATTTTGGATCAGTGTAAAAAAGGGGTCCTAATTCAAAACATCATCTGTCCGTTTCCCTCCATAGGTGCTGGCTGGCTTGCTGAGTAACTCCAGCACTTTGTTTTTTTGAATCTGTACTGCGTCATTTACCAAAGTGTTCCATGGACACTAGGTGACTGCTGCTGCAGACCAGTAATATATATTATGGTATGTGGAAGAAGTAACATTTTCCAACATGCGAACAATCAAATCTATCATGACCTCAATTCCAAAAAATCGATAAAGATAACACTCACTTTGCACTTTCAGCTTAGGTGAAAGCACCTTACGACAGCCAAGCCTCCCTTTAAATATTTGATGGTGAGCTTGACTCACTGAATTTGTAATCCTAAAGTTATTCGTACCTTCTGACTCACGAGAAATAAATTCTCAAATATCTTTTTCAGCCAAGACTCCAACTACATGGATTTCACCTGGCCCTACAGACGAGGCAAGGAATGACTCAATTACCAGAACCGGAGGTATCTAAGGCTTTCTATTCATTAACAGTGGAATTTTCCATCACCCGATTTCAAGTTTATTATTAAAACTTCATGAATTTAATTGTGCAGTAATGCCATAGGTTTAAAATATTCAACTTAGGCAAGATGTTGCATTAACAGAAACAAACAATAACTTCATAGGCAAACATTCTGTTCAGATGGTTGAGTTGAGCGATGTTTAGTGATCAGGTCAGGGATAAAACTCATCTTTTAGTTTGGAGATACAGCGCGGAAACAGACCCTTCGGCCCACCGGGTCCGCGCCGACCAGCGATCCCCCCATATTAACACTACCCTACACCCACTGGGGACAATTTTTTTTTTAAACATTTACCAAGCCAATTAACCTACAAGCCTGTACGTTTTTGGAGTGTGGGAGGAAACCGAAGATCTCGGAGAAAATCCACGCAGGTCACATGGAGAACGTACAAACTCCGTACAGCCAGCACCCGTCGAACCCGGGTCTCCGGCGCTGCATTCGCGGTAAGGCAGCAACTCTACTCTTTTCTTTGATATAATGTTGTGGGATTTTTTTGTGTGTATACTGGATAGAACGACCAGAGTTTGGGTGTGAATCGTTTTTAAAAGACTGATTATATCTAAGAGAGTGGCCCTTCCTCAGTCCTGCTTTGGAATGTTTTAGCCAAGAACTCTCCCCCTATAATATATACTGGTCTGAATCTTTGTACCTGAATAAAATCACTTTCAAAGACGGCAGATTGAGCAAAGAGGTTATACTCCCGAGATCGAAGGAGCTTGTGTAGTGATCCACCTTCCACACCGAGCTGTGCGGGACTGGGTCTTGAAGATCCCGTGCTAGAATTGACGACCTCTGTTATACCTGTGAAGAAATCACTTCTATATGAAGTTGACTGATCCATCTTCACTCTGTCCCCCCACTATGCAATTCTCAGGTCAATTCTCTTCCAAGTTACTGTACTTCTCTTGTGCACCTGCTGAGTTGTTTCTCTGTGAAGAATTCCATTTCATCTCTCCATCACTCCAGTAATTGACAGCTGAAGTTAATACACAAAAGGATTATAGTTGCTGTTATCAAACTCTTTCCGATTGGATCAGGCTATATCCAACTGGCACCATACCAGTGAAAGTCAAGTGTTACTCAGATTGGGTTCATTGAGATGACAGCAGATGGAGGTGTCATAATAGTTGTCAGGGATGCATCACCTTTTTAGTGAGATCATAGACCTATAGCAGAGTGGGAAAAGCAAGAAACATTAAGCACAATACGTGTAAATGATCAGCTGTATCTACTTCTTTGCCAATTATTCTCCAATTGCATTCTTGGTGGACTCAACTTTCATCCCACTGGTATAAACATGGCTGATTCTCTTTCTCACTTCCATGCCCAGGCAAGGTGAAAACCCACGTGGTCACGGGGAGAACTCCGTACAAACAACACCCGTAGTCGGGATCAAACCCGGGTGTCTGACGTTGCAGGCTCTGTAAGACAGCAACTCTACTGCTGCACCCCTGTGCCATCCTAAATGTGTTGAATAGAATAATTAGGTGGACAGCTAATGTCTCACAGCTTCAGTGATCTCGGTTTGATCCTTAACTCTAGTGCTATCTTTTGCATATTCTCCCTCTTTCAGTTTGCTCCCACATACCAAGGATGTATGAATTGATAGGTTAATTGACCATGAAAACAGCTCCTAACATGTAGATGAGTGGTAGAATTCAGTGGCAGTTGGTGGGGAGACTAAAATGACATTAGTGTAGGAATGTCATTTTATTCCCTAATGATGTTGTAAATGGATGCTTAGTGGCTAACATAACTGTATGAAAGTGCCTGTTTATCTGGTTTTGTGATTTTTCCCTACTTTTTAAGATGCTATTTCTCCTGTCCTTTTCAATTCCCCAGTTTATCCACTGTGGCCTCTTTCATAGAATTACTTCTCACAGCCATAATTTATTGAATCATAACAATTTACAGCCTAGAAGGAAGCTATAATGCCTATCTTGTCTAGAATTTTCAGGTGCTCATCAAGATACTTTTAAAATGTTTCTGCTATCCTCACACCTTCAGTTAACACGTTTGAGTAAAGCAATTTTTTCTCAACTTCCTTTTAAACCTACCAATTAACTTAAATTTGCATTCCTTGTTACTGACTTCTCTGTAACTAATGGACATAAGTTATTTCTTTTTATAACCTTCTGAAAACTTTAGGCATCTTAATTTAATATCCCAAGTGGCAGTGTGAGTTGTGAGGAAGATGTCAAAAAGATTCAAAGAAATGTAGATAAGATAAATGACTGGGTGGGAACATGGGAGATGCAAATGCAGTTTAGAACCATGTGCTGATTCCACTTTGGTAGGAAGACAAGAAAAGTTGAGGATTCTTTTAAATGGTGGGAGGTTGAACATTGTTGCTGTTCAGAGAGACATACACAAGAATTACTGAAAGTTACATGCAGGTATCTCAAGCACTTGGGAATGAGCTATTTACCCTGAAAGACATTCAAATGCCAACGGGCATGGATCTAAAGCACATGGTGGAAAGATTAGAGGGGAGATGACATGTTGTGGAGGGAACAGTCCCTGGGAAACCGGTGGGGACGGGAAGATGTGACAGGTGGCGGAAATGTAAATCAGCTATTTGCATAGTCTGCAATTCCTCTGTCTACAATTCATGGTCGGAGGCCATCAAATAAATTACTTTTGAAACTGGCAAGGCAATCTCTTTTATTGACACTTATAACATACTTTATCAAACAATGTAACATCCATTGATATTTTAAGGTCATCGAAACTGTCCATTGGATATGGGCCATTCTGTTTTGTACCATTGTAACACATCAAAGACAATAAATAATTGTTTATGTCAATCCACTCTCAATGAACTTGTGTCTGACAACACCCAACCTAGAACTGGGACTCCCTGTATTTAATTGTGGCTGTTGCAGGGGAAATCAAGGATAGTTAGAGAAGGGAGCTTTTTGTGCATTGAGTACACATCAGCTCCATACAAAAGTACAATAGTTATCATTTCTTCATTGACGTTAAAATTGTTTCGCTTCACATACTTCCCTGACTCAGTTTTGAATGCTTCGATTGAATTCGTCTTCACTCAATGCATTTCAGACAACAGACTTGAAACAGCTATATGTCAGGACCACAATCTGAATTGTTCTGAAGTGTGAAGAGGGGTTCTAACCCAAAATGTCACCTATTCCTTTTCTCCAGCAATGCTGCCTGACCCGCTGAGTTACTCCAGCATTTTGTGTCTATCTTCAGTTTAAACCAGCATCTACAGTTCCTTCCTACACATATGTTGGGCCCATCCAGGTTTAAAAGAGAAATTGCTTGTTGTGAAATTATTTCACAAAGGAGTGCCCTTTTTCCCCACCAAAACAAATTCCTGACTTGGGCACTTTATCTACAAATATTGAATATGGGCCTTGTGAGATATAAAAAATCACAAATGCTGTTTGAGACAAAGTCAGCAAAGAAGCTTTTTTAAGATAATATTCTGCAGAATAGGTGCCTCTCCTTTCCTCTCCCCTAGAGGCACACCGAGGGTCGGGATGTATTCTATCTTTATACATTTCATTACATTATAGCCACACCCTCTTTTCTCACCATTTTGCCTCTTTTTAATTATAACATAAAGCCCACATTCCCACGAGAAAGACCAGGAACGCCTCGGAACATCTCCTGACGTCAAATGCTTATACTGAAGTTTTTATCTGTCTGCTACTTTTTATCTCAAAGTTCTCTCTGTGCTCTGTTCTATCTGCCGTTACTTTCTATCTCAAAGTTCTCTCTATCTGTCGTGACTTTCTATCCCACTAACAGTCTGGCTTTGTTGAAACCTTATTTCTTTCTAAGCTACATTTTTTCTACTCCTAGTTTAAATCAACCATGTCTGTTAACCCCTTTTCTCACAATCCATCATTTTCTTTTTGCCACGCAACTTTTGATTTACACTACATCCTCCTTTTCTAATGCTATCAACAGATTCTTCGCCTCCATATCCCCCTCTCGTTGGTCATACTGTGTTCTGAAAGCCATTATGGTGGCAGCGCTGTTCTTTGTCAGGGCTGTTTCTATCAATCGCTGGGCCAACCCCCGTACGCAGGGAATGATACAGCATCCAAACAAACACAGTAATCCCACCATGACTACCACTGATGTTAGGGTTGATGTAAAGATGTGCTTCCATTTCCCAAACCAGGATTCTAGAAACCCAGTTCAGGAGGTGTCTACTCCAGAGTTCTCAGCCAATTTGATAGACAGAGAGGTGAGACCTGCTAGGGCTCTTGACACTGACCCATCCGGAGCAGTGTTGTTGGGGATGAATGTGCAACATTGTTCGCCAAACATTACACATACCCCTCCCTTCTCAGCCAGTAGTATGTCCAAGGCCATGCGATTTTGCCAGGTCATTTGGCTGGTAGTTGTCAGTTGTTCCGCTAATCCTTCAACTGCATCTCGAGTGTAATTTATAAAGCGTTGTTGATTGTAGTATAAGTAGTTGATCGAGTCCACATTTTTATTAATTGTGGACCACCAGAAGAGCATGGACTCAAAGCCCGCAGCTATCTGGTTTCTGGCTTTGAATTCATCGGGTACCCCTCTTGGCACTCCAATCGCATCTATATAGATGTGTGTGTCGAATGATCCCTTTACCTTTCTCTTTTGTCGTCGGTTTCCTTCCTTGAGTTCTACAGCATGTTCTACTGCTATGGTAAAGGGCATCATCAGTTGTATGAGGGTACAGGTTCCCGTCCATGACCCTGGTAACCGGGGTCACAGAGTATTCTCCCCGCACCACCACCAGACATCAGCTCTACTGATTATCTGCTTTCTCAGCCAGGAGCTTTTGAACAGTGGCCCCTGTTCCTCAGCCGTTATGTTATACGTCTGATTGCAGTCCATATCCTGTCCCTCTGGGTTATCTCTTGTATAGCACTCAAATCCCTGCTCCCCAAGAGGAATGGTAAATGGAGGAGGTCTAGGGTCTTCCCTTCGGCCCTTCGTATTGTTGTTGCTGGTCGGAAATAGGTAATGATAACTCTGGCATATCGCATTCTTTGGTAAGAGGGGATTTGTGAATAGCTGTAGTATACATGACATAGCCCCAAGTGTTCTATCCCAATTCAGGGGAAATGGTACTGGGACCAGCTGAGGCCTGGCTCCGGCGCAGGCGTAACAATTGGTTTGTTGTATACTTCTAGCTGTGTACATCATCCAGGCTAGCCAGGTGTTGGCTCCTTTTCCCCCTGTTGGTATTCCCTTCTCATATAACTGCCTTAATCATGTTTCTCCTGCTACTATCATTATCTTCAGATCCTTCGGCTCATTTTCCCTATTTACATTGCTGACTGCTGGTGGTGCTGGTGTTGCCCCGGGATCCCTATTCTGACTGTCATCTATCTTGAACACCTCTCCCTTCTCCTCATATCTTACCATCTCTCCATCCCACTTCACTTCTATCTCAAACTTCAGACATGCATCCTTCCCTGTTCTATCTGCACATATCCAATATCTACCACTTTCCTGCATTTGAACACTCTGTATGCTCACATATACGCGTCCTGGTAATTTCTCGTTCGGGTTTTGATACACTTTCCACCTATCAGTTTGATATGTGGTCCGATGCCACCCATATTTTGATGAAGTGAACACCGCGTGCCAATCTTTACAGGGATGGGTGCATACATACATTCTATAGCCGCACCACCATTTTCCTTTACATACATCAAATGGGATGGTGGTGGACCTTCTATTCTGTGGTATTGTGATTTTTATGCATGTTACATTACTTACAAGTTGGGTGATTTCCCAACACACGACCCACCAACATAAATCTTCATTTTTCCTGTGTGTTCCTGGTAAATATAAAAGTCAATGATTCCTCTCCTTTGCGCACAGTCCACGGGCTGATATTGTCTGGTGGGGCCTCCACAAGACCCTTGCGTGTGTCCATCTTTTCTCTCTTGTTCGTACTGCTGTATCGGTGATTAGTAACACCAGGTTGCAGCTTTTCTTCTTTCCACGTTTTTTTATTTATACGCAGTCTCCAGCCTTGACTGAGTGAATCGGGAAGTCCAGTGGTGGGCTCTGTGCCAGCAATCCTTTAATTTTTAGTTCTGCAAGAGATTGGGACACTGCCAGTAAATAGTTCCTTATGAATACATCACTGCCCTCGCATTGTTGGAACTCCTTCTATCTTCCCTAAGTATGGGAGCCAAAATAACATCTCATATGGTGATATCCCTATGTCTTTTCGAGGTGCCGTTCGGATTCTTAACAGGGCTATCGGGAGGCACTTAGTCCAGGGGAGTCTTGTTTCCTCTATCAACTTGGTGATTTGGGTCTTCAAGGTGCTATTCATTCTTTCCACCTTTCCTGAGCTCTGGGGATGCCATGGTGTATGCAATTTCCATTCTATTCCCAGTACTTCACATATCATTTTATGTGTTTTGGAGGCAAAATGGGTCCCTCTATCTGAGTCGATTGTTTCCATAATCCCATATCTGGGTATAATTTGTTCTAGTAATATCTTGGCTACCGCCTGTGAGGTGGCAGTTGTCGTGGGGAATGCCTCTACCCACCTGGTGAAATGGTCCACTATCACTAACAGGTACTTCCAGGTTTTTACCTGGGGCAGCTCGGTGAAATCTATCTGTATTCTCTGGATTAACTGCTAATGGTTGTCCTCCTCCTGGGACTGCTCTCATTATTTTTTTTTGTTTATTCGCTGACCTATTACACAGCCCCCTATGACTTGTCCGGCCATGGTATACATTCCACGGCAAGAGTAGGTTCTGAGGAGGGCGTCACAGAGGGCTTGTGTTCCTCAATGGTTTTGTCCATGCAACCTCCCTAATAATTCTCTCATTATTTCTTTGTTCAATAGCTGCTTTCCATCCGGTGTCCACCATTTCCCATTTGAAGTACGTTGAGCCCCCATTTCTCGCATGTGTTCCTGCTCTTTCTCACTAAAGATAGGTATCTTTTCCTCTTGTCCCCTTAAAGGTATTAGTGACCTCATTTCTACCATCTGTTCTGTGGCTGCTCTTATCTTTTTAAAGCAGTCTCATCAATTTATCCCTTTGTTCCCCACTTTAATCCTTTCTGATATGCCTTCTTTCTCATTCTAAACTCAATTTCTTACTTCTCAGATAGTTTACCCTCCTTTGCAAATGTATTCACCTTTCTTTTAAAATCTTCCACTGACTCCTCCTGATTTATTACGTTCACACCTCCTTCGTTTCCTCCTTCTGTTACCTCCTCACTGCCTCTCTCTCCTTTCCTCTCTAAACTGCTTAAGTATATCTAATTCCTTTCCTCTCCCCTTTTCCCACCTTTTCAACTTATCTGTGACATATAATTTGTAATTAACACTTCCATCTTGTCACACATTTATCTTGAAGGGTCTCGACCCGAAACATCGCCTATCTCCTTCGCTCCTTAGATGCTGCTGCACCCGCTGAGTTTCTCCAGCTTTTTGTGTACCCTCGATTCTCCAGCATCTGCAGTTGTTGTTGTTGTTGTTGTTACCTTACAGCTGTTCGTAACCTTCCTCATTGCTTACAATTTCTTAAAGGAACACACACACACACACACACACACACACACACACACACACACACACACACACACACACACACACACACTTACAGCATGTGGCCTACAACAAACAAAAGATCACATATATGAACTTTCTCATTCATTCAAAACCGGTTTTTACACACAAATCACATTCGTTCCATTCTTACTTCAAAGAAATTATGCAATTTTGTACACAGATTCAAGTTTCAAAATTAACATTTATATAATTCTTATCTCCCCTTTTAAGTTAAAGTAGGATGGTCTAATCCCCCATCAATCAGGTTCCTGAGCATTGTGATTGGATAGTGATTCAGATCATGATTAGTCAGACTCACCGTCACTCAAATTCAAACCACACCCCACTAAGATCACAACCAATCAAAATCCTAGTCACTCAACATCTGACCACACCCTACTCCCATTAATCTCCAAACAAATAAACTCATTTTGTCCATCTCTCAGCAGAGAGAATGCAGCAATTTTATCTCCACAGTCAAGAAACGCAGTCCTTACACCTCCTCTGTCCTCGTAGTCACTATATTACATTATTCTTATTGCAATTCTACTTTCTGCTATTCTACAATATTTTGCACTAACTCCTCATGTACCTGACCAATCTGTATACGAGTTCCTTCTATAGATTTTGTGAAAACTCACAACAACAATATTTCTAGTGCTTAAGATGAGCTTCTTCAATTTCCTGAAATTTCTTTGAGGTTTCTGTCAATTTTTGTTCAAAATCTGTTTTTCCACATATAATTTATAGTTTTCTGTAGCCTTTTTTTTTAGATTTGACAGTTGCCTTTTCTATTTATTTCTGTGTTGCTCCTTCCTTTTTAACTTTTAGTACTCAAAACATTTGGCACTGTGATTTTCCTTAGATTTTTGCAATGTTTGAGTGATACTCTGAATATTCTGTACAGCATCCAAAGTGCCCAATCCTCATTATTGGTTCCTTTGGTTAATCAAAATAACAGAACTTAATCATAGTCTCCTTATCTTTACCCCCGGGGCTTCCTTCTCCCCAAGATTGCCACATTCGCCCCAACGGACTATCAGGCAGAATGTGCGGCTCTTCACCATTGAGCCTTTTTCTTTTCCCCCCGGACTCTTACTTTTCCCGTTCCGGTTATCCATTGTCTTATCGGACTATTCCCGTCCAACAGAACCCTGACCTCTCAGGGTGGTATCCACAAGGAGTTAAACTGCCTCCATTGTCTTATCGGACTATTCTCGTCCAACAGACCCCTGACCTCTCAGGGTGGTATCCACGAGGAGTTAAACTGCCTCTCTCTCCTTTAATAATTATATCCCGCTTCCCATACTGCGGCATACTTGATCTCTTCTATTATTGGATTGGGTTTATTTTTCACATATTCATTCAATGCCTGTTGTACCCAATCCTCATCTGACTCATCCTCTGGCCACCAGACCGAAGCTCCTTTATCGGGTGTTTTGGCCATTCAAAATAACAATACCTTATCATTGTTGTCTTCTCCGACCCCTGGGTATTTCCTGCTCCCCAGTGGTTCAGCATTCGCCCCAACGGACTATTAGGCAGAATGCTGGGATGGGTTTTTCACTTACATTTCCCATTCTCTTTATCGGAATTCCTCTCCGATCTTTTATCAAATCGCCCAGGTAATACTATAATAGTCAAAGTTTCTTACCGGGGTCTGTGCACCGAATTACTCGATTTTCGCGATTTCCAACCAATCTCCAACCACCTTCACTTCTTTGCTGAGTCTCTGTTTGGTCCGGGCATCACTGGCTCAAACCTTCTGACGGTAAGCAAGGAGTCTGAGACCGCTGAACTCAGCGGGGTGCACCTTCTCTTCGTCCGTGTACCCCCGTCAGCTGGCTTGGAGTAATTAAATCCCGGAACCGAGCCCCCAAATTGTGAGATATAAAAAATCACAAATGCTGTTTGAGACAAAGTCAGCAAAGAAGCTTTTATTAAGATAATATTCTGCAGAATAGGTGCCTCTCCTTTCCTCTCCCATAGAGGCACACCGAGGGTCGGGATGTATTCTATCTTTATACATTTCATTACATTATAGCCACACCCTCTTTTCTCACCATTTTGCCTCTTTTTAATTATAACATAAAGCCCACATTCCCACGAGAAAGCCCAGGAACGCCTCGGAACATCTCCTGACGTCAAAGGCTTATACTGAAGTTTTTATCTGTCTGCTACTTTTTATCTCAAAGTTCTCTCTGTGCTCTGTTCTATCTGCCGTTACTTTCTATCTCAAAGTTCTCTCTATCTGTCGTGACTTTCTATCCCACTAACAGTCTGGCTTTGTTGAAACCTTATTTCTTTCTAAGCTACATTTTTTCTATTCCTAGTTTAAATCAACCATGTCTGTTAACCCCTTTTCTCACAGGCCTGATCCAGCCACTCTTGTCTGAGTATTCGTCCTGCACTCATGAAACAGAAACAAGTTGTGAATTGTAGTGGCTCAGTTTAGCAGAGCTGATAGATTAGCAAAAGAAAACCTGCTTTTTGTTATCAAAGGGTCGAGTCATGAAGCAGGCCCTTCAGTCCACCAGGTGCCGACTGACCATGTGCTGACTTAAGTACACGTCCACACTAATTTAATTTTATTCTTGTCAGATTTTGGTTATTATTGAGAAATCATCTTTTGAATATTAAATCAAGTAATTTGAGCTCTTCTAAAAAGTGTGGAAGAAAACGGACTTTTTAATTTCCGGACTGTTTGGTTTAACGGTTTGGTTCCCGTCGGAAGAGTTGGTCAGGCGGCACAGTAAAGATGGCAGCGCCCGCAAGGGAGGACCAGGCTGCCGCCCAGAGCCGTTTGAGGACCGTGTTCGTGAGAAACCTGCCGACCTCGGCTAACAACGAGCGGCTGGAGGAGATTTACAGCGAGCTGGGGCCGGTGAAGCATTGTTTCGTAGTGAAGGAGAAAGGTTAGGGAAGAGGAAGCGGTGTGCACACGTTGGCAACAGCAACAACAACGTGGGGCTGTTGTCCTGCTGCTGCACTTTGGTTTTGTGTTGGTGGTCGGTTCAGTGGAAGGGGTGAAATGAGTGAGGGGGTTGCTCCCTTCGATCAGTGGCTCAGGTCTACGGGACCCCACCATCTCGACGCTGTAGAATTATAACCCACCTTTATGACCACCATTTCAGTGGGCTTCACCTGTAACGAGCTTTTTTTCAACATAGCATATATAAATTTAAACACACAAATGAATCACGGTCAGCAAAGCAAGAGTGACAAGTTTTAAAAAAGCTAAGGTAGACAAAAATGCTGGAGAAACTCAGCGGGCGAGGCGGCATGGACAGCAGAGTTAAATCTGTGTTGAAAGTTGGCTATATACCAGAAAAATCTTGATCTGAAGTTTTTTGATCTAAGGTTGTCAGCTGGCTTGCGAACGCAGAAGTTGCTCGAATGACAGAATTGCATGAGAATTCATAGAAAATGGGAACTAGACATTTTAACGCCTTTCTGATTGTATTAAACAAAAAAAGTAAGGTGTTTAAATTATAATGCGGCAGTGGCATGGAACCCCATGAAGCGTTTACCTCATGATCTATATTATTAACGGATGAAACTTAATGTATAAGAAAGAAATATGATTGGCAGAAGTTATAAGTTAGTGTTATTAGGTATAAAAAAAGCATATGTAGGAGAAGATAGGCACAGAATGCTGGAGTACGTCAGCGGGACAGGCAGCATCTCTGGAGAGAAGAATGGGAAAGTGGATTGGGTGAGAAGAAGTGGAAAGAATAATACATCTTAACATAGCACAACTTCTGGCTGGGGTGAGAATCCACAGATTTGTTTTTTTGAGCCTTCAAGATTGAGTTTTACATTGGAATTATCAATCCTCTGGATAGAATGGCTATTACAAAGTGGATCTCCACCCCCATGTGGTTATGAACAATGAATACTAGCCACTATTTTCAGATCTGTACAGGCGTGGGGCCTGAAGAATGGATTGATATCTTCTGAATAATTTGAGTCCAGTTGACACAATGAAATTTAAAATTCAATTTTCAGTCCAGGGTTGTCAAGTCATGATTTACATGGAATAATAGTCTGTGCTTCCACTTTATATACATGTGGTGCTGTGCAAATTGGAATGTTGTAATTTATAAAAGCAGATTTTGATGCAGTGCAGTAAATGTTTTTTTTCTCTCTCTGTCTAGGTAGCCAGACCTGTCGTGGTTTTGGATATGTCACTTTTTCCCTTCCGGAAGATGCCAAAAAAGCGCTGAAAGAAACAAAGTTCTACGATAGCCAGAAAATATTTGCTTCTCTTGCTAAGAAGAAACTTCTGGGGAAGAAAGAGGGTGAGTGCTGCAGCTTCCAGGACAGATAGGCCTGTCTACCAGGGTAACCAATAACGTAGTAGCTCAAACATTGCATTTTTACATAGTCAGCTAAAAGTTCATTCTTTCTATTAGCTGCAGGTATGAAATATATTTGGACACTCTCAGAACATTTTATAATTTGCATGGACTCGCAGCATTTTGGGCTCTTCTCTACCAGTGAATTTTCTCCAATATGTTTTGCTGTAGATTCTGGTATATACAGTTTGTTGTGTCTTCACTGTGATTTTCAAGCCTGCTTCATTGATGAAGTACAATCGCAACCATAGATTCAATATTATCTCCTGACAGTGAGTTGTGGAGACCTTCAATAAATGCTGTTGTTAATTAGAGCTCCAGTGACTTCAGCAAGATAAGGTTCTGCTGTATATTCTATCTTGGTGTTAGAATCAGTAGTGACTTGGTTGATAGCCCTCTCAACTTTTCAGTTAGAATGTTGCAGATCTAAGGCCCACCAGAAATCAGCATAAATATTTAGGCCACATTCCAGTGCCGGTACTGAAGCACATTGACATTGTTTGAACCTCATCTTTCAAATATGTCAAAACTGCAGAAATAAAACATTACATAACCTTCTTTTGAAGAGGAGCAGTTAAGTTATACTTGAAGAAGTGTGTCGACCTGAAACGTTGCCTATTTCCTTCGCTCCATAGATGCTGCCTCACCCGCTGAGTTTCTCCAGCATTTTTGTCCATCTAAGTTATACCTCATGTCTTTGCCAATACTAATTCCCCAATCTGTTTTTGCAATATAGATTATTTGTATTTTATCATTCAGTTCTGAAGGTCTCTTGCTCAAAAGAGTCTTATGAAAATTTAAGACCAGTCTCTTGCTAGTCTCTACAGGGTATGAAATAGCAGCACAAAATTACCTTTAAACTGGACAGGTTTCCAGTTTTACTTTTAAGTAATCCAAAAATCGGAATAAAGATTGGGGGATGGAAATGAAGGTGGGATAAATATGCTCTATTATTTTACAGAGGGATCTTTACCCTGTATTTAAACTCAAGGGATTTATACTGTGTACTGACCAGGAATACTGAAAACACAAGATAGACACAAAAAGCCAAAATAACTCAGCGGGACAGGCAACATCTCTGGAGAGAAGGAATGGGTGATGTTTCGGGTCGAGACCCTTCGACCCAGAACGTCCCCCATTCCTTCTCTCCAGGGGTGCTGCCTGTCCTGCTGAGATAGTCCAGTTTTTTGTGCCTATCTTCGGTTTCAACCTGCATTTCCAGTTCCTTTTGCACCTACTGAAAACACACTTGTTTATGAAATCATTTTCATGAATTTAAAATAAATTAATAATTACGTTTTAATTTTACAGCCCCCAAGGAAGCTCCTAAAATAAATGTACAGCCGAAAACACAGAAATTGCAGAGAAAAGCAAGGTTGATTGTTCGAAACCTGAGCTTTAAGGTACTAATTAAGAATCAACTTGTGGTCTAACATCAGTTGTAATCGTCATTTAGTTTGACCATGTCGGAAATAGTCTGTTAATCTCTTATTTGTTAAACATGTGATGATCTAAACAAAAATCAAAGTTGCAGTAACTGTGGGAGTAGAAACAGGATTACTATTTCAGCTGGTCAGAATTGGGAAAGAGAAAATTTAAAAAAAAATATTTAAAGAAGGCAGGAAAAGGGATGGATAGGACAAAAGGGAATAGCTGATGTTCAGGCCAGCATTGTAGGTGTGATGGGAAGTTTGAGGGTGACAAAGGAGTATAATATTTTACAAACAACAGCCCATGGTGTAATAATGGAGAGGAAGACAAAAGGTTGACCCAATTACACAGATGGATGACTTACGACAAAAATGGCCAATTCTTACCTGTACAGAGAAAGTGCCGGGCCCCATTCTCTCTCCCCCCCACCCCCCAATAGCCCAGCAAATGCAATCCTTTTCGATGCTCATTCAGGCTTCCTTTGAACACAACGATTGAATAATCCTCCATTAGTATACTTGCCGGTATTTTTTTACAAAGTATCCTCATCAAATTTTTGGTGCTTCTGCCTATGTCCCAGGTTCTTAACCCCAGTCTCCAGTGGAATAGTTTATCTCTGTCAATCTGATGACACGCTTCTTGTTTTTAAATAGCTCTATCAGATACCCTCAAAACTTCCTATGTTTCAAGAAGAGCAATTCCAATTTCTTCAGTCTGGTCTTCCCTGGAAGCAGTGGGGTTTTTTTTTGGTTCTCCACCCTCATTAAGTGCTGCACTCTGAATGGGACATGGTACTCTGCGTCAGTGTTTTATAAGAGTTTGTTGTGACTTCCTGCTCTTGTATTCCATGCCTCTGTTTAACAGTGCTCGGTGTCCCAGGAGATGGTAGTTAAATTACCCAAGCTTGTACCCCACAATGGCAACTGTGGGAAATAGATTTGGATAATGTAAAAAAACAACTAGCCAGATCTACAAAACCTCCATGTCGGTCTGACTGATTTGTGAATCAAACTAAACATTGTAATTGGCTCAACCACAACAGTTCCCTTGTACGTTTGGACGGCTTGATTGGAATTGTGTGTAGTCTTTCTGCTGAGTGGATGGCACGCAACAAAAAAGCTTTTCACTGTATCTAGGTAGACGTGACAATAAACTAAACTAACTCCACAACAGTTTTATTGACTCTGAAATGGCCTAGAAAGCTAGGGGCAATTAAGAATGGCCAATAAATGCTGGTTTTGCCAGCACTGCCAATGTTTTAAAAATGAATAAATAAAAATCTCTCTTTTTAGAATAGAATTGCGTTTAGTCCAAGATTGGACACTTGAAACACATAGCCAGTAGAAGGGGAAAGTGAGGAGGAGGGTAATGATATGGGCAGCTGTGCCAAATACTGCAGGCAAGATAATGTTACATGGACACAGTCATAGAGATATCAGTCGACCAGCTCTCTTAAACGATGAACCCGAGAGAGATTTGAATATACATAAGATGGTCATGGGTTTGGGGGATGAAGATCATTATATTGCAGAGGGATTGAGAAATGAATCAGTATTTTGCACAAACTGTAATTCAGAATTAGATTTCTTTGGACAAATTTATAGTTATCTTTTCCGCAAGAAGCATTAGAGATGAAGTTGTTGATGTATCAATTATCTCCAATTTCTATAGGCTGCATTTTACTCATTTATAAATATGACTGCTTGAGAGAATGATGATTGACCTCAGAACAGTAATTTTTTGCCCAATGGATGTTTCTTTCCTTTCAGTGTTCAGAAGGTGATTTGAAGACTACTTTCTCACGGTATGGGACTGTGCTGGAGGTCAACATACCTGCAAAAGGTTGGTTTTAAAATAGGGAAACCTGGTGCTTTAGATGGTTAGCTAGAACCAGAACAGTACAACACATGAACAAGCCCTTCGGCCCACAATGACTGTGCCTAACATGATTTCAAGGTCAACTCTTATCTTTCAATTCCCTGTATATCTGTATGCCTATCCAAAGGTCTCTTAAATGCAGCTGTCATATCTGAGTCCGCCACCACCCCTTGTAATGCATTCCAGGCACTCACAACCCTCTCTATTTTTTTTTTAATTGCCTCGCGCATCTCTTTAAAACTCTCGCCTTAAAACTATGCCCGCTAGTATTTGCTATTTCCATCCAGGGGAAAAAATGATTCTGACTGTCTACCCTATCTGTGCCTTCCATAATTTTAGATACTTTTATATAAGGAATGAGGAACGCGTAGCAGCCAGTGCACACCCATTGCCAGACACCCATTCCTGAAAGGTACTTGTACATTCCTTATAGCCTTTTATGCCACAGTCGCCCGAGTTCTGTTTGATTACGGAGATCATACTTACCCTTCTTGGACAGTGTATCATTCTTCTTGAAATCTTGGATTTGCTCTTTGGCACAGAGTGAATCTCCATGTACATCCAAAGTTTCTAGTTAGGATGCACCCTCATTATCTTTGTCGTAGCGCAGCTGTCTATGCATTTCTTGATGAAATCAGTGCTGACTGAGGATGAAGTTGTCTTGAACACATTTCAGCCCACCGACTCAAGGCAGTCCTGAACTAGGTCCTCAAACCATTGCTGTTTGTTTTGTGACTGGGATATGTGTGTTGGGCTAGGCAACTTCCCACTCATCTGAAAGATGTTTTGGAAAAGTAAGTGACATGAAATAAGTAAATTGTTTTAAATAGAGAGGAAAATACCCGGTACAAATATTTTGCAAGGAAGGGTGATCATTTGAAAGAGCAGCAGAGACAGAATAATTGGCCATCACTTTCAGAGAATGGGCGGCACTGTGGCGCAGCGGTAGTACTGCTGCATTACAGGGCATGTAGCGCTGGAGACCCGGGTTCGATCACGGCTACGGGTGCTGTTGGTACGGAGTTTGTACGTTCTCCCCGTGACCGCGTGGGTTTTCTCCGAGATCTTCAGTTTCGCAAGTTCACAAGTTATAGGAGTAGAATTAGGCCATTCGGCCCATTGAGTCTACTCCGTCATTTAATCATGGCTGATCTCGGCCTTCAAATCCCTTTTTCCTGCCTTCTCCCTATAACCCCCAACACAAGTTCTAATCAAGAATTTGCCTATCCCTGCCTTCAAAATGTCCACTGGCTTTGCCATCCACAGCCATCTGTAGCAATGAGGTCCACAGATTAACTACCTTCTGACTAAAGAAGTTCCTCCCCGTCTCCTTTCTAAAAGAACACTGTTGGTACGGAGTTTGTACGTTCTCCCCGTGACCGCGTGGGTTTTCTCCGAGATCTTCAGTTTCGCAAAGAACACTGTTTAATTCTGAGGCTATGAACTCTGGTCCTAGGCTCTCCCACCAGTGGAAACATCCATTCCACATCCATTCTATCTACGCCTTTCATTATTCTGTATGTTTCAATGAGGCCTCCCCTCAACCTTCTAAACCCCAGCGAGTAGAGGCCTAGTGCTGTCAAACGCTTTTCATATGCTAACGCACTCATTCCTCGAGTCATTCTTCTAAACCTCCTCTGGACCCTCTCCAGAGCCAGCACATCCTTCATCAGATATGGGGCCCAAATTTACTTGCAGTACTCCAAAGATTGGCTAGGTTTGTTTACTTGGTATAAGTATATATTGTCCCTAGTGTGTGTAGGCTTGTGTTAATGTGCGGGGATTGCTGGTCGGTGCGGCCTCGATGAGCCGAAGGGCCTGTTTCACGCGTATCTCTAAACTAAGCTGGTTTTCTGCTGCATTTTTGATTCTGTGCTATATGATGTAGTTTTCTGTTGTCGTGCTGGAACTATGATTATTAAGGCTACAAAATCTAGTTCCTGTGAAATAAACAGTGAGTGAACATATTTGTTGTGCACTCAACAGCAGGCCAAGTCCCATGTTGAGATTACCTTGTGGAAACCATGTCTTTTAAAGCCACAACGTTAAGTTCCCATCAAATAAACAGTGAGCAAGTGTTAAGGATCAATGATCTTAAATATTAGCTCTGTTTCTCTTTTTACTGATGCTGCATGATTTATTAGTTCCAAGCATTTTCTGTAACTGGCCCTTGACCTGCTGTTGAGTGCACGACAGCTATGTTCGTCATGACTCCCGCATTGAGATACCTGACTTGGTATTTTTAAAGTGGGATTACTGAGGTTAGATGTTAAAGAGGTTCTGTTAATTCCCATAGTGCTTTTGTGATCAACTGTTAGGCAGGATTGGCTGTGAGGAATTAGTAAGCTGGCACATAGGCAGGTAAAGGAAAAACAGGTGGGGCTCTCAGAGAAATCAAAGGATCAGTTCTTTTGGTTTTTGCCAGGTGCTCTCCCAGTAGGTAGTTTATTGGTTAATTGAACACTGTTCAACTGTTCAACGGGCAGTAACCGTAAATGCTTGGAACTAGTAAATCATGCAGCATCAGTAAAAAGAGAAACAGAGCTAATATTTCTAATAATTTGAAAAAGTTTGCTTCTTAAAACAGACAACAACACAAACGCTTAAAGGTAAACCAAGTCAAGCTTTAATCGGTTGTCAGACGAAGGTGGCGGGGATCAGTGCAAATAGTTAAACAGCTATACTCTTTTGCTCCCCATGCTTCCACTCTCCGAACAAAAAAAGTTAGTCCAGTTGAAGTCATCCCTTATCAATAAAACATTCCAACCAAGTCCGAATATGACATGACTGAAAGATACTACAGTCTTTCAAAATACAAGAAAAGCTGGGTCCACATCAGGCTCCTCCAATAACAAGTTATTGCTTATCTTTGCAATGTCAGCTATATTTTTCAATAGTGGCTCGTCGTCCTTCTTCATGGCCTTGGACAAGCACATGTTATTACTGCAAGCTTCCATCTTAAATTCTATAATAAATTGACAACTTTTACTCCATTTTGTGTACTACATAATATCTGCAAAGTCAGCAGTATTATACAAACTTGGCACAGGGTCATTCTTTTGTTCTTCACCAGACCATACGTTCGTATAGTAAGTTTCCATCTTAAATTAGTAAGAAGAACAATTACAAATGACTCAATTTTCTGAACTCTATTAGATTTCACTGTATTAACTCGTTCACATTGATCCTTAACCCTTGCTCACGGTTTATTTGATAGAAACTGGACTTTGTGGCTTTAAAAGACATGGTTTCCACAAGGTAATCAAATGCCACATCTTGGGCCCGAAATATGCATCACGATTGTTTCCAGCATTGTTTGTTTTTATTTTGTGTCAGCGTTTAAAAAAAAAAAAAAATCGATAACAGATTAAAGCGGGCTTATATTGATGAGGATAGGACAAGTAGAAAAAAGGGATAGAATACGCAGCAGCAAACATTTTAAATCCGCTGTGCAGAAAATAGTCAGTAAAATCATTCCTGAAATGTTTTTTTTGCAAATCATGCTCCAGGTTACTGAATGTTTTGGATATTTCCACTTTCTCTCTCTCTCTCAGATGGGAAGATGCGAGGGTTTGCATTTGTTCAGTTCAAGAATGTTCTGGAAGCTGGGAAAGCCTTGAAAGGAATGAACCTGAAGGAAATGAAGGGTAATGAGAGAATTTTGACAAGTACTGTGAAATGGGTAAGCCGGGTTGAGGGATAGCAGGGTGAAGGTCACTGATTTGTGACTCCTTTGATTGATTTTTGGAGGTAAAGGTGGAGGTGGGATTGGTTGAGGGACAGGACAGAGGCAGAGTGGGTGGGGCGAGATATGATTTACAGAGGGTGGGGAAAGGGGAAGGATATCAGCAGATGAATGGAAGGGGATGGTGGGTGGCAGTGGAGGAGGGGTTGCTGAGATGAGAAAGGGAAAATAGGGAGGAAAGACAGGAAGGCTGATTGGGAGTGGTGAAGGAGAAAATAATCAGAATTGGGATGATTGGGGTTGGCAATGAGATAAAAAGGGGGGGGTGCATACAGGAGGGTAAGGTCGTTGGTGGAATGACGAGATGACAGAAGTAGTGGGATCT
Organism: Raja brachyura; assembly: GCA_963514005.1. Next base: position 12,578,661 of record OY740799.1, on the reverse strand, counting down.
AGTGAGAATGGGCAACTCTGGGGCAGAAGGAGAAGTGGTTGGTGGCAGCAATGGCATGTGGAATGGATTGTGTCTGATCTAGTGTTGTTCACCCAGGTCGTCCGATGGCAGTGGACTGGGCAGTGGCAAAGGACAAGTACAGAGCAAAGGTGGATGCTGCTAATGCAGGTAATACAACAACCTCTTACAGCTAATGAATAACTTAAAGTTGTGGGGAGTGAAGAGTTCGGGGATATTTTCCAGTGTTTTCCCACTCGGCAGCTTTTCCTGCAGTTTGTTGCTCATCTTTCTTTACTGCAACATTAACTGCATTTATATAGCTTCCTCAACATAATTCCAGTGACTGCTTCAGTTCTAATAAGTATACATTCCAATAAATCTAAAAAGGACAGAAAATTGGTAGGTTTTAGAGATTTTAGAAATTTAATGAATGACAAAGAGGAATATGTCGGGAGGGTTTTCAGATGTGAGGTGATTTAATTTCAATGTCCAAGAGGCCAAAACTGAAGGAAAGTAGTGATCTACAAGGGTTGTAGAATTGATAAGTGGCGGAAATTGGAAGGACAAGAGCCTGCAGATATTTGAAAACAACTGAGCTGTTTTTTCAAAAAAAAAGACAAAGTGCCAGTGTAACTCCAGCATCTGCAAACCCCATCCTCCTGTATGCACCACCCTTGTCATCCCACTGCCAGACCCAATCAACCCCATTCTTATTTTGGTAAACCAGCATCTGCAGTTCCTTGCATCCACATGAGCTGTTTTAAACTAGGCTTTGCTGAACCGGATGTGAGTGTTGCTCGTCAGGAAATATTTTTCTCTTATAGTGCCATTTGGAATTCTCAATGCAATACATGGTTATTATTGACAGGAGCTGGGAAAAAGGAAACGCATTTGGATGTGGTTAATGATGAAGAGAATGAAGAAGAGGATGGTGAGAGTTTGAGTAACTACAAAAATACTGAACCTACAAAAGACCAGAATCCCAAGGTGCCTTGTAAAACAGCTTCCAAGAAAAGGTAAATGAGCATAAATACTAATTGTCCCAAACACTGTTTTCCTATCCATTGTTCCTGGACCAAACAGCTGCCTTCCCTCTAGAAAAAACTGTCCCGTGATTGGTGTCATTGGAATGTGAGCTGAAGGGACTGAACAGTTTCATTGTGTTCATAACACACAGTACAGCAAGAAATGGTCAGAAGCAAGAGCCATGATTGTTTGGAGGTTAGAGACACAAAATGGTAACAGCCCCTTTGGCCCACCGGGTCCATGCCGACCATCGATCATCTGTTCACACTAATTCTACGTGATCCCACTTTCCCCATTTTCATTTCCTCCACAGCCAGATGCAGTGGAAGCTGATTCTTGTATCCTACTGTCCGGATGTGATCCTGGGAATTCTAGAAATTCAATTGATTATACGAGACGGAGGGTTTGTATACAAAAAGAGGGATGTAATGTTGAGGCTCTATAAGGCACTGGTAAGGCTGCATTTGGAATATTGTGAGCACCATATCTGATGAAGGATGTGCTGGCTCTGGAGAGGATCCGGAGGAGGTTTACAAGAATGATCCCAGGAATGAGTACGTTAACCTATGATACGGATTTGTCGGCACTTGGCCTGTACTGGCTGGAGTTTAGAAGAAGATGGGGGACCTCATTGAAACGTACAGAATAGTGAAAGGCTTGGATAGAGTGGATGTGGAGAGGATGTTTCCACCAGTGGGAGAGTCTAGGACTAGAGGTCAGAGCCTCGGAATTAAAGGACGTTCTTTAGTCAGAGGGTGGTGAATCTGTCAGAGGGTGGTGGAATTCCTTACCATGGAATGCTGTGGAGGCCAAGTCAGTGGATATTTTTAAGGCAGAGATAGATTCTTGATTAGTACAGGTGTCAGATGTTATGGGGAGAAGGCAGGAGAATGGTGTTAGGAGGGAGAGATAGATCAGCCATGATTGAATGGTGGAGTAGACCTAAGGGGCTGAATGGCCTAATTCTACTCCTATTCCTATGACCTTATAGGAAAGAGTGCAGTTGCCTGGGATGAAATATTTGAGCTAAGGGATAGACTGGATAGGCGAGGTTTGATTTATTTAGTTTGGAGAAAACTGATTAAGCTATACAAAAGTATGACATTGATCTCAATCCTACTGAAGAGCTGGCCATCTGATTTGAATGACCTGTCCTGGCTTCCCACTGTTCCCAAGGCCCCAAGAAAGCCTCCCTTCTTGTTTCTAACTGCATACTAATCTGCTTTTCAGTTTTTACCTGTGTAGCTGTGGGAGTAATCCAGAGATTACTACTTTTGAAATCCTACTTGTTTAACTCTAAAAAGATCTCAGTTCCTGTCCTCCTTATATCATTAGTACAGATGTATGTAATTTTTTAGCTAACTCACCTCATTCATCTACTTTATCTCTGTCTCTTCTTTCAAAACCTTTTCTAATTCTGAACAACTTTTGTAAATTCCCACCTCCAATCTCTGTCTTGGGGAAATCTGCCAGCTCCACGAAACGTTGTGATGTTATTGGGCATAGAATTCCATGTGCAGCTCGACCTTAAAATAAAATTGCAACTACTAAACTGAGGTTGATACATCAATCTGATGAATCTCTTTCAGAAGACTTGGGCTCATCAAATGTCCCGCATTATGGATTATATTTGCCAATGATGGAGGGGAAGAACTTTGTGTAGAATTTGCACTCTTTAGTTTAGAGATACAGTACGATACAGCACGAAAATAGAAGCTGTGTCACAGGAACAGGTAATTTGGCCCAATTTGTCCGTGATCAGAATGCAATGTGTTTCAGACCAGTGGTGGAGGAAGAGGAGGAAGAAGTCATGGCATCAGATGACGAAATGGGAAGTTTAGAATCTGAGACTGAAGATGATGACGATCACGACGACGACGATGATGATGATGATGATGATGCGTCCATTGATGAAAACTCAGAGGATAGCGACTTGGAGGAGGAAGATGGTACGTTGTCTCTTTAAGATATATTTTGAAAATTGGTGAAATTTGGGACCTTTGCCAATGATGGAGGGGAAGAACTTTGTGTGGAATTTGCATTCTTTAGTTTAGAGATACAGTACGAAAACAGGCTCTTCAGCCCACCGAGTCCGCGTCGACCAGTGCTCCCCGCACACTGACACTACCCTCTTAAGAGGTGGGTTGTTTTTATATTTCTGTCTTTTTCCTTCAGATGAAAAGCCTGTGAAGAAAAAGAAGTTGAACAAGGCCAGTCCTTCAGTGGATGTCCATGAAGGACGGACGATCTTCATCAGGTAAGAATAGAAGCCTATTATGGAAGATTTATTGGCTGACCTACGAAACATCCTAAGGAAAAGGCTTATGACCCTCCGCAGAGCAGAGTGGCACAGGAGAAGAGGAAGAGAGAGAGCTAGGAAGCAAGCTGCATTCATTTCCAATCCCTTTGGCTTTACCAGGTGATTACTTGGGGACAAGCGCAGTGGCCGCTTCATGTGCTCAACAGGTGAAGTAAATCACTTCCTTCATGACACCCTGAGCGATCCAATGAGGGAACAGGAGCTCGAACCCAACAAAGCTCTCATAGCCCAGCACCCCAACAACAGAGTTCAATCTGAGGGAGCTGAGTCTGAAGGAGGTTTAGGAGATCATCAAGGCGACACGCTCAGCCTCTGCTCCAGGCCCTAGTGGCGTACCATACATAGTGTATAAGCGCTGCCCAGAGCTCCTTCGACACCTATGGAAGATCTTGAAGGTGGTATGGCGATGGGGGAGCGTTGCTGACCACTGGAGGTGCGCTGAGGGAGTTTGGATCCCGAAAGAGGAAAACTCAACCTATCAGTCAATCTCGCTGCTGAGCGTCAAAGGGAAGGTGTTTTTCAGCATTGTCTCCCGAAGATTAACTGAGTTTCTCCTCAAAAACAGCTACATCGACCCCTCGGTGCAGAAGGGTGGGATTCCAGGAGTTCCCGGCTGCTTGGAGCACACTGGAGTAGTCACGCAGCTCATTAGAGAAGCCCATGAAAACAGAGGCGACCTAGTTGTTCTGTGGTTGGACCTCGCCTATGCCTATGGGTCCATACCGCACAAACTGGTTGAGCTTGCACTACACCGACACCATGTTCCCAGCAATATCAAGGTCCTGATCCTGGATTATTACCTTAATTTCTGGCTGAGGGTAACTTCTGAGTCAGAAACATCAGACTGGCATCGGCTTGGAAAAGGAATAATAACGGGCTGCACCATTTCTGTTATTATTTTTGCTCTTGCCATGAACATGGTGGCCACGTCAGCCGAGGTGGAATGCAGAGGCCCCCTAACCAAGTCTGGTGTACGACAGCCCCCAATAAGAGCTTTTATGGACGACCTTACCATCACCACAACATCGTTCCCAGGAAGTAGGTTAATCCTACTAGGTCTTGAGAAACTTATCACCTGGTCAAGGATGAGTTTCAAGCCAACAAAGACAAGGTCCATGGTGCTGAAGAAGGGGAAGGTGACTGACAGATTCCACTCCTTACTATCTGGAACTGCCATTCCCTCCATCACTGAGCAACCTGTCGAGAGTTTGAGGCAACTCTGAAAGATTCTGCCGCCTTTCAAAAGTCCATCAAAGATCTTGAGGCCTGGCTCGCCAAAGTCGACAAGTCAGGTCTGCCAGGCAGATTCAAGGCCTGGATCTATCAGCATTCCATCCTGCCCCGAGTCCTGTGGCCTCTGCTGGTTTACACTGTTCCATTGACCACAGTTGAGTCCCTCGAAAGGAAGATCAGCGGCTTTCTCCACAGGTGGCTTGGCCTTCCCCGCAGCTTCAACAGTGCTGCACTGTATGGGATTTGTAACATCTTGCAGCTCCCATTCAGTGGCCTCATGGAAGAGTTTATGGTGGCGCAAACAAGAGAAGCTCTGCAGTACAGGGACTCCAGTGACCAAAAGGTGTAATCGGCTGGCATTGAGGTGAGAACAGGGAGGGAATGGAGGGCAAGAAAGCAGTGGAGGTGGCAGAGTCATGCCTGAGGCAAAAGGCATTGGTGGGAGTCATGGCAACTGGCAAAGCGGGTTTGGGATACTTCCCTAAGACACCGGTTGGAAAGCCCCAGGGCAAGGCGAGACACCATCTAATCCAGGAAGAGGTCCGAGCAGTGTGGAGGAAGAGCGTGTGAGCAGGACAGTTGGGCTCGGGCAGCAGGGAGTGCGGACAAGGTGGGAGAGCAATCCGCAGCTCAGGATTACCTGGTCAGACATCATGCAGGCAGACATCCAGCGCGTCCGGTTCCTTGTCCAAGCTGTCTCCGATGCCCTACCAAGCCCAGCAAACCTCCACGTCTGGGGCAAGGGCGAGACACCTTCCTGCCCACTTTGCTCTGGAAGAGGATCATTAGAACATCTCCTCAGCAGCCGCCCAAAGTCCCTTGGGGAAGGTCGCTATCGGTGGCGGCATGACCAGGTGCTCAAGGTGGTTGCTGAGAGCTTAGCCGCTGCCACCGGTAACAGCAAACACCACCATGCCCCAAAGAAATCAATCACTTTTGTCAAAGCTGGAGAGCTTCGACCACAACCAAAAACAGGAATGGCCTCCTCTACACAGCCACTGACTGGAAGCTGCACGTCGATCTGGGCAAACAGCTGAAATTTCCACAGCACATCACAGCAACATCACTCCGGCCAGACATGATCATCACCTCCAGACATGATCATCACCTCCAAAGTGACAAAACAGCTGATCATTCTGGAGCTGACAGTGCCCTGGGAAGAGCATATTGAAGAGGCTAATGAGAGGAAACGCGCAAAGTACCAGGAACTGGTGGGGATGTGCCAGGACAGAGGATGGAAGACATAGTATGAGCCCATAGAGGTGGGCTGTAGAGGCTTTGCAGGACGCTCACTCTGCAAAGTCCTCAACCAGTTGGGCTTTACGGGGCTGGCAAAGAAGAGGGCCATTCAATCCGCAAGCAAAGCCGCAGAGAAAGCCACTAGGTGGCTTTGGATTAAGAGGGCTGATCCGTGGGCGGTTGCTGCTGGGATGCAAGTTGGGGCATTATCAACCCCGGCTGGATCGCCTGGGCGAGGGTGTCTGATGTTGTGAGACCCGAAACACCCGATGACCCCAGGTCACATCACTGAGGATGCGTCCCAGCGCATCTAGAAGATGTATCTTTCACACATTTAAGTGGATGTCCATGAAGGACGGACGATCCTCATCAGGTAGAAATAGAAGCCTATTATGGAAGAGTGGGCGAGAAATCCAAAAATAATTTGATGCCTTTGAATTGTAGTCTTCAATGCAGCAAAACTAGTTGTGAAACACTCAATACAGCTCATAGAGAAGAGAATCTGGTGACTTTAAAAGAGTATTTGTACATTTATCAATGCCCTCCAGATCAAGTTCAAGTGAGTTTATTGTCATGTGTCCCTGATAGGACAATGAAATTCTTGCTTTGCTTCAGCACAACAGAACATTGTAGGCTTTGACTACAAAACAGATCAGTGTGTCCATATACCATTATATAAATATATACACACATTAATAAATAAACTGATAAAGTGCAAATAACAGATAATGGGTTATTAATGTTCAGAGTTTTGTCCGAGCCAGGTTTAATAGCCTGATGGCTGTGGGGAAGTAGCTATTCCTGAACCTGGTCGTTGCAGTCTTCAGGCTCCTGTTCCTTCTACCTGAAGGTAGCAGAGAGATGAGTGTGTGGGCAGGATGGTGTGGGTCTTTGATGATACTGCCTGCCTTTTTGAGACTGCGATAAATCCCCTCAATGGAAGGAAGGTCAGAGCCGATGATGGACTGGGCAGTGTTTACTACTTTTTGTAGTCTTTTCCTCTCCAGGGCGCTCAAGTTGCCGAACCACGCCACGATGCACCCGGTCAGCATACTCTCTACGGTGCACTTGTAGAAGTTAGAGAAAGTCCTCCTTGACAAATCAACTCTCCGTAATCTTCTCAGGAAATAGAGGCGCTGATTTGCTTTCTTGATAATTGCATCAGTCTTCTCGGACCAGGAAAGATCTTCAGAGATGTGCACGCCCAGGAATTTGAAGGTCTTGACCCTTTCAACCATCGACTCGTTGATATAAACGGGACTGTGGGTCCCCATCCTACTCCTTCCAAAGTCCACAATCAGTTCCTTGGTTTTGCTGGTGTTGAGGGCCAGGTTATTGTGTTGGCACCATATGGACAGTTGCTCGATCTCTCTTGTATACTCCGACTCATCCCCATACAGATCAGTGATATTTGTGCAACCAAACCTCTGGAAAAGTTTGGAGGAATATGTCTATAAACTGAGGTATGGGTGATCAGTCAAAGTCAGTGGCTTTGGACTTCTGTTTCCCCTAACAGTGGTCGAAAAATCATCATTGATAGAACATGTTGTGTCCAGCTATGTTCTTAACATGGATCACCCTCTGGTTTTAATTCATTCTGTGCTGTTTGATGAGTGTAACCTTTTGGTTCCAGCTGGTTTCTCTTGATTTATCTCATAAAATACCACTTTCCTATTTTTCCCACAGGAATCTGTCTTTTGACACAGAGGAAGAATCACTGGGAGAGCTATTGGAGCAGTTTGGAGATCTGAAATATGTTCGTATTGTCATGCATCATGACACAGAGCACTCCAAGGGTGAGGCAAGAGACATAGAACGCTGCTTGGCAATAAAATCAGTGCTCAATTGCTGATATTAATGACAAACGCACAATCCATTGTACAGGTGCTCCCCAGGTTACGAATGCCTGACATATGTACAGCCCATACATACGAGCATTTGGGAGATGGCAGAATAGCTTTGCAGCGGGTCTGCAGGCATCTTCTGCCGTGTTTGTGGCAATATCTGGTTAAATGCCTGAACATCTTGGTTTAACTACATAGTGCCTTCAGATGGCTTGTGTTTTATTTAAATATATTGCTGAGCGGCTGCATTTGCACTCGTGAACCCGTTTGGGGTTATGGACAGTTCTCCAGACCGGATTCCTTTCATAATCTGGGAGGACGTGCTTAACATAGGTGGAGAGTGGGAAGGTCTAAGAAGTGCTGAGGGTGAGTGGTAGTAGTTTAGTTAAGTTTAATTTAGAGTTACAGCATGAAACCAAGTCCTTCCGCCCACCGAGTCCATGTTGACCAACAATCACCCGTTCACACAAAATCTACATTATCCCAGTTTCTCATTCACTACCTACACACTAGTGGCAATTTGCAGAGGTCAATTAACCTACAAACCCGCATGACTGGAATGTGAGAGGAAACCAGAACACCCGAGTAAACCCACGTAGTCACAGAGAATACATGCAAACTCCACACAGACAGCACCTGAAGTCAGAATATTCCCTGGTCTCTGGAACTGTAAGGCAACAGCACTACCAGCTCAGCCACTGTGCACCAGAAAAGAACTAATGGCCCATGCTGGAAACCAGGAAAGGACCTGAAGGTGCAGTGATGGGAAGAACTTGTGGATTTAAGGTCTAGACCATATTCAAATCTAGGGCAGTATTGCATCAGTTGATCATTAGTTGAGAGAGTTATGATCGTCATATTAGCCGTGGAAAAAAAAATTAAATTAGCAGTTTGTGTCACATGGACAAATAGTAATCACATTCTTAAATCTATATTTAGCCTGATTAGTGGTAATAAAGTAGGTAAGTTCACAGAACGTGTATGAAATCATTTTCTCGATCAATATGGTGAGGATCAAATTAGGGAAAGGGAGTTTATTAGGGGAAATTAGGGGAAAATTAGAGCACATGGTATTGGGGGTAGGGGGCTGACATGGATAGAAAATTGGTTGGCAGACAGGTAACAAAGAGTAGGGATTAACTGGTCCCTTTCGGAATGGCAGGCAGTGACTAGTGGGGTACTGCAAGGCTTGGTGCTGGGACCGCAGCTATTTACAGTATATATAAATGATTTAGATGAAGGGATTAAAAGTAATATTAGCAAATTTGCAGCCGACACAAATCTGGCTGGCAGTGTGAACTGTGAGGAGGATGCTATGAGGATGCAGGGAGACTTGGACAGGTTGGGTGAGTAGGCAGATGCAGTTTAATGTGGATAAATGTATGGTTATCCACTTTGGTGGTAAAAACAGGAAGGTAGATTATTATCTAAATGGTGTCAAGTTGGGAAAAGGGGAAGTACAACGGGATCTGGGGTTCCTCGTTCATCAGTCAATGAAAGTAAGCATGCAGGTACAGCAGGCAGTTGGCCTTCATAACAAGAGTAGTTGAGTATAGGAGCAAAGAGGTCCTCCTGCAGTTGTACAGGACCCTAGTGAGACCACACCTGGAGTGTTGGTGCAGTTTTGGTCTCCAAATTTGAGGACGGACATTCTTGCTATTGAGGGAGTACAGCGTTAATTCCCGGGATGGTGGGGCTGCCGTATGTTGATAGAATGGAGCGGGTGGGCTTGCATACTCTGAAATTTAGATGGATGAGAGGGGATCTTATTGAACCAGATTATTAAGGGTTAGGACATGATAGAGACAGGGACCATGTTTCCGATGTTGGGGGAGTCCAGAACCAGGGACCACAGTTTAAGAATAAGGGGTAAGCAATTTAGAATGGAGATGAGGAAATTACACACAGAGAATTGTGAGTTTGTGGAATTCTCTGCCTCAGAGGGCGGTGGAGGCCGGTTCCCTGGATGCTTTCAAGAGAGTTAGATAAAGCTCTTAAGGATAGCGGAGTCAAGGGATATGGGGAGAAGGCAGGAATGGGGTACTGATTGTGGATGATCAGCCATGATCACATTGAATGGCGGTGTTGGCTCAAAGAGTCAAATAGCCTACTCCTGCACCTATTGTCTATAATCAAACTAAGGAAATTAGTGGTGTGAGGAGCAGGTTGGCTGTGGATGGGATATGTAAAAGCTCAGTATTTAAATAAATATTGCATGGTTTGCGAAAAAGTATTGCTTTCAGGCACGAAAGTCATAGTAAGACGAGGTCTATCCATTGCTGAGGGTGATAATTTAAAATGGTGAATCCAAGTTAGTGGGTTAAAAATAGCAATGAATAACAGTGTGCCAGGAAATGGGAGCAATTTAGACCAGCAAAAAACTGACAAAGAAAAGAATATGGAAACCGATGGGAAACCTAAAAACAGAGTGGAAGGGCTCTTGAGTTGGTATTAAGTCGATGGACTGAAGTGGCCACCTCTGTAACGAAATATGGAAGAGCAAAGTTGATTTAGCTTGTTTAGTCTTTTCTTTCTTACAAGCACTTGATTTCCACTTGTTGCAGGTTGTGCATTTGCCCAGTTTGCGGCAAAAGAATCAGCACAGAAGTGTGTGGAGGCAGCAGACAACCAGAGTGAGGTGAGGAACTGGTGTGTTGCCTGAACTGGTGTAGCTCTCTCCAAAACGCTTGCCTGGTAACCATGATCATGCCATCTCCAATTCTCTCTCTTCTTCCCTGGAGCTTGAGGATCGCTATGCCTCTCTTATTCTTTCCTCCCTCTATCCTTTAATAGTCTTTAAAACAAGAATCCATGGTAATTTGATTCCGCACATTGAAAGAATGGGATTTGTTTTCATTCATTGGTGATATGTTGCACAGTAAGCTGCAGTCATGCTTCAGTTTCCATAGGCCAGGAGGAAGAAAGTCCATTGATAAGGGAGCGACAAGCACTTCACTCAAACATGATGATTCTATTCTGAAAGGACAGGGCTGCTGAGTGGGAGATGTACTTGTGGGACATTGTGCACAGGTTTTTTGTTCCTTAGTTTTCTGTCACGAGCTTCATAAGCAAGGTCACCATTCATTGGCTCCCCTTCTTTATGCCTGAATAAAGTGGTTATGCCATTTCAAATAATGTTATTTTTAATTGTCAATATTGCTGTGTCTGGTCGCATATGGGCCAGTTTGCAAAGATGGCATATTTCCTTCTCTGAAAGACTTTGATGTATTAGATTAGTTTTTAAGGTTTTGTGATCATCATGAGTTTTGGTTTTAATTCAGATTATTAACTTCAGTTTCCATAGTGGGATTTGAATTGGGCACTATGGATTGGTAACCCAGGCCTCTAGGGTACAATCCCATGTCTTAACCATGGCACCAATACTGTATGGTGGTTTAAGGTATATGACTGTGGAGTATGACATGTCGATTACCACTTTTTTCCCCCAGTATGGAAATAATATACTACTAGTTGCCTGTAACTCATCATTTCCTCAACTCCAAGATACTTCCTGCACCAACTCCATCTCAGTCCTACCTCCTTCAGGGTCATGGACATCTATTACAGTACTCTTGCTCTTCTAATTTTGTACTTCGATGAAACTGGGTCAAAATCATCATCTTCTGTAATTTGATGATCTTGTCTCACACCACCCGAGGCACAATTTCAGCTGTTATGTGGCCATCCATTCTTCATTGGTGGAAGAGCAATGTTATCCTCCTAATACAGGATTGCTTTGTAGGCTTGTTGCCATTCTCCTGTACCTGCTCAGAGCCCTTGCTTTGGTTATTTCTTTAACTAGCTCATGGAATTCCCAGGTATTTCGTTGGTTGTGTACTGAAGTGTGACCCAGGCCACTTTTACCTTTCTTTGAGTATGTTCATGGGTATCTGACATAAACTGGATGTGTTTGGTTTTTAGACTGGAGGTCTCAAGCTGGATGGGAGGAAGCTCAACGTGACCATTGCAGTTAGTCGTGATGAGGCCAAGAAACTGCGGCAAACAAAGTTGGACAAGCCAACTGGAACACGCAACATGTACCTGGCACGAGAGGGTTGTAAGTATCCTGAGTAGCAGTTGATCAGCAGGGTTTCACTGCACAATCCCTACAAGATGTACTGTAGCCAAGGTGTGATGGAGTCGTAGAGAAATACAGCGTGGAAACAGGCCCTTCTTGTCCACACAGGCCAATATGTCCCAGCTGCACTAGTCCCACCTGCCCGCGTTTAGTCCATATCCCGCCAATTCTGTCCTATCCATGTACTTGTCTAACTGTTTCATAAATGTTCGGATAGTCCCTGCCTCAACTACCTCCTCTGGCAGCTTGTTCCATACATCCACCAGCCGTTGTGTGAAACAGTTACCCCTCAGATTCCTATGAACTCTTTTCCCCTTCACCTTAAACCAATGACCTCTGGTCCTCAATTCATCTACTCTGGGCAAGAGACGCTTTGCATCTATCTGATCTATTCCTCTCATGATTTTATACACCTCAATAGATCACCTCTCATCTCCCTGTGCTCCAAAGAATAGAGTCCCAGCCTACACAACCTCTCCTTATAGCTCAGACCCTCTAACCCTGGCAACATCATCATAAATCTTATCTGTACCCTTTCCAGCTTGACAACATATTTCCTATAACACGGTGCCCAGAACGGAACACAATACTCTAAATGCGGCCTCACCAATGTCTTATGCAACTGCAACATGACCTCCCAACTTCTATACTCAGATCATCAGATGTCAGCCATATTTCAATGAGCATCATTCTCACCTCTGAAATGCAAGGTTGTGGGGGCTCGAAACCATTACCAGAGAGCTGAGAGCCCCTCTGATCCATGCTATGATGGATAAAGAGAAATGCAATTCCCCAGACTAATATTTATTTATTAAACAGGTATCATTGAATATTTAGCTTTTGTCACGTTGATGTTTGGGAAACTTTGGTGGGTGCAAATTGACTACTAAATTTCTCAAATAGCAACGGGGGCTGTTTAAAAGAATCTTCGTTTTTTGCAGAATATCTTTTGACGTTGGAAGGTTTAAAAAGGTGCAAAATAATTTTGTCCATTCAGAGCAAAAATCTCCTGATACTGGTAGGAGAAAAAAGTATTTTTCTTTTTTTTTTTCAGTAATTCGAGCTGGAATGAAATCTGCTGAGGGTATGAGTACTTCAGACATGACCAAGAGGATGCGGGTGAGCTATTTGATCATCCCTTGTTACAAATACAATTACTGTACCCTATTCTCATCCACTTGTTTCTGGAGGTTGAGAGAATGCTTTTAAGCAGGATTCTTATCTGGGAAAGATATTTACAGAATGTCAAGTGTCCCAATATATTGGGGACCATCTTCTCAATGGGTGGAGCATTGCTAGTGAGTATATTTAGAAGATACAAATTGAACTCGCAAGTCAGTGTTTACTGGTTTCATGCTGAGAGTGTGCATAGCAGGCTGGATGAGGGAGGGAAACATCAGCTAATTCAGGTGGGAGCAAAGTAAGGTACATGTTGTAGCTCCAGCACCCCTCAGTCCTGCTTATAGCTGCAGTTCTTTCCTGAACATTCCTCCTTGATGTCCTCCATGAATAACCATCTTCGTCCTGTGAAACGGGTACAAATATATTGCAAGACTGACCCCACACTTGTTTTGTGTTTAGTTTGAGGAGCTTAAGCGGCACAAGTTGAAGGATGTGAATATTTTTGTCTCGCCAACAAGGCTGTGTGTCCACAATATTCCAAAGTCAGTGACCGACCAACAGCTTCGGAAACTTTGTTTACAAGCCGCTGGGACAAAGGAAGCTCGGATAAAGGAGGTAAGAGCTAGTGACAACGACATTGTAGTGATATTGGGGGGAGGAATGCACAGACACGTTTATGGAAGAGGAAAGAAAACAAAGGGAGACCTGACTTTTCTTGATTAGTACAGGTGCCCGAAGTTATTGGGGAGAAGGCAGGAGATTGGCATTAGGAGGGGGAGATAGATCAGCCAAGATTGAATGGTGGAGTAGATTTGATGGGCTGAATGGCCTAATTCTGCTCCTATCATTTATGATCTTATGACCTGACTGTAAATCCACCTCCTGTAGTTTGCAGTAATAATGCTTGAGAGAATGAGCCCAGGGCAGCAGTCAGGTTGAATATGTGTTTTTGAAATGCTTTTATTTCAAAACCTGACAAGTTGTTTGTAAATACAGGCAGTTCTGCTCTAACTGGGTAGTTGCGTTCCTATGAAATCTCCCATTATAGAAGATTGCATCTTAAAACAACTGTGCCATTGGGGAAAAGGGGGGTTAGGAGCTGCAGAGCTTCAAACTTGCAATAATGTTGTTTTTCCTGCAAGATTCTCAAAAGTAACGACCTCTTTAATACCCCCGCTTGCAGGAACAAAAACGGGTGTTAAAATGACCATTCCTCCCTAATGTCCTCCTGTATGTGAAGAAGTTGCCCCACGAGTCTTCTTTCAATCATTCCCCTCTCTCCTTAAACGTCCAACCTCTAGTTCTGGATTCCTGTACCTTGGGAAGGAGACTGACCATTTAACTTATGTAGGTCTCTCATGATTTTGTATGCCTTAATAAGGTAATTCCTCAGACTTCTACAATCCAGGGGAAAAAACGTTCCAGCCTATCCATCCACTCCTTTTAACTCAAGTCTTCAAATCGTGATATGATCCTGGTTGATTTTTACTGCACCCATTCTAGCTTCATGGCATCTTTCCTATGGCTGGGTGACCAGAACTGCACACAGTAATCCAAATGTGGTCTCACCAATGTCTTGTACAGCTGTAACATGATGTCCCAAATCCTGTACCCAGTACCTATATTGATGAAGACAAGTGTTGCAAATATCTTCTCAGCAGAGACAATACATATCTCAAATAGTTAAAAATGAGCTGCTGAAGGAATTCAGCAGGTCAGCCAGCATCTGTGGAGGGACTGTCGATATATCGGGTCAAGACTCTTCATCTGGGCTGAAAGGTCCATTTCTCTCCACCGATCCTACCTGACCTGCTGAGTTCCTTCAGCAGCTCGTTTTTTGCTCCAGATACCAGCATTTACAGCCTCTTGTGTCTCAAATGAAATAGTTAATGTTTCATTCAGTAATTAGGCAGTATCATGGTTTGGGCTGTTTGGTGGCAGATACATTTGTGTTGGGCAAATGTGACACAATGACCGTAACCAGCAGGAGGGAGTCTCGTTTTCTCTACTGGGCACGCAATGGCACTGCTGTCAATACATTCTGCGGATTGCCAGTGATGAGAAACTGGGCTGATCTGGGCTTTTATTCAATGTGGCAGCTAAATTACTGGCCACTTCAATACTTTGTGGTTCGTAATCACATTTCAGTTGACAACTAGGAATGGACACCAGGTGTGGCATTGCCTGTGAGGGTGACATCCTGTGTGTGAATAGTAGTAAGAAAATCTTGAAAGGAACAATGTAAATTTAGGTTTTGAATCAAATGTTGATTACTTTATTTGTGAAGTTTACGGTGACAACTGTCATTTAATATAGGACCTTTAACATATAATGTCATTGTTTCACAGGCTAATGATGTCTTCTCCATTTTCCACTAGTGTCGGATAATGCGGGACCTGCAGACGGCAAAATCAAAAAAGGATGGGCGGTCTCTGGGCTACGGATTTGTAGATTTTACGGAGCACAGCCACTCCCTGGCCGCTCTGCGCCACCTGAACAACAACCCAGAACTCTTCGGTCCAGAGAAAGTGAGTGAAGCCAAGTTTGGTGGGACTGTTCCGATTGGGATTGCTGAGATGTTTGGGGTTTGAGGTGGCATTGGCTTTCATTGGCTCCGGGGTAGACACAAAATGTTGGAGTAACTCAGTGGGACAGGCTGAGAGAAGGAATGGGAGACGTTTCAGGTCAGACTGAAGAAGGGTCTCCACCCTAAATGTCGCCCATTCCTTCTCTCTAGAGATGCTGCCTGTCCCGCTGAGTTACTCCAGTATTTTGTGTCTCCCTTCGATTTAAACCAGCAACTGCAGTTCTTTTCTATACATTTTGTCCAAGCTCCACGCTTTGGTTCAGAGCTGCAGTTGGGACATAGAACCTGAAGGCTTTCTGCACTTTGGACTAGGCAGAAGCCGTCCACCCCCTGGACATGTGTTTAGATACAACAGAGAAGGGCAGGATGCAAGTCTCTACTAATAGTGAAATTGTTTTGGACAAGATTGCTTTGGGCCAAAATCCCAGTTTCTATCAAGCGTACATTAAATAAATATTGCTTTTTCTCCAATAGTTAGTCCACTGCATTCTCCAATATTTCACCTATTCCCCTCAGCAATTAGTGGGGAGACTGGGAATGTTTTCATGCAGTGTCCCCAAATTTACATCAACACTCATCCCCATTATGAGATTTGTTTTCTTAAATGATCAAGTAAGAGAAGCAGTTCTTTCCTGGGGAAGTGTTTGGATGTTACTGCTCTTAGATTCAAAATAGTTGACAGGGGACTAATTTGTAAGAGTAGGAGCTAAGAAAGCTGGGGAGAATCAAGATGGAATAACATTTGAAGAGTGAGGTGGTGTATGATGTATTGAATTATCTTTTTTTCAGAGCTGTAAGATCATATATGTACCCAATACAGAGGTCCCATCCTGCTTCACTGTCGGAACTAATCTGACTAAGAGGGGAATCGGAGACTAAATCTTACACTTTAAATGAAAGGCTAAAATACATTTCATAGTGTAGATGGCATTCCTTCTATGTCTGTTCTTTGCTGGTTACATAGAACGTCTTGTGCGCTGTGGAAGAGGGATATCTTAAGGGTTAAAGAGGACCCTGTCTCCATTAATGACATGAGATACTTCATTGACCCAATGCAAGAGCTGGAGCACAGCCTGCGCTGCTTAATGCTGTGTCTCTGTAGAATCTGTAATAGAATCCTCTCTGCTTTCCGTTCTTCCTTTGGAACAGAGACCAATTGTGGAATTTTCACTGGAGGATCGGAGGAAACTGAAGATCAAAGAGATGCGAGCACAAAACAATCTGGTAAGGACTCGATTTAGCTGCGTTATGCGGCCCCTGTAGGGTTTACATCTGATGTTCCATTTGAGTTTCAATGGATTCCTTTTGATATGTCAAAGTATACATTGGGATATAGATCAGCTATAGTAATGGGCGGGGAAATGGCAGATGGAATTTAATACAGGCAAGTGTGAGGTGTTGCACTTTGGATGGGTGAGTGTTAAAGGAAAATATGCAGTTAATGGCAAGACCCTTAACAGCATGAATGTACTGAGAAATCTTGGGTCCATGTTCACAGCTCAATCAAAGTGGCAATACAATAGATAGAATGGTAAAGAAGGCATATGGTATGCTTGCCTTCATTGGTCGGGGCATTGAATACTGTTGTCTGGAAGTCATGATGCAGCTTTGTAAGACTTGGGGTAGGCTGTATGTGAAGTACTATGTACAGTTCTGTATTCCCCATTACAGGAAAGATGTGGAGGCTTTGGAGAGGGTACAGAGAAGGTTTAACAGAATGCTGTCCATTGATTACCTGTTCACACTGGCTCTATGTTATCCCACTTTATCCACTCCTTGCACACTTGGGGCAATTAACCTACAAACCTGAACGTCTTTCAGATGTGGGAGGAAACCGGGGCACATGGATGACACCAAAGCGTCACAGGGGGGACGTGTAAACTCCTCACAGACAGCATTGAATCCGGATGTCCGGTGCTGTGTCACCCTTATTAGAGTTTTCTCTCCTATGTTCTTCTAGTCAAGCCTCTTCATGTCCTTCTGTGACAGTGTTTGGAGGTCCCATATTAGCCACCTGATTACCCAGAGAGATGGAGTCACCCTCAAGATGTGACACCATCAAGGCAAACAACTGTCTATCTATAAAACAACTGATTCTGTGGGTTAAGTGATAGGTTGATCTGATTTGAGATGTGAAGTGTGTCAAGATATTCCGAGGAATTGATAAAATTATATATAAATACGAGGTATTTGTTGTGTAACCCGTAGGCGCCTAGCACTGGTTAATTTGACAAGAGTTCCTTTTATAACTGGAGATGCTGCTCTCACCGCTTCCAACCACAGGAGTGTGCTGTTACACTGCTGTACGTCAGTTGGCCCCTGCGGATACGGGAACTGTGACAGGAAGATAAATACAGAGGATAGCTCAAATCCTGATTAATTTTATTGACTGAAATTTGGATCTTTAAAATAAATAATTTAACGGTTCACGGGATTTTTGTAATTGCTGAATGCGTCATTTTATTTTCACAGAAGGCACAGCAACTTAAAGCAGGGGTTCCGACAGAATCCAGAAAACCCAGTAAATCTCTATGTGACCAACTGCAGCATAAATCCTCCTCAGACAGCTCACAAAGCAAGAAAACATGGTCCGGATTTTGCACCAAGCCTGAGGTAGAGGAAGTCGAACTGGCCAATGGCAAGAAGCGGAAGAAGGTGTTGCCTTTGCCATCACACCGAGGCCCCAAAATACGGTATGAGCTTATCCTAGGAAATGTACCACAAAATCTCACAGCACCGGAGAAGCTCACTGAATCTGTGCTTGTAGATTGAAAGTTGTCCAATTTAGCTTCCAATTAGTTTAAATATAATTATTTTATGAAAATTCCTTCAAAATGTTCCTCTATCATCGTCTGAAGTAATGTATTTCAGACCTTAATGTTCCCATCTAGGAAACAAAATGCTTTTCCCCTCGTTCCTTTCCAATTATATAAAACCTGTGATCTATGGCTCCGTATGCAAAGATGTTTTGTAAGTTTCAATGCCTCCTATAGCCTGGGTGTGATGGGAGGTGCTGGCTGGGAAGAAGGGGCTTTTGGTGACTACATCATGCACATACAAAGGTCAAAAGTGTGGCAGCATGCCCAAACTGGAATTTAAATATTTGTCTGCTTTATGTAGTACACACCTTGCACAATAATACTTATAAATATGTGAAAAAAGCTACTCCCCTTTAAAAGAAAAGCTAACTTCCCAAAAGTTAAACACCAAACCCACCATATTTACTTGTGTCCCAAGCGCTGGGGTTGTATACAGGTGGTTCGGGGAGGATGGGGAATAAGGTGCCTTGTTGAACTGAATAACAGAACATCACCAGAAAATCAGTGGGTGGGCCTGAATGTGGCAGTGGTATGACCTGGGCGAGGTGGGTAGAAGTATCGAGTAGTTCTCAGCTCAGCTGAGATCAGGTCAAGTCTCTCTCATAAAACAGGTGGGGCTAAGCTCTAGTGACATCTGTGCCAAGTTAGCTGACTCCTTAGCCAGGGCCGGACCTACACCACCTGTTCCCTGTTTGGGGCCTTCACCCACACTACTTGTGAAAATTGTGGGGGTGGTATTTGTATCTTTGAACGATAATTCACTGCTCTCCACGACCCTCTCAGCATTGGGAAGACTTGGTTCAGTGCAAATGGTCTTTCTTGAGAAGAAGTGAAAGATGTCATTAAACTGCATCATTGACTTTCCCCAATTTCACAGAATGCTGGTTGCTATTAACCTGAAGGCTCTGAATACTTTCTCATTCCAGAAAGCGAGATAAAGGAAAGCTGCCACAACCCGTGCCCAAGAAGGTGAAAGTGCAACCGAGCCGGGCAAAAATAGTGAAGCTGGCAGCAGTTACCAAGCAGGTGAGTATGGTTGATAGTGGAGGTGATGGGGAGGATGGGAGATTGTAAGGGTATGAGGAGGCCTAGATGGGGTAATGGACAGATAATATGCAAGGGCAACAGGTTAACCAGGTTCAGGTGCCTGATCATTGAGTTTACTCTGCAGTTAGTCCTTTAATATCTTACTGGTAGATAGGTTGTAAAGTCATGGAGCTATCAGCACAGAAACTGGCCTTCATCCCAACTCGTACATGCCGCCTTGGGTTGTTTAAGCTAGCCTGGCCATAGCCCTCTATACCTTTCCTATCCATGTATCTGTTCAGGTTTTGTTTAAATGACATAATTGTACCCAACTCTACCACTTTCCCTCGCAGCGTGTTCCATGTATGCATCACTCTTTGTGTGGAAAAAGTTACCCATCAGGTCTGCCATCTCATCTTAAACCTACGCCCTGTTTTATTTTACTCCCCTGCCCTGGGAAAAATGCTGCTATTCTCCTCATCTTTTCCTATTACTTTCTATACCTCTGTAGGGTCATCCCTCAGCCTTCTATGCTCCAGGGAAGAAAAAAAAGTCTATCTTTCCTCTCCTCATAACTCAAAACTTCAAGATCCAGTAACATTTGTATTTGTACCCCAGAATATTGAGCTGCCAGTCCTGGTTGTTCCCCCAGCTACATTTCTGTATTAGCTATAAGATCCCGGTCCCATATACCTATCCATGCCTTGAGTTTGAGTGTGAGGTTAAATTGACTTGCTTCCTAAACCCCATCTTCCTCAAATGACTTCTGCTGGGCATGCTTCCTCCTCTCACTTTTCCTGAAGATTGTTCTTTTTCTGCACATTGTGGCATTTGGCTCAGCTCTAGCAGCCCACAAGATGTTCTGTGAACACTCGCATGTACAGAAGGCTTATTTTGATGATATTATTGAGATTGGAAGGGTCAGATGGTGGGGCTTCCATTTGCTTCATCCTACTCTAACCCGAGTCTCAGACTTTGAGAGGGCAACCAAGGGGTTGTGGTAACACTTGGAAGATTGACATTTTTTACGGGGATGAAGAGAATAATTGCTAAACCAGCAAATTCTGCTCCCTCCTCAGCACTAACTGCTCCCCTGTGCTGGCCCAGGAAGGGTGAAGTCTTTCAGAGGCCTTGGTTGACAGCCAATCTAGGAATCAGCATGGTTACTTACAAATCATTTCAGTGTGCTTGTCATTTCTTTAAATTTTCTTTAAAATCTTTTGAAGGTTGGAAAGGCCAAGAAAAGTAAACAAGACAAGGAAGAGATGAGATTTAATTCGCTGGTTGAGCAGTACAAGAAGAAGCTCTTGGGGGCATCCCCAGCCTCCTGCTCTGTGAAGAAAAGTAAATGGTTTCAGGACTAGAGTGAAAGACAAGAAGCTACGAATTGAACATGGGATAGATCCAGAGTGAGACTTGAATAAGATACCCTTTAAGTACCTTGATTGTATGACCCCCCTCAGTAGCATGACTCTTCAGCTACATGCAGGCCATATCAACTGTGGTGAACAAGCTATTGGTTTCTGCTGAAGACTGAAGTCTATGTGGTGGGAAGAGAACAATGTGCTTGACACGTATGTTGTGCACGTATGTTCATCTCTGAAGCTTGCTAATTGTCGTAGGTTGCCTGCACCTCTCCAACGTTCATCCATTGGATTGAGGATTGGAGCAGAACGGATGTTCTGGGAATTGAAACTTGTTCTCTTTAATTTTTCATTGTCAACAGTCCTTCGAAGCAGGGAGAAAATAGTAAATCCCAAATGGTAATGTTTAAATGAACTGTAAGAGGTTATGTGGAAGTATGCTTTTGAATGCCTGGATAATTGTATAATGTGCCTTAGTCCCTGCCCCAGACCAGCAGTGTTCTGACACCCTAGCTCCACTGCTTTGTGGTATTTCCATAAACTGCTGGGATGCTGTTAATGGAATGTCTGAACTAAAGTTTAAACCTGTATATCACTACAGTGTGTCTTGTTTGAACATAATGTGATTTGAGCCTCTATACACCTCACCCCTCACCCCCCCCCCCCCCCCAACCTACAGTTCCCCTTGTTGCCCTTGGATGATCCAGGGAAATGTCAGGCTCCTGGTTCTCATCTGCCGCTCCTGGCTTTTGAATAATGAGAGAGGTGGATGTGTTGCCACTTGCTAAACCTGCCAAGCTTATGTGTGGTTGAGAAGTATGTGACTTTTGTGAAAGGGTCCATGGAATTGTAGTGGAAGGTAAACGTGTTTGCATCATGTATGTTACCAACAAGTGACTCTAGCTAGAGTTCAATCAGACCTTGACTCTGGCTTAGTGTTGCAAGGGCTCAATCTGTCTGTTCATTATTTAAATATGATTGTCACTCATGGGCCAAAGTGCAACTGCAGATCTTTTAATGTGACCATGGTTTAAATGTACAAATTCATTTTGTGTACGTTATATTTTTACATCTTAGTTGAACTGTCATTGCCTTATTACAGTAATGTTTAGTGCTGATGTTTCTGCTGATGACAATGTGGAGTGAGATAAACAATTTGATTCTCCCTGTCACT
The DNA here is from genome assembly GCA_963514005.1 of Raja brachyura. The sequence goes on along the minus strand of OY740799.1, from coordinate 12,556,829 downwards.
AACAACCTTTGCTTCTTCCCTTTTTGCCAACTCTGCATTCAATTATTCAATTATTCCAGTGCTCTCCCACTCTTTGGCATTTCTTCTCGTCCACCTTGCTGCCTGCCCATCTCTTGTGTTTTCTTCCTGCTGTGTTCTTCTGACTGCTTTCCTGTGATATCTCAGAGAGTATGGTGAGTTTGTAATGTGAAAATTGTACTTTGGTCTGTTTTTTATTTGTTGACTCCTTGGCTTATAGTCAAAAGTACTTTTTTCCCCTGTACCAAGCAATTTGAAATTTTAAGTTAGGTTACTCAGATGTTTTCTAACCCCAAATGGGTTTATTTCAGTGTAAAACTTAAAACTGAAGGGGCTTAATGTTAAATGTTTGACTTGTGTGATTGGAGCACCTGATATGAGTGTAAATGGGTGGCACAGTGGAGCAACTGGTGGAGCTGCTGCCGCACAGCACCGGTGACCCGGGTTCAATCCTGACCTTGGGTGGTGTCTGTGCCGAGCTCGCACATCACGTGGGCTTCCTCTGTGTGCTCCAATTTCCTTCTACATCCAAAAGACGTGCAGGTTTGTAGATGTATTAGCCTCTGTAAATTGCCCCTAGTGTGTAGGAAGTGGAGAAAGTGGATCATATAGAATTAGTGTGAATGGGTGAGTGATGGTCGACGTGGACTTGGTGGGCTGAAGGGCCTGTTTCCACAATGTATCTCTAAACTAAATGCAATGCCAGGAATGTTCATAAGAACAAAAGATAAATGAAAAGAGCCATCCTGTCCAACTCATCCAAGCAAAAATAAACTTTCTTACGGCTCCCGATGCATTATATTCCATTTGCCACTGCACACATTGGTTCAAACTACTGCTTGGATTCTCTCCAAACCCACTTCATCTGAGGTTCACATTATATAATGCTTTCCCAAATTCAGCAACTCCAGATCACATACAGTATCCCTCGTAATTGATCCTTAATACTTTCCATTCAACAGGGTAATCCCATAGTCCCAGCAATTTGGGAGCTGTCTTGTTCCCTAAAAACACAGTCCAGTTGGATTTTTAATGTCGGGGCACTATTTGAGAAGCAGCATTCATTCTTCCCAAATGATACAGCAATTATGCCTTGTGAAGATGCTGATTAAATCCCTTTGAATTCACTATTGCTAATTTTTCCTATGTGGATGTCATTGTCCTTGCCATTTTTCAATTGATTTGAAACTCCCAAATTACAGAACCAAAGGATTTTTTTCAGACTATAGATTGACTTTCCAAGCTGCCCTTTCCAAAAATCCTTAGACACACAGCAAAGTCATAGTTCACTTCACCCTTTACTGTTATCCTTCCGTCTGTCTCAAACCTTACAAACTTCTCACTGCACACCTTAATGTTACGTTTATAACTGATCATCTAAGGTCTTCGTCTCTCTATCGACTCTGCCCAATTGTCCATTGTACAGTGCCCTCCATAATGTTTAGGACAAAGACCCATCATTTATTTAATTGCCTCTTTCACAATTTGAGATTTGTAATAGAAAAAAATCACACGTGGTTAAAGTGCATATTGTCAGATTTTAATAAAGGCCATTTTTATACATTTTGGTTTCACTGTGTAGAAATTACTGCGGTGTTTATACATAGTCCCTCCCATTCAGGGCACCATAATGTTTGGGACACAGCAATGTCATGTAAATGAAAGTAGTCATGTTTAGTCTTTTGTTGCATATACTTTGCATGCAATGACTGCTTGAAGTCTGCGATTCATGGACATCACCAGTTGCTGGGTGTCTTCTCTGGTGATTCTCTGCCAGGCCTGTATTGCAGCCATCTTTAGCTTATGCTTGTTTTGTGGGCTAGTCCCCTTCAGTTTTCTTTTCAGCATATAAAAGTCAATCACCTAATTGGGCTCAATTGGGTGATTGACTTGGCCACTCAAGAATTGACCATTTTTTAGCTTTGAAAAACTCATTTGTTGCTTCAGCAGTATGTTTGGGATCATTGTCTTGCTGTGGAATGAACTGCCGGCCAATGAGTTTTGAGACATTTGTTTGAACTTGAGCAGATAGGATGTGTCTATACACTTCAGAATTCATGATGTTACTACCATCAGCAGTTGTATCATCAATGAAGATGTGAGCCAGTACCTTTAACAGCCATACATGCCCAGGCCATAACACCCCCACCACTGTTTCACAGATGATGTGGTATGCTTTGGATCTTGGACAGTTCCTTCTCTCCTCCATACTTTGCGGTTGCTATCACTCTGATATATTTTAAACTTCGTCTCATCTGTCCACAAGACCTTTTTCCAGAACTGTGGTTGCTCTTCTAAGTACTTCTTGGCAAACTGTAACCCGGCCATCCTATTTATGCGGCTAACCAGTGGTTTGCATCTTGCAAAGTAGCCTCTGTATTTCTGTTCATGAAGTCTTCTGCGGACAGAGGCCATTGTCAAATCCACTTCTGAATAGTATTTCTGATCCGTTGGACAGGGTGTTTGGGGGTTTTCCTTCATTATAGAGATAATTCTTCTGTCATCAGCTGTGGAGGTCTTCCTTGGCCTACCAGTCCCTTTGCGATTAGTAAACTCACCAGTGCTCTCTTTCTTCTTAATGATGTTCCAAACAGTTGATTTTGATAAGCCTAAGGTTTGGCTGATGTCTCTAACTGTTTTATTCTTGTTTCTCAGTTTTGTAATGGCTTCTTTGACTTTCATTGGCACAACTTTGGTCCTCATGTTGATAAACAGCGATAAAAGTTTCCAAAGGTGATGGAAAGACTAGGTGCTGAGAGCTCTCTTATACCTGCATTAAGGAGGCAATTAAACACACCTGAGCAATTACAAACGCCTGTGAAGCCATGTGTCCCAAACATTATGATGCCTTGAAATTGGGGGACTATGTATAAACGCGGTAATATCTACATGGTGAAACGAAAATGTATAAAAATGGCCTTTAATAACATCTGAAAATGTGCACTTTAACCACATGTGGTTTACTCTATTACAAATCTCAAATTGTGGAGTACAGGGGCAAATAAATAAATGATGGGTCTTTGTCACAATCATTATGGAGGGCACTGTATAACCTTTTTTGAATAATCTCTTCCTTAAATCTCAACCATACAGATTAACTCTCTTTAAGCTAAGTGGGAAAAGAACTAGAGGGAGATAAAGTTTTTTTTTCCACACAACTGGAAAAGGTAGAGAAGGATTTAAAATAACTAAAAAGGGGAATTTGATACATTGGGAAAACAATTATAGAGCTCCAGGGAAAGTGATATTTCTTTCAATGAGCCCATGCAGACACAATGGCACATATGGTCACCTTGTCTTATTTCATTATTTTTAATCATCCAACTCATTTGACCTTGTGACAAGACTTAAATCCCATACTCGATCTCATTACAAGTTATTCAACTGATATTTAAAAAGGAAGGTGACATAATCTAGTCATTTATGACACTTTCAAAGTACTTATTTGTATATTGGGACATCTGAAAGCAATGAAAGATGCTTTATAAATGCACATCGATTCTTGGTTTGTGATTGCAAAGGTATTAACCTCCCAGGATTGGGCTCTCAGGAAGGCTGGGATGGTAAGGTCCAAAATGGTATGTGGTATGTGGCATGTCGGGATTAACAAGGGCATAACAAGGGATTAACATTTACCCGGAACTGACAATCTGTGGGTTAAAAGAGAGCAGCCAGAAAAGTTCTCAAAGATTGCATGCAAGAACAATACCGATAATTAAACTGAGGTTTCTAACATTGCTTCAACACCCTACAGGGTAGTAAGTTGGAGCCACTCCCGTGGCAGCTGGATCCTGTGATGCACCTTTCTCAGTAACCGCAGGAGGACACACCTTTGCTGTTAATCAAGCATTTCAAAACATATTAATTTCATGATGTGGCTTATTTACTTCCCACCTACACCACTGAGGGCTCCTCACGCAGCCACTAACGAATGAATTCATTGTAGTTGTACCTATATGAGTGATGTGATGGTAATTAAATTACTCAATTAAGACCGCTTCCCTAAAAAGTGAATGCGCCCTTCTTGCGTAAGACATGGACCCAGCCTGTATTTACTTTGGCCTGAATTTTGAAACTGAAATTGTCAGAATCCTGCCCCAGGAACATGCTTTCACTTTTTTTGCAGTTGCTTGAGCCTGCTAGCAAAGGCACCACAACTGGCCACTATGCATCGGGGCTGGGAAGGAGACTTAATAGAACAGAATTCCAGGACTCCAATGAAAGTGCAGGCATCTCTGCGGAAAGCACTTTGGGGGGGTCTTTCTTCATAAGTGATAAACAACAAGCGTGAGGCACCTACAAAAAGCTCAGTAAAAGCTGTTCCACCCTTTAGTGTATTCTGACAATGATATCATTTGGATGGAATTGGGGTTTAAAGGTGTAGATAGATATAAATCAACAACATGAACATAATTAAAGCAGGGAATGTGATTTTCAGATGCATCTCAATCTGGTTTATTGCATTGTCAGCATCCATTCCTCCCAATAATGCATCATTGATGTCAAGGTCTGGTCGTAATGTTCTTCCTCTGAAGGTTCTGATTAAACCTCTTTCCTTTGATGAATTTACCATTACTCATTTTCCACTGGTGGATGTGCTTGGGTTTCCACTTTGTAATTCTAAATTATTAAAACAAAGGATTTTTAGAATAAAATCATCTTTCCAAGTGTTAAATACTGCTCCTTGCTAAAAAAACTTCTAGACAAGACGAGGACATTGTTCTTCACCCTTTATTCTGTAATCTTTCCCTCTCATAATGTTACAACTCGCCTTAATGATTACTACTAACTTTTTACATGAACTCTTTGACCTTTTTTCTCTCCTGCCCGACTGTCACTTTCAAGATAACCTTTTCCTAATAATGTTTTCCTCCCTCATGTTTCAACCAGGTTTTGTGCTTGAGGTGGTCTTCGGAATGTCGAGTGGATTGTTTCAGTCAACGGTGGAAGTTCAGCTATTGTTGCTCAGCCACATTCAGCTAATTAATTAACTCAAGATCCCATCTTTCCTCTTTGGGTGGATGTAAAAGGTTCCCTCGAATATTTGCAGAAGTGTTGGGGAGCCCTCCTGATGTCCTACCAATATTTGTCTCTCACTACTGACCTTATTTGCAAATCGTTTTTTTTGGTATTCCAACGTTGCATGCGAGTGCACTTCTTTATTGGTTGTAACATGTTTTGGGATGTCAGGAGGTCATGAGTTCGTTGGTAAGTAAGTACGAGTTCTTGCTACACCAACTGTTTAACTCATTCGGCCCTTGATCTCCCCTGATGTTCCCAGTTCTTCAAAATTTGAACATTCTTCATACATTGCTCTCGTGCTTTGGATATTCTCAATCCTGTGATTATTAATACTCAAGCTTGGCCTTTCTGAACAATACTTCCTTTACGGTATTTTGACTTGTTTGGGGTAATTTGCATCTTCAGTATGTTTTAGCTGTATATGAGGCATTGGTTTGCCGTGTGTACTGAGATATAGTGGAATGATTTCATTTTGCGTGCTATCCAGGTACATCACCATCTGGGTGAGTACATCAGGTAGTGCAAAAGAGAAAATAAACAGTGCAAAACACAGCGTTACAGCTACAGAGCAAATGCTACATGAAGTATAGATGGAATCGATGGAGAGAGGCTGGTGTGCTTGATGGACGGGTCCGATCACAACCTTGCAGTTGCTTGGAGTTTTCAATGGTTCAATGGGTCTTTATTGTCATGTTGGACAGAGCAGAGCAGTTGCTGTATCAAGCTGTGAGGCATCGGGATTTGATTATATCTATGTGATTCTGCCCAACTATGCTTAGCTCGTTATAACATGCAAGCCTTGCCACAATCAATGGATGTCTGTATGGTTATTCTGGGATATAGCTTAGTCTAGAATGATCCCTTGGCCATGATGGCTTTGGGATCACCCAATGTGAGAGCCTCAGACTTGGTCTTTGCTTGGGAATAGATTTCACAGGTTATCAATTAAATTTTGTTGTGGAACCCACAGATTGAGCTGTTTGGCAGGCAGTCCTCCGCACAGGTACTGATGAACTCTGCGATGGCAATGGTGTACTGTGCTCGGTTAGATTGTCCGCTGAGTCCTTGAATATGGACCAGAGCACTGACTCCTGCAATGACGTCGGAACTCGCCTGTTTCCTCAGTCCAGCACTATGCAATGTTCTGCATCAGATCCTCTCACTTCAGTTTGAGGATCTGATGCAGAACATTCCAATGCATATCCCAATTTGGAAGCCCATGAATTAAGATTTCATCATGATGCCCCTTACAAACCATTGTGGATGCTTACAACATACCACGAGTGTGTAATAAATTGTCAGCTTTGTTTAAGTGAGAGATAGTTTATAGTTTAGAATTTATTGAAAGAGACAAACTGTAATCTCCAAATTATATTTTGAAAGAAAAAAAATGTATCTAATGTATGCTCCGCCTCTATAAGAGACTATTGTTTACCTGCTTCGTGAAACAGTATAGGGACCACACCTCACCTTGTAATGTTCCATTAGCAGTTTCAAGGGCACTCTTTATTTGATTTATACTGTCACTGCCCCGCACGTATGTGTTGGGATTGATTAGACAAAACTTTGCTCTTCATCTCACCTGCCCAGTGTGTCTGATGGAAATGTGTAGCAGGACCTTTACTCCGCATATAACTTGGTGTTGTAAGTGCTGTGGGAGGGTTTGATGTTGCTGTTGGATGCAGAGAGCAGGAAAATATTTCCATTTACTCAGGGTAACAGCCCTCATCTTGAACGGATTCCAATTCTCATTATTTTGCCGTATCCTTGGATACCAATGTAAGCACATTTCCAACCCCCACCCTCCAGGCTCAGCAACAGCAGAGTTTTTAAAACTCATCAGTCAGTCACTGTGTCGACGTCAAGCTGGGTATTTTAAAGGACTTTGGTTTGCAAGTGCAAGCATCTAAAACCAGTGACTAAGGTGGACAGAAGCAGGTCAAAGAACTGTATAACCTGCAACGTGAACGCTCACGGTTTATTGATGATTCATGGACCCAAACCTCTGGTCCGTGATGCAGAAGATCAAACATAAGTGATGTTGGGCCAGTGGTGAAGGATATTCCTCCCGCAGGCAAATATTTTCAGAGTTATGCTCGTCTCTGAGACAAACTCCAATGGCTGGAGGCCAGCAAGCACAGGAAAAATTAAATTGCTGTGAATTTTAACTGGTTGCTCTCCAAAACATTGAGGTCAAAGTCGTGTTTGACTGCATGTCTCCTGAGGAAGCTGTGTTTCTTGTTAAAGAAATCATTCATGTATGCTTGGCTGGTATCCTCTTCCCCCTTGTTTCTATAACAACTTCATGTCCTACTATCCAAGGAGTCCTATATAATCTTTATACACCTTTATTTTAATCAGTCCTTCACTAGTAACTCTGCCGCCAAACCGTCTGGAATTCTCTCAGTAAACACTTGCCTCTTTGCACCTCTGTTCTGTCTAGATACTCCCCAAAACCTTATTCGCAAATGTTTTGGGCACTTGTTCCAACATCTCCTTGTGCAATTTACATTGACAATGCTCCTTGGAACATTTTATGGATGTCATGTAAGTGCAGGCCAACTTTCAAGAATGCCTACATTGGGTGACAATTAAACACTATCATTTTGTCCCAAGACCTGTATAATCAAAGGATTATTTGCTTTTGTTTGTTTTACATTCAGTTTATGGAACGTTTATAATTCTAGAAATACCCACCAGAAGCTAAAAGACATACCCGAGCATCTGGGTACTACTTCTAAAATTGCGAGCCAGGTTCAGTATGACAGCAGGTCTGTGAAATAGAAACCTATGAATAAGAGCAGATAGTTTAGTCCTTGGAGTCTCTCCTTCCATTTAAACATTTGACTGCATCTGCTGCCATTTACAAAAGCGAGACTTCCTACCCTCACAAAATAAATGTCCATCTATGATCTGTTGGTTGCATCTCTAAGTCCTAAACTCCCAACCAGCTGCAATAGTTTCTCCCTGTCTACATTGTTATCCCTAACACTTTCATAAATATCACTAAATGCCATTCATCTTCCTAAATTCTAGGCAATAAATTTCTAGTTTGGGTCTTTGCACTTAAGAGGTAAGCTGTGAAACGAAATTTGGTAAACCCATGCTGCATTCTTACCGGGGCCAATGCATGCTGAGTAATGAGCCTCAAATCTCTTCATGGAATTCCAGATGTGCTCTAACCAGGGGTCGGCATAGTTTTAGCATCACTGTTACCTCATTGTTATTCTCTGGAAGTAATCTCCAAGGCAGTGAATCCACATTGCTTCTAGCTTTTTACCTTTGAAAGATTATCTTCTATCCTTTTTATGTCATAGAAACACAGAAGATATGTGCAGGAGTAGGCCATTTGGCCCTTCGAGCTGATCATCTGAAATCAGTACCCCATTCCTGCTTTTTCCCCATATCCCTTGATTACTTTAGCCCCAAGAGCTAAATCTAACTCTTGAATACATCCAGTTAATTGGCCTCCACTGCCTTTTGTGGCAGAGAATTCCACAGATTCACAATTCTGGGTGAAAACGTTTTTCCTCATCTCAGTCCTAAATGCCTATCCCTTATTCTTAAACTGTAATCCCTGGTTCTGGAATCTCCCAACATCGGGAACATTTTTCCTGCATCTAGCCTGTCCAATCCTTTATTAAGAATGTTATATGTTTCTATTATATGTTTCTATAAGATCCCCTTTCTTAATACAAGCCCAGTCGTCCAATTCTTTCATCATATGTCAGTCTTGCTGTTCCGGGAATTAACATGGTGAACCTATGCTGCACTCCCTCAATAGCAATAATGTCCTTCCTCAAATTAAAAGACCAAAATTGCACGCAATACTCCAGGTGCGGTCTCATGAAGGCCCTGTACAACTGCAGTAGGACCTCCTTGCTCCTAAACTCAAATCCTCTCGCGATAAAGGCCAACATGTCATTAGCATTCTTCACTGTGTGGCGGCTCCCAAGGGTTCGGCCATTCCTACTATCAAACCCCTCGGTACGGGAATGGATGAGTCCGGAGGCGGCCCTTAGCTAGAGGGATAAAGGGCAGGGGTTTAGGTGCCACCTTCCTCTAGCAGACTCTTCTGGTAAGAAGGACCGCTATTAAAAATACCTCCCGAAACACCTGGCTCCTCGCCTTCATTTCGGGATTGTCACTAGTCACCCCGCTAGTCACTTCGCATACTGTCCGAACTGATCCATGGACGCTGCAGTCTCCCAGGTTCTGCACACCGCTCTCTCTCATCTTGACTGCCAGAAGGGGGGCTACGTGAGGATGCTGTTCATAGACTTCAGTTCAGCCTTCAACACGATAGTCCCCACCAGACTAGCCGAGAAGCTGCTGGAATAGGGGCTCAACACCCCCCCCCCTGTGTGCCTGGGTCCTGGACTTTCTCTTCACCAGGCCCCAGGTAGTCAAGATGGGGGGAAATACATCAAAGTCCCTCACCCTGAGCACAGGATCCCCCCATGGTTGTGTCCTCAGCCCCCTACTGTACTCCCTGTACACCCATGACTGTGTGGCTAGGTTCAGCTCCAACTCGATAATCAAGTTTGCTGACGACACTGTAGTGGTGGGCCTGACCTCAGACAACGATGAGAAGGCCTACCGAGAGGAGGTGGCTGATCTGGCACTCTGGTGTCAAGACATATAAAAAACATCAAAAAAACTAAGAAGCTGATCGAGGACTTTAGGAGGGCACATCATCCAAGGACGTACACACCATTGAAGATAAATGGGGATACTGTGGATTGGGTGAAATGTTTTAAATACCTGGGAGTCCACATCTCTGAGGATATGACATGGACATCACACGCTGCAGCACTCGTGAGTAAGGCAAGACAGAGCCTTTACCACCTCAGGCAATTGAGGAAATTCAGAGTGTCTCCAAGGATCCTCCAGTGCTTCTACTCTGCGGCTATGGAAAGCATCTTGTCCGGAAACATTACAATCTGGTTTGGGAATTGCTCTGCCCAGGACGAGAAGGCTCTGCAGAGAGTAGTGCGTTCGGCCGATGGGATACACTCGCCCCTCTGCAGGAACTATACATCAGAAGGTGCAACTCCAGAGCCAACAAGATCATGGGAGACCCCTTCCACCCCAGCAACGGACAGTTCCAGCTGCTACGGTCAGGCAAACGCCTCCGTTGCCATGCTGTGAGAACGGAGAGGATGAGAAGGAATTTCTTCCCAGAGGCCTTTAGGACTGTAAACTCCTATCTCACCAGCGACTAACTTTACTGCACCATTCTACTGTTTTTTTTTAAATTGCTGTTTTTTTTTCCTTTTTCCTTCCTCCCACAATATGTAATATGTAAAATAATATGTGATTCTGTTCCATTTTGTTTGTTTGTGTTCTGCACAAAGTCCGCGAGCATTGTCCCTTTTCATTTCACTGCACATCTCGTATGTGTATGTGACGAATAAACTTGACTTGACTGCCTTCCATTCTGAAAAGGAACCGTTAATTCCTACTCTTTGCTTCCTGTCTGCCAACCAGTTCTCTATCCATGTCTGATACCCTACCCCCAATACCATGCGCTCTAATTTTGCACACTAATCTATTGCTTGGGACCTTGTCAAAGGCTTTTTGAAAGTCCTGATACACCACATCCACTGGCTTTCCCTCATCCATTTTACATATTCAAAAAACTCCAGAAGATTAGTCAAGCATGATCTTCCCTGGATAAATCCATGCTTACTTTGACCGATCCTGTCAGTGCTTTACATCTTTAATAATCGACTCAAGCATCTTCTCCACTGCCGATGTAAGGCTAACTGGTCAAACTGAATAATCCACAATTACCACCTTGCCCATTCATTTAATCTATTGATATCTTTGTAATGTTGTGCATCCATCCACATGTATTATGCCACCTATTGCTGCTGGGAAATTTAGATATCTGATATTCTAACAGATTTTGTATGACATTAATAAATATTATAGTGAAAAGTTTAATCCCCAACACAGCTTGTGGGACATCATCAGTAGTGCCTGCCAATTTGTGCTTTATTTAATCAATTATGGAATGTGGAGATTGCTATAAGGACTTTTTATAGTAAAGGTTAGTTTGTGGTCACGTTTACCGAGCTACGGTGAAAAGCTTTTGTTGCATCTCGCCAGTCAGCAGAAAGACAATACATGATTACATTCGAGCCATCCACTGTGTTAAAGAGCGTTTCTAGATTTTTGCTGCATTATTTATGAAAGAACAGTGATATTTCCCCAATCCACTTGGAGCAGGATTACCAGATAGCTACTACCTTCATACATAGATTCACACCAATTGTGCATGGTTAAATATCTGGACAAATGATTCAGAGACATAACTTCAGTGTGATCAACAATCCTACCATGGCTGTTGTGGATAACCTCAGGGAATAATCCACAATATCAAAGTAAACTTGTAGTCATTGATGAGGAGCACAAGACTTCTAGATCTCACGGATGCCAGTGGTTCTATAATGTCTTTCAGGGGAGGAAATCTGTTCCTCTTACTCTACAAGTGACTCCAATGTGGCCTGAAATGGTCAAGCAAGGGACTTAATTAAGAATGGGCAATAAATGCTGAATTTGTCAGCGTCACCCATATCCTGCAAAAATGAATAATAAAGAGCAAAACAAAAATCAAGAAACAGAACTTCAGGATTGTAAGGTTCTGTTCTGCTGCTTTGCTGCCTTGCATCTTGATACGTCCATGGAGCACCTGTACTGAAAATGAATGTTTTTAACCTGGGGGATGGGAATGCAGCATTTTGATAGTTCTTAGAGCTGCCCTCAATGAGAGATCATACGAAGCCGAAGCAGGAATAGCCCTTTGTGCTTGCTATAAGACAATGTCTGACCTTTTACCCCAGTGCCACTTAACTCTATTGTCATATTCCTTGCCGCCCTGTATCTATCTATATTACTAAAAGTCTGATCTTGACCGCTATTGGCTCGCTGTGCTGTGATTTCCGAGAGAATGCCGTCATTTTTGGCCACCTCGCTCAGCGCCCCCCTCCGCCTTCCTGGACCAGAGGATTGTCCCATTGATAAAAAATCAGAGAGATATTAATGTTTTTTTTTAAATTGCCATTCTCTCTGCTGCCCTTGCTGATGGGAGGGGATAGGGACTATAAAACCCGGAAGTGGTGTGCCTCACTCAGTCCCTGAAAGATGGAGAAAGTCAGAGGGTCACATCTCTCTGAGCTCTGAATAACACTGAACACACGTCTACTCAACTGTGAGTGCCCTTAATGTGGTTTGAAAATGAAAATATGGTTGGTTTGAAGTAAAAAGGCACTGCCTGCAAATGGTTGTTTGGGAGGTTTGGGTTGAAGTTAAAAGGCACTACTGCAAATGGTGGTTTGGGTGCTTTGGGTTGAAGTTAAAAGGCACTACTGCAAATGGTGGTTTGGGTTGAAGTAAAAAGGCACTACTGCAAATGGTGGTTTGGGTGCTTTGGGTTGAAGTTAAAAGGCACTACTGCAAATGGTGGTTTGGGTGCTTTGGGTTGAAGTTAAAAGGCACTACTGCAAATGGTGGTTTGGGTGCTTTGGGTTGAAGTTAAATGGCACTACTACAAATGGTGGTTTGGGTCCTTTGGGTAACTTCCTGTTTGCACTTTATATTGATTTTAGATAAAACGCTACCACTTACAGCTGTGATTTTTGGCCATCTTACTCAGTCCCCCTCTGCTCATCAGGTGCAGAGGATTCTTCCCATCAATGAAAAATAAAAGTGTTATTAGTGTTTAAAAAATGTTGAGAATCCCTCTCTTGTCAATCACGCCATGAAGGCCACACCTTTTCCGGTGGGAGCGGTTATCAAACCCGGAAGTGTGGGTGTGGCTCAGTCTCTGCATGATGGGGGAGGGAGAGGTCACAACTCTGCCTGAGCTGTGAATCAACTGAACACACTGAATGTCTGCTGAATTGTGAGTTTTGTGTTTTATGGTGGTTTCACCCTGCTTGAAATGGTATGAAGCTGCATTTGAATTTGGTGGCCTTGTACCCTGCTTGAAGTGGTATGAAACTGCACTGAATTTGGTGGCCTTGCACCCTGCTTGAAGTGGTTGGAAACTACACTTGAATTTGGTGGCCTTGCACCCTGCTTGAAGTGGTAGGAAACTGCACCTGAATTTGGTGGCCTTGCACCCTGCTCGAAGTGGTAAGAAACTGCACTTGAATTTGGTGGCCTTGCACCCTGCTTAGAATGGTAGGGAAATGGTTTTGAATTTGGTGGCCTTGCACCCTGCTTGAAATGGAATTTCAAGGAATAGCCATGAGTCAACTGCCAACCCACCAGCCGTGAGTAAGCGGCCAGCACATCAGGCTTGAGGGACAGAGCTGCCACTCCAAGAACCCGTACCAGCGCTCCAGAAAGCCCCCCCTCTGGCCATCAATATTGGAATTGATGGAGAGGTGGAATATTGCGTCGGGGGACCAGCCCTCTTTGACAAATATACCCTCCCTTAGGTTGGGAGACCAAATCTGTGCACATTATTTCCGATGATGTCTCACTCTGTATAGTTAGAGCAATACAGGTTAATACGTGGTTTGCCTTTCTGATAGCTTGGTATATGTTTCTGATTTTATGGTGACTGCCAGGAAGTTGCTGGAGATTAATTTCACAATGGCAGTGCTGGTGAGTGCCATGGGAAAGATCATTTTGTAAGAGATTACATTTGCAGGCTACTTAATAGTCCAAGCCTGACTTTTGTCCAGGTTAAAGTTCCTGTGGATACAGATTGCTTCATTAGCTGGGGAGATGTGACAGACTGTACAAACTGTACGCCAGTAAACATCCCCACTTCTGATCCTATAGAAGTTCACTGACGATAAATTTGAAAGTAGTTGGGCCTAGGAAACAAGTCAGTGGAACGATGAATGAATGCTCTCCAATGAACGTAACCATTCACCGTTTGAGGAAGATATGACTCTAGCCAGTGGAGAATATTTCCTACCTAATACATAAATTTAACTAGGAAGGGAAGTATATGGCCTAACACTCCTGCAAACATATCTATCTATGTATATATGTGTGTGTGCGCGCATACGTTCACAAATGTTCAAACTACTGAAATAAATGGACTGTTATGTATTCCTCTTTGTTCTTGCTGTGGAAAATACTTTTACTCTTGATTCATCTAGGACAGGTTTAGTGGGCAGATTTCCTGGCGCAACAGCTGGGAATCTATAGCCATTGCACTCCATGAAGAGAGCAACATTAGCACACGGTCAGAATTTCACGAGCGACAATTGTGAGCAGACTGGGAATTACGTGAGGGTCGCAAACTACCTCATGGTTACGAAGGTGAATGTTTCCCACGGAGCTGCTTGTTTTTGCTGATATTTCCGCTTCCTGAACGGCTCTGAAATAAATCAGGAGAAATTGATCACTAACCAGAGGACATGATTTATGGTGATTGCAGTCAGAATTTAGAGTCAGCAGCGTGAAGCTCTTTTAAACACGGAGCGTTCATATGATGAGGAAAGCATTGCTTGAATGGGCGATGGAAGAAGGTACAATACCTTGAATGTATTGGATAAATATGTGAAAGGGAAACACAGAGAGGGTGATGAAGCAAGAATGGCTTAAGTACTTGGTTGTACCAGAAATTCTGTATGGTCACAGTAGATTGATTATTGCAGGTGAACCAATCAGAGTAATGTACTACCACTAACTCCACCCTATAAAACACTTTATATTAAAGGGCCTGTCCTACAAGCATGCAACTCTATGCGATGAACGCGATCAAACTAGAAGCGGGGGCCGCGCGGAGGTCGGGTGATCCCCTGTACAGGGCCGTTCCCACCAGCATGCGCCTGCATGCGGCAAGCGCGACCAAACCGGCAGCAGGGGCCGCGCGGAGGTCGGCGAGTGGCGCAAAGTGAGGCGAACTTGGAGCAAAGTTTAAGGTAAGTTCGCCAGGACAGAGAGGGGCACACAGTGAGGGCCACAGAGGCACACACACACAGAGGGCCACGGAGCCACACACATAGAGGGTCACGGAGGCACCTACAGATAGGTTCACGGAGGCCCGACGTCGAGACGGTGTGTAATGCGTCGAGGCGACTGCGAGCCGACAAACCGTTGCCGCGTGGAAATTTTGAACATACTTTTTTCGGAGCCCCGCGCGATGTCGGGACGAACTCCGCACAATTCCGCATGGCTCTGGCGATCGAAGTGGGACCAGCCCTGCGACGCCGGACGGCTCAAGCGACCACGTTAGGTCGCGCTAATCGCATAGAGTTGCATGCTGGTGGGACAGGCCCTTAACACTCCCTTGCTATATTACGTAGTCACACCAGTGGTAGTTTGGAACTAATATGTATTGGACTGTGCCATTATGACTGATGATTAAAGCTGACAAACACCAGACTGTGTCTGTACAGTTGTGTACAGGACGCCCGTGGCGCTCGAGAGAGAGTGTCGGTGATGAGCGTATCTTTGCCCTTTTTGTAGACAATCTGGAAATCAAAGCGCTGGAGCTGCATCATCATGCGCTGCAATCGTGCAGGCGCTGCGTGAATAGGCTTATTCAGGACGGTGACCAGGGGTTGGTGGTCGGTTTCAATTGTAAAAGTTACCAGCAGCCCCGAATACCCTCAATCCAACGGCCACGCTGAGCGTGCGGTCAGGAGCGCAAAGCAGCTAATGGAACATTCGCATCTTGCCAAATCCAATGTCTACCTAGATCTGTTAAACTTAAGAAACATCTCCGGGGATGGTGTCCTGGGCTCTCCCCCCCAGCGCCTGATGTCTCGCACGACAAGGCCCCTGCTCCCCGTTGCCCAGCAACAGCTGAAGCCACAGGTGCTCAAACCAGCTGCGGTCCAGAAGCGCATTCTTGAAAAACATGATGTCCAGAAGCTCTCCTATGAAAGGTTGAGCAAACCGCTTAAACCGTTACTGCAAGGTCAAGTGGTTCACCTGCAGACGGCAGTTGGACACGACTGGGTTTTGTTGAGGGACCATCTGAGCAACCTCGGCCCTACCTTGTTAACGTTAATGGTGCTCTGTACCGGCGCAGCCGTCAACATCTTCTGCCCGTGACTGAGCCGTGACCAGCTCCTCCCGGCCCTCATGCCCCGCCGTTGGTTTTCAAGATGCCTGCTGCTGTTGTCCGTCCCCGACCCCCTGACCCCAGCATGCATTCCCCGCGACGTTCGGCTCCCCCGCTCCCCAGTGCCCCTGGTCCTGCACGCTCGCCCTGCCGTTCATCTCCAGGTTCCCCGGCTGCGTTCTCATTCCCGGGTTCTCCCCCACCCAGCCCTACTCACTCTTCTGGAATGGAGGGGGAGGGGTTTGTCCGCACGCGCTCGGGTCGGGTTAGTAGACCGCCGGACAGATACGGCGAGTATGTCTGACCGCACTTATTCTAACAACTGCTTAATAACTCTTTCCTCTACGGGGAAGGAAGTAGGTTGGTTATTGCATGTGAACCAATCAGAGTAATGTATTATCACTAACTGCACCCTATTGAACACTTTATATTAACATTCCCTTGCTATATTACGTAGTCACACCAGTGGTAGAGTGAAACTAACATGTATTGTACTGTGCCATTATGACTGATGATTAAAGCTGACTTAAACACCAGACTGCGTCTGCACAGTTGTTTACAGTCACAATGGCCTGGATTTTCTGCACTATCTCTTCTCACATGCATGTCGATGCACACTTGCCAAAATATAGTTTCAGTGCTTTGTAAAAAAATATTCTGAACCACTCTGACTCATCACTTTCTCAGTCCTGATTGTTTTGAATATGTTCCTCATGTTGCAGTTGGGTACATGATGTGGGTTATTGCTTCTGGGCTTATTTCAATACAGATTCTTTAAGGGTGCTTGAGGTCACTACTTCTGACCTGAACGTTCAGGTCAGCACAAAGACAGAAAGCTAAGTAGCAATTTAACTCGCCAATCAATAACCACAGACATTGTTCCTGGGGCTTGTGTGCGACAAATAACGATTGGGTAATGTTGAATCTTAAGCCCACACGATACATGCAGCAAAACCAAATGTCACAATAATGACTCAGACCACCTTGGTGGTCAAGCAGGAGACGATTAGTTAAACTGGGGACTGTAGCCAAACAGTTTCATTAGACACAACTTGGGAATGTTTTGAGCAAAACAAAATCTACACGCCAATATAGAATGGAAGAAAATGCCTGCCCAGTAGCTCTGTAAATGCAGAGAATCTTTGCAAGATTGTTTGTGTCACACCGCTTTATACAAGCTAGAAGAATGTTCTTCTTTAACATTTCGCATTATGGCAAAAGTAGAGCTAAAGATCTTGTTTATAGCACTCTTTTAATTTGGAGTCGTATATGAAAATTGGAAAAAAAAAATCCTGATCACCTAGGGATGGGGAACCTGGGGCCTTCTAGGCCATTAAGTGCAGCCTTTTGAACAAATCCTTTTATTTTTATTAGTCATTATTTTTATTTTAATCTTAAAATGAACGTATTTAAAATACCAAAGAATAAAAGAAGATTCAACAAAATAATCCTCCCCGACTGACGGCCACAATTAAAACATTTGTAAGTCATGAGGGCTATTTTAACAAAATAATGTACATTTTGAAGTATACCTAATTGAGGAATCTTGGACGCGGCTTATTAGATTACAGCTAACTTAATGCGGCGTTCCAACATGTAAAGGTTCCCCACCCCTGATGTAACCTCTTGGGAGGAGTTTGAGGCTAACAGAAGCCCCTCAAGTTATTTGTGGGCCTTAAGTGATTGACCAGTTCTATTCCTTGGGTCTTGATGAGCGGCCTCCCCCAAGTTTTTCCCAGAGAAGCCTGACGTTTTCCAAACCACAATGTTTTGTACTTGACCAATACAAGGACATCTGCCAAGGACAACAAGATGATTTCCTAATGTCGATGCAAGGAACTGCAGATGCTAGTTTATAAATAAAGACACAAAGTACTGGAGTAACTGAAGGGGTCAGGCAGCATCTCTGGAGAACATGGACAGGCGATATTTTGGGTCGTGAACCTTGTATATTCCAATTCACAACTCTTCAATCTTTTGCCTTGCAAACTCTGTCTTTGCATCTCTGGCCTTTGTCCAACCATCTGCCTATCTACCTATTACCTGCCACACTTTGTCCTGCTCCTCCTCTCTTCTAGCTTTCTTCCACGCCTCGAGGAAAAGGATTTGGGCTCAACAAAGGATTGAATGAAAACGTTGGAAAACCAGGACCTGTGCAGATAGAAAATGGGGTGGAAGAGATCAAAGATATGACAATGGAGTGTAGGCAGGGACGTAGGAATATCTGGTGGCCATTTCACTCCTCAAGCCTGTACTGTGCCAATTAGTTATATCATGCCTGAACAATATCTAAAACGCATTTACCTGCTTTGATTCCGTAGCCTTCCATATCCATTCACAACTGTCTATTACTTGTAAAGTTTAGATACTTCTAGTAGAGAAAGCATCTGTGTGAAGAAGTGCTGTATGATTTTGTTGTGGATGACCCGGATCCATTTTAAGATTGTACCCTTTTTTTCCTATAGGGAATAATTTATCTTGCTCCACTTTATCAAACCCTGCAATTATCTTAAATACCACAAATAAACCATCCATTAATCTCCATTCAAAGGAATAATCCATGTCTGACAAATATTTGGTGGAAAAGTTAGATTTGTTGGAAAGGCAGTAATATTACCTGATAAAGGATCATCAAACTTTATGTCCCCGTTTGTCAACTGTCTTCCACGGGATTAACTCATCTAAGGATGCAACAACATTAAGCAAATTATAGCTTCAACTGTGGGAGAGGCTGAGTTCCAAAAGTGATAAGGTATTGAGGAGGCTGTCTTGTGTAAAGTGAAGTTCATTACATGAATAACAGAATGAGGTGATGCTATTAAAGATTATATTTCTTATGTAGCCAGAGTGAAAGAAAAGAAAGATGTTGTACTTTGTGTTAAGAGTGGATATTTCAAGCTGGAAATCAGTAACACCTTTGGAGCTTGATACTGTAAGTCTATATGTGTCATGTCAATACTATGATGATTATTGCCCTAGTGCCATTGTTGGTCATAAGCGTGCTGACCAAGACATTGGAACAGTTTAATATTGAGGTGAATAAGTCTAGAATGTGAAACATGCTGTTTACCTTCTCTCCTGTCACTGTACTATGTTGTTCTATGAGACAGGTCAGTACAGGTCAGCTAGTGAGTGTGTAATCTTCAAATGAAACTTTTCCATGACTGTGACAGTAGATGTACTTTCATGCAAAACAGTTGCTAATACTGAGTAAATGGAAATCATTCAACTGCATGCTTGAAATGACATTCACTAATCATTTGGTATTTGCCTTGTGGCTTACGATATGCCATTCACCGCCCTTGGTTGAATTTCTGACTGATTAATCAACTGCAACCATCTATGTGTAACATTGCCAAACTAAAAATGGGTTTATGTGGCTCTGGAGACGAGCCATATTTTCTGCTCACAATTGTGTGGCCAAATTCCACTTTAGCTCCCTTTCCAAGTTTGCAGATGACACCACTGTAGTGGGCTGAATCAAAGATGAGATGAAATAAAGAAAGCGACAGAGAGCTTGGTAGCAGGGCATTAAGCCAACCCTCTCTAAGTGTCAGCAAAATGATGGAGCCGGCCGTCAACTCAGCAAGCAGGGTGAAGTACATGACCCAGTCTGCATCAGTGGTGCTGAAGTGGAGATGGTGGAGAATTTCAAATTTCTGGGTGTGAATATCACTCATAATCTATTATGGTCCAACTATATTGACACTGTGGCCAAGAAAGCATACTAACACCTCTAGTTCCTCAGAAGGTTAACAAAATCTGGCCTGTCTCCAAAGCCGGTTGCCAATATCTACAGGTGCACCATGCAAAGCATCCTACCCGGAAGTGTAAATTGCTCGTTCTAAGCTTCCCCCCAGACTAGTTTCAGTCAAAAACCACTGAATCAAGCACTTGATCAACTAATCTTTATTTTGACAAAACACAATTACAGTTCCCACCACTGTACCTAACCACCGCGGGTTTGATCTTCATATCTGCCTGTTCAAGCCCTCTAGGCCTCGCTCAAACAAAGATACTCCAGAAGGTCACACAGTCCTAAGCGCTCTCCCAGAAGATCGAAGCGGGACCTCGTGGCAGCGGACTTTTATAGGTCCCCAGACCTCGAGGGGCCGAACCACATGGGGGTGGTCTCTTTACAATCCAATTACAGATATCGA
This sequence comes from Raja brachyura, assembly GCA_963514005.1. Next base: position 12,536,588 of record OY740799.1, on the reverse strand, counting down.
TTAACCCCATACATAGCAGACATTTCCCTAATCCAATAATACAGCAGATAATACATTGTATTCCACCAGGGCTTCTCAGGGAAGCAAATCTAGCAACATTTGCCCTGATCTGCAAGAAAACCAGACAAGGCCCAAAACCTCATCCAATCAACATTCGGCAAAGTAGAACTCTGCAACCATTCTATGCATTTTGCACCTAATTGACACGGTCTGCAGATGTTCTCCCCCCCCCTTTCCCCACCTCCCCCCCCCCCCCCCCTTTCCCCACATTCCCCCCCCCCCCCCCCCCCCCCTTTTTAATGTGAAATATTGAGCACAACTGAAAGACTGACAGACTGGTGAGACCCATGTTTTTGGGGAGATGGTGACAGAGGCTGGGAGGTAATGGGGAGAAGAAAAGGCTGCAGATTCTGGAATCTGATTTTAAAAAAAAGGAAGGAGGGGTGATGGCAAATGCAAACATGTGGCAAGAGGAGGGGTGAGCAAGTCTCTTCGAGAACACTGAATGCAGTTGACAAGATCGGAGGAGGCGGAGATGAAGCTCTGTCTCACCTTGAAGGACTGTCCAGGTCGCTGGATGGAGGTGAGGAAGGAGATGTAGGGACAGATGTTACACCTACAGTTGCAGGAAAAAGTGTTTGGGAGGGAGTGGAGCGATAGGTTTAGTGGGATAAGTGCACCAGGGAGGCAAGGAAAATATGGTCCCTGTGGAACACAGAATGGAGTGTGGCGTGGAAAATGTGACTGATGGTGGGATCACATTGTAGTTGGCTGAAATGCCGATGATTGATGTACTGGCTGCAGTGAATCATGGTGTGAAAGGTATGATGAGCTAAGCGACACCAATAAGGAATTAATTGAATGATAGAAAGCAAACTCCAAAGAAGTTGCTTGGATTGTGAGATGGATAAGTGTACACAATAGAATATTGTATCTTGGGGATTGCTGCTGGCTTCCAGTCTTCATTTATATTTAAAACATTTGTGTTAATAAGATGGGTAGCAGGTAAACACAAGAAGGCAGTTCAGATTCGTGATTCAGTTTGTTCAATGACAAAAGAAGGAGAAGAGACACAGGTAAAGTTTCACAGGCAAAACACGACATTATTAAGGAATGTGGGAAATAGAGGCTGTCAAATAGTGAAGGCGAACACGGAGACATCTGGAGCACTTCAGCAGATTTACTAGTGAACTGACACACAGCAGCTAACAAAGCCAACAGGATGAGCTGGCAGTCTAAAACTCCAAAGTCTAATGTCTGCAGTCTCTTGCATACATCTGGTCGAGGAAGTGAATGGTTCAAGCATCTTTCAAGCAGCCACCATTGCCCTCGGTGGTGCCAGGCATCTTTGATATGACAGGAGCTTTATTTCTGATATTCTGCAATATCCTTATCAGTGGTGGCCTCCATCACATTTCTAACGTGTTTTGTGTTAGTGGAAGAGTTTTGCAAGTTCGGAAGCAATTCACTTACTGGAGGAAACCAATATTTATCTGTCCTAAATTTCTGATGAATAGTGAGCCGCTACGTATTGACGGCCAGTAATTTAATATCAAGGAATGCCACGAGAACGTAGTTAAATCCCTGTTTTTTGGAGAATATTATTGCCTGGATGATGTAAAGCAATTATGTGGCTTGTCACTTATGTACTCATGGTATCCAGGTCCTACTGCATGTGGAGATAAACTGATTCCTTAATCGGAGAGTGAAGCATTCTAAGGTATGATCTGAACGAAAACACGAAAATGAATTTGTCTGAAGAAGGGTTTCGGCCCGAAACGTTGCCTATTTCCTTCGCTCCATCGAGTGCCTCACCCGCTGAGTTTCCCCAGCATTTTTGTCTACCTTCAAATGGGAAGTTCCAGTTTGGTGGGAAGACATACAAAATATCTAATGGAGAACTGGCATCAGGAAATTTCATTCATGCTGAAAGTAAATAACATTCTCAGTGATGTTTTTTTAATAAAGTGATTTAAATGCTAACCTAGAATCATTGAATGACCTACACAGAATTAGCCCACCTGGGTTCCTTCCTGTCCCTTTCAGTCAGCGAATTCCGTTCATAATTAATAACACACTTCAAAAAATGATTCAATTGTCACCTTGGGTTCTTTTACCAATCGCCTTAAATCCACATTCTTTAGTTGCCACACTATTGACATTCTACCTCTCTCTACCTTCTCTGCTCTAACTAATTCTCCCCGAATAATTGAACATCTTCATCTGTGATAACATTCAAGTAAAACTCCTCTCTTGGGGCCCTACGAATGTACGATGCCCAGTCTTAAATACAAAATTCTACCCAAGAACGAATCCGTTTTTGATAGAAATTTAGCCCAATATTCTTGCTTTTGGATTTATGCTTGCACTGATAAAGCCAAGAATTTCATTTGTATTTTTATCCGTGTTCACAACGTCAGCAAGTTTTCATGCTTGTAGTGCGTTCTTGCCCAGGTTTCCCGTTCCGCCACCTGGGATGAAAGTAATTAAAAGTTCTAACCAGAATAGTTTATACTGACTGTGTACATCACCTTCTTACTCATAGGGTGTATAAACATCTACCAGCTTAATTTCACCTCTGGTGTGTGCTCTCGTAACTGCACCAATGTATTAGAATAAAGGGGAGGTCTTTTAAGACTGAGGTGAGAAAAAAACTTTTTTATTCAGAGAGTTGTGAATTTATGGAATTCCCTGCCACAGAGGGCAGTGGAGGCCAAATCACTGGATGCATTTAAGAGAGAGTTGGATAGAGCTCTAGGGGCTAGTGGAGTCAAGGGATACGGGGAGAAGGCAGGCACGGGTTATTAATAGTGGACGATCAGCCATGATCACAATGAATGGCGGTGCTGGCTCGAAGGGCCGAATGGCCTCCTCCTGCACCTATTTTCTATGTTTCTAATTAGTTCTTGTATCTCTTATTTTTCCTGTACTTTGCACTTCACTGTATTGGATGCCATCCATTCAACTAGCCGTTCTCCCAAGTCTGTTGTTATCCAAGTTTCATCACATTTGCAAATTTAGAAATTTGGCCCTATTTATCCAATCCCTGGCCAGTAATAGTTATCCAAAAGAGCTGCAATCCTAAAACATACTGTTGGGAATCACACCATATATCTACTTCCCATCTGAAAAACAAGAGTTTATCAATCTTTCACATCCAATCCACAAAGGTCCCTTTCATTGCTTTAGTTTTAATTTCCGTGACAGTAAGGAATGAGTCAGAATCGCTGAACAACTTCAAATTTCAAATGCCCAAAATGACAATGATGAGCACGTGTCCTCTCTCTGTACAATACTTTTATGAGCACATTACCACCGTCAGCAGAAGTTGTGCAGATAAAAAACAAATTGGAAAAAGCGTTTTAGTAGTTGATCGGATTAGGGTGAACTTAAATTCCTTCTTCGTCAGTGTTTACCCTTCCCTGTGAGATACGCTGAGACTGATAAAATGACTCCAACCAGGAATGCCTTCAGCAAGAAGTTGGAGAATACAAAGTGTAATCCGGAAATAACCCAGGGTAATATTTTCACTTGTTCTTCCAATGGGATGATTGGTCCGGGGATCTGTTAGAGATTTCAAACATAGGATTGGTAAAGTTTTGTTGGGTCATCTTATTAAGGTGGTAGCTCTCGTGGAAGCTAGACACAAAAAGCTGGAGTAATAGTAGCAATGTTACAACATTTTGAGATTTAAAAAAAATCAAGTCTGCAATTTATCCCATCAGATAAAGCATAAAAATAACTTTCATTTGACAACTAATTCACTTTCATATCTTCAGTATTAAAACAGTTATGGCCATTTTCATACTCGGAAATTGGCATCTTGTTCCCTATTGCTTTTCCATTGACTTAACACAAAAGCTGTGATCGAGGACAGTCAAAAGCCCATAGCTTTCTTAAAAATTAAGAGAACTGAAAGAAATTCAGTTATTATAGATTGAAACATTCTGAACCAAATATGAAACAATCTTACTTGAATTACCTGAAATTAAAGCATATAATTAGTTAGTTACCTAATTGTAGCTAATTGCAAAATTCAATTACCAGATCTAAACATCTATCCATTTCTTAAGAAAAGATTAACCTTTTAAAAAGCCTAAGTGTCCAAATAACATTCACACAAGAATTCACAATATAAGATGATTCTCAAATCTCATTGTCATGAATTTATAGGCCAAATGGAAGGAATTTAGTGTTTAATTCCCGTAAATTAGTGCCCATTTAAATCATCTTGCGAGTAGGTCTTTGTGGAACGCGATCGATTGGAACGTTGCAGTTGCAGTGAATTTGAACCCCATATCGGCAGGAAAAACATTGCCGGTACGTATGGGGCCAAAATCACATTTTCACCAAGGAAATTTTGATTAAAGTCATCCTAAGAAGCAAGTTTATATGTAAAATAAGCGACTTACCTTATGTTTTGTCCCCTACGTGAGATCCGCCCCGTTGTCGGCATTGACGGTGTTAGAAGTCGCTTTTTTATTTTACTCCAGCGAATAAATTGTCCCGCGGTTTTTTAAAAAATCCTACGAGAACGGAAGTCGAAAATATATCTCGGACAGGCAGGAGAAAATGGCATTTTAATCTCGCCCCCCCCCCCCCCCCTCAAAGGCGCCAAAGTCGCACACACGGCCAGTGGCAGAACTGCAGCGCTGCGGAAGTATTGTAACATACCTACTTAAATTAAGGGCTGTAAAACTAAGGAAGATGAATGGTATTAAGATACAGATCTGCCATATCTAATTGTGACTATAAAAACCTATGATGAATGAAGGGTTACAATTGTAGAATGTCTCCAAATGTCTGTAACATTGGTAATCAGGGAAGTTCTATTGCTCATGGACTAATTACAGTCATTTTTCCCAATGTCCTAATTTGTGCCTTGCCTTGCCCAAGAAACAAGGTAATATTATTAAAAGGTATTCTCCAAAATGAATTTTCCTTTTGTGATTTATTAAATATTGACATAGATCAACTGCAGCCCATGTGACTCAGTTTCCTCAGTCTTTCCCCAAACTGCATTAGCTCCTCATTTAGTTTTCCTTCCCTAGTAATGTTGGCAAGAGCGTGGAATATTGCGCAAACCACGCAGTTGTAGAGCAGACTGACTCTTTCAGTTGCCAAAGACTCACTAGCTGGGTTTCAGACGGACTGGGAAGGGACCCAACAGGACACGCACATTTAATCTCTTACAAGACACAGGCTGTGAAATAAACCAGAAACATTATCCACGTCACGCAGTATCAATAAAAAGCTTCTGAAACACTTGCCTTTTGTGTGCCGACATGGATCATGCTAAAGGTTACTGTTAGAAAAGTGGAGTCTTGCTGAAAATCTTCAAATAGATCAAGTGTTTTCATAAGGTGAATTCATTATTGAACCTGGATTTTGTGTTCATGACTGCTTTTGTGTTGCTTGGGTTATTATCTGAGAAAACATTTATTTGCCATAGTGAGGGTGCAATTGAGGTTCACCAGACTGATTCCTGGATAGTTGGACAGCAGTCAAAATAGAAATAGAAATAGAAATAGAATCACCTTGGCCTCTATTCACTGGGTGATCTTGTTTATGTTTGTACTACGGCCCAACTATCCCAGGAAGGGATAAGAGAGGATCTCATTGAAACGTGCAAGAAACAGTTTCTCCTGTCTGGGTTCTCTGGAACCATGATTCACAACTGCAGGAGATGGGGAATGATGTCTAGGACAGAGATAATGAGAAATGGCTTTCCTCTGGATGGTGAATCTGTGGAATTTGTCATCACAGACAGTTATGAAGGCCAATTAATTTGTTTGATAAAGAGACCAATGGGTTTCGAAACGCTAACGAAATCGAAGGGCAGGGGGAGAAAATGAGAATGTGGTATTGAGATTAATGATCAGTCATCATCACATTTAATAGTGGAGCAGACTTGCAGAGCCAAATGACTAACTTCTGCTGCTCAGTTTCCATGTTTAACAATGAGGAGGGTGATTTTTTTTAATTCACAGCTTCTCGATTAGGTCAGTAAGGTTTGTTACGAACTACAGCTCGCTCCACAATGTCTCAACATGCACTTCCCGAGCAGATGTAGTATGCCTCCCTCTGGTATTTTGTTGGTTCACATGCTTGAACAATGGTGTTTTATCATTAGTGTTTTATTATTATTAATGTTTAGTGTTTTCTGAGTCATTTTTAACGGTCACTGTATGTCATGTTGTTACTTGTGGGTGAAGCACCAAGGCAAATTCCTTGTATGGAAATACTTGGCAAATAAACTTACTTACTTACGTACTTATTCAAGGAGCTCCATGTTTACATTACCCCAACTACCAATCCCAGTGTCATTACATTTCAAGCAGTTTAATTCTGAATTGAAGAATGATTCTACCTGCATCATTTAGAATTGGATTAGTGATTACTGATACAATCTGCTATGGGGAGGCTGTTCGGAAAAGGGAAAAAAGGAAACTCTGTTAATATACCAGTTTAGCTGCAGCTTAAACGTACCAGAGTGCGAAGAGAATTAGTTGGCTTATCCACCTCACTCACTACAAACTCACTTCATAAATAGGAAGACTACTGACCGACATCCACTACAAACCCACTGACTCCCATGGCTATCTGGACTACACTTCTTCCCATCCAGCTTCTTGTAAGGACTCTATCCCCTACTCCCAATTCCTCCGTTTACGCCGCATTTGCACCCAGGATGAGGTGTTCCATACCAGGGCATCGGATATGTCCTCATTCTTTAGGGAACGGGGTTCCTCTCTTCGACTATAGATGAGGCTCTCACCAGGGTCTCCTCTATATCCCGTAGCTCCGCTCTCACTCCCCATCCCCCCCTCTCGTAACAAGGAGAGAGTCCCCCTTGTCTTCACCTTCCACCCTACCAGCCGTCACATACAACAGATAATCCTCCAATGTTTTCACCACCTCCAACGGGATTCCACCACTAGCCACATCTTCCCATCTCCTTCCCTTTCGGCTTTCTGCAGAGACCGCTCCCTCCGTACCTCCCTGGTCAATTCGTCCCTTCCCACCCAAACCACCCCCTCCCCTGGTACTTTCCCTTGCAACTGCAGGAAATGCTACACTTGTGGCTTTACCTCCTCCCTCGACCATCCAAGGACCCAAGCAGTCTTTCCAGGTGAGGCAGAGGTTCACCTGCACCTCCTCCAACCTCATCTATTGCATCCTCTGCTCTAGGTGTCAACTGCTTTACATCGGTGAGACCAAGCGCAGGCTTGACGATGGCTTCGCCCAACATCTCCGCTTGGTTCGCATTAACCAACCTGATCTCCCGGTGGCTCAGCACTTCAACTCCCCCCCCCATTCCAAATCCGACCTTTCGGTCCTGGGCCTCCTCCATGGCCAGAGTGAGTCCCACCGCACATTGGAGGAACAACACCTGATATTTCGCTTAGGTAGTTTACACCCCAGCGGTATGAACATTGACTTCGCCAATTTCAGGTAGTCCTTGCTTTATCCCGCCTTCCCCTCCCCTTCCCAGCTCTCCCACAGCCTACTGTCCCCAGCCCACCCCCATATCAGTCTGAAGAAGAGTCTCGACCCGAAACATCACCTATTTCTTCACTCCATGGATGCTGCCTCACCCGCTGAGTTTCTCCAGCATTTTTGTCTACCTTTGATTTTTCCAGCATCTGCAGTTCTTTCTTAATCATAAATAGGAATGATCACCACCTCTGTGCTTTAATTCCTACCCTAAGGTTATTGTCAGTTGGTATAGTCTATGACAAGATAGGGTGAACCGAACCCATACAGCTACTCTCTTCTCGAGCTAGAATCCCACTTACCTATTTAATTTCCTTCCACAGACTATATGCATTATCTTCTATTGCTCATGCTGCCCTTCCTTTAACTTCCTGCTGCAGCCCACGTACTTCCTATTCTTTTGTAGTCCTTATTCCTCTCATGAACATTTCCAAATCTGTATTAACTAGCCTTTCCAATTAGTTTCAACATGTTAATTTATGTTTTATTAACAATAGACTCTTTGGAAAATGTAACAAACTATGGACTACCAGTTGGTGGTACTGGGGAGATGTAGGTGGTGATGATAGGAGATTCAATACCATTTACCTCCAGCAAAGGGCACTGTTGAGCCAAGTAACATGTGGGTAATTTGCCCAATTTTGCAGTATTCGCAGTGATGTAATTTATGACAGCTGAGGTGTGTTTTGCTGTTTTCATGTGGAAGGACTTTGAATAAATTAGACTTGCCACATTTAAGCTCCCCATGTTATCCTGCACATAGTACAGTAGAGTTTGCTGGATATTAAGAGGAGGGTGCCTATGCTGCAGGCAAGAATGGATCACAGCCATGAGAAGTGACCAAGTTCTCAATGACGCTGAGTGGCTGCATGGCTGTGTGTTTAGGTGAGCCAAGGAGCACGAGAGAAAAGAAGCAGCACCCACTGATCCAAACACATAGCCAGCGACTGCTGAAGGGGAATTCAGCACAAAATGGGAACTTCTGTCCCAAACAACAACAGAAAATGGTGCTAACATTTCAGGCAGGATCTGTGGAAAAAGAAACAGTTGATGGTTCTGGTCAAAGACCTTTGCATCACCAACTGGTTATGGTTAAATGCTGCTTTTATCGTCACATGTGCAGAGTGCAGATGCACAGTGACATTCTTTACTAATACACAATCCAGTAGAGTATTGCTATACCTAAGCACATCCCTGATTGACAAATGTACAGAAATAGTCTACTGTGCCGGGTCTAGCGTTTGGCCGTGGGGGACCAGCTCTGCGGCTTTTCCCTGTAAGCTGCGGCCCTGCGGGCGCTGCATCTGCTTCTGATACATGCGCGGTCATGTTTATTCATGGATTGCACACTATAAAACAAGTTTGCGTGCAGGCTAACTCTGGGAATATCTAGTTCAAGTTGCTAAACAAACTGGGTCCAATATTTGAACAGGCATGCAAGATGGAAAGAATGGGGGAACCAGCCTCTAACAATGCCAAGGGATTGCAACTGGTATTGAATGTCAGTTCCAACATGGTGCGTGGACTATTGATGGGAGCAAAGGTGGGCATCTGGGTCATGTAAACCTGAATGACCAAAAAATGCAAGTGTGGCAGGAAACCCAACGATGTTTGCAAGTGAGCTTGCAGCACAAGTGCATGTGTTCAGAGCCTCAAGGTCGTTTAACTGTGCAAAGCAAAGGCACCTAACCTCTGTATGCTGCATTAAACACCTGGTGGCAGATCACTCCCCCCTCCCCTGTCACATTTTGCTGCATTTTGATCATAATTTTGATATAAACTGTTCCCAACCGAACAATTTTGACAGGCAGCATGAAATGTTCAGATGATACAACTTGACTTTTTGCTTCAATGGAATAAATGTAATTTTCCATTTTTTCTTAAAACGCTATCCTCTGTGGCACAAGAGGTAGAACTTCTCACAACTTCATCAACATGTGACAACATGACATACAGTGACAGTTAGGAATGACACATAAAACATTAAACATTAATAATAAAACATTATTGATTAAATATGTGAATTAAATAAAATCCCAGAGCAAAAGGAGGCTACAGATTTTTGGTTATTGAGTAGAGCTACTACTCATGGATAAAAACTGTTTTTATGTCTGGCTGTGGCAGCTTTGCAAGTCCGGAGTCGCCTTCCAGAGGGAAGTGATTCAAAGAGTTTGTGGTTAGGGTGAGAGGGGTCAGAGATTATCTTACCCGCTCGCTTCCTTGCCCTTGCAGTGTATAGTTCGTTAATGGGGGGGAAGGTTGCAGCCAATAACCTTCTCAGCTGATTAGACGATTCGCTGCAGCCTCCGGATGTCGTGCTTGGTGGCTGAGCCAAACCAGACCATGATGGAGAAGGTGAGGACACACTCTACGATGGCCGTATAGAATTGGACCATCATTGCCTGTGGCAGATTGTGGTTCCTCAGCTGCCGCAGGAAGTACATCCGCTATTGTGCTTTTTTGACTGAGATTGATGCCTGGAGCAGAGTAATATTGGTAGAACACATGCAGGATATTGCTGGAGTAACTCAGCGGATCAGGCAACCTCTGGATGGAAGGAATGGGTGACGTTTCGGGTTGAGACCTTGGTGTCATGGTACACCAGTCATTGAAAGTAGGCATGCAGGTGCAGCAGGCAGTGAAGAAAGCAAATGGTATGTTAGCATTCATAGCGAAAGGATTTCAGTATAGGAGCAGGGAGGTTCTACTGCAGTTGTACAGGGTTTTGGTGAGGCCACACCTGGACTATTGCGTACAGTTTTGGTCTCCAAATCTGAGGAAAGACATCCTTGCCATAGAGCGGGTACAGAGAAGATTCACCAGACTGATTCCTGGGATGTCAGGACTTTCATATGAGGAAAGATTCGATAGACTCGGCTTGTACTCGCTGGAATTTAGAAGATTGAGGGGGGATCTTATAGAAACTTACAAAATTCTTAAGGGGTTGGACAAGCTAGATGCTGGAAGATTGTTCCCGATGTTGGGGGAGTCCAGAACAAGGGGTCACAGTCTAAGGATAAGGGGGAATTCCTTTAGGACCGAGATGAGGAAAACATTCTTTACACAGAGAGTGGTGAGTCTCTGGAATTCTCTGCCACAGAAGGTAGTTGAGGCCAGTTCATTGGCTATATTTAAGAGGGCGTTAGATGTGGCATTTGTGGCTAAAGGGATCAGGGGGTATGGAGAGAAGGCAGGTACGGGATACTGAGTTGGATGATCAGCCATGATCACATTGAATGGCGGTGCAGGCTCGAAGAGCCGAATGGCCTACTCCTGCACCTATTTTTCTATGTTTCTATATTTCTATGAGACCCTTCTTCAGAACCAACCTGAAACACCACCCATACCTTCTATCCAGAGATGTTTAAGACGGAACTACAGATGCTGAAAATCAAGGTAGACAAAAATGCTAGAGAAACTCAGCGGGTGAGGCAGCATCTATGAAGCGAAGGAAATAGGCGATGTTTCGGGTCGAGACCCTTCTTCAGACTATCCAGAGATGCTGCCTGTCCCACTGAGGTATTCCAGCATTCAGTGTAAACCAGCATCTGCAGTTCCTTCCTACACATGCAGGATATTGCTGAGTCGGTTATTGATAGGGGTCTGCTATCGAAATCATCACCAGCGGCACCTTGCGTCACTTTACTGACGATTGAGAGTTGATCAATTGGTGGACAAATGGCTGGAATTGATTTGACTTGGACAGGCCAGGACATGCTTGGGGAGTTTTCCATGCTGGAGCTAGCTATTTTGATACAGCATGACTAGATAAGAGTTTTGGAGTACTTGTTGTTGGAGTCCATAATCTTTTCTGTGCCCTGCCTGCTTGTCTGAAGATTGTAATCTCCCGGAGTGAAGTGGAGCGCCTGAGGATTGGCATGTGCATGGTAACAGCTCAGGAGCAAGCTGCAGGGCTCATCCCTGACAACCTTCAGCCTTGTCTTTAACACTTAAACTATGGCTTCCACCACAGTCGAGGACGAGAGAAATGGAAGACCATCCTTTTGCAGTTATTTGTTCATTTGTCCACTACCATTCATGACCAGATATGGCTGCTCTGCAGGCTTGTGGGATTCCTTAGGTCTATTTATAGCATTTTCGGTCTGAGGATTGCGTGATTTGGAATAAATGGCAGAGCTAGTTGGCTGGGTGTTCCTTGACGATGAATAATAACTACTGATTATTTGCAGCAAGTTGAAACATCTTGCTATAAGATAAATGATTGGGAATTTCCTGCTCACACCTGCTCCAATTAGTGGTCAGATCAGACAGTGGCAGTAATCTGTAATGGGCTGGTGACGAATGCAATTCCCAATTAACATTTTTGGTTTAATTCATTGTTCTTTATGAATCAACGTGATTTATACTCACAAAGCCAAACTACCACATAATAAAATGAGGTGATTATATTAAACAGACAGTTTAAATGATTATTGGATCTCTCTTGATTCAGCTTGTGGGGACTTTCATACACTGTTGTTTAACCAGTAACCTGATCTGTGGACTTAGATGATAATTCATACAGATCAGAGAGAGGCCATTCAATCCCTCCTGCTTATGTTACCTCTTTGATAAAGTCAATGGATCTTGTAGCTCCCCAATTACTTCCCATGTCTGATGTATTGCAAATTATTCCCTCACCAATGATGTTCAGGAATGGGCCTTTGAATGAGCTAGATCAAGAAAACAGCGCAGGCTGCTTATAAGCAAAGATCAATTAGTATGTCCTAACTTTCAGACGCAGGCAACCGATAATTTCTTATCTTTCTCCAAAGCATATTTTATGTATTCAACAGAAAACGATGGTGCTATCTACAAGATTGCCGGGAAGTTGAATGTTTTCAATCTTACATCCCAGGATCTGTTATTCAGGTGGTAAAGTGAATCCTACCTCTTTGAAACATAAATGTCACCAAAACTGTTATGACGGACTTTTATTACCCTTGGTGTATATTTGAGGAGTAGAATGATAGAAAAATAAATGAGGCTCATTTAAATGGATGCCTGATTGTTGGTGGCGACCCATGAAAGGCCCATTTCCATGCCTTGTGATTCTACAACTCTTCAAGTCTACCAATTGAAAATCAGAGGTCGAATAATTAAATTCTTGCGTCATCAAGAATCAGGAATTGGAGGAGCGAAGAGATTAGAAATATCAAGTTGACTGTGGTGAGGAAAAAGTAATTCACAATTTGGTAAGGAAAATACAATTTTTCAAATGATAATATTACATAACTGGGAAGCAACACAGGTCAACCAGTACTGGAGTGATCGTTGAACGAGACTTAGAACAAGGCATAAGAGATTTGGATGATTTCAAGTTAATGACAGCTGGACAAGAAAGACCAGCCAGGAAAGCATTGATACATTAAATTTTCAAGTAGCGAAGACTTAAGCAGCAAATGAATTGACTGAGGAATTAATAGCTATTACAGAAGGGGAGATGTATGACTTGTGATTGAGCCAATATATGGCCTGAAGATAACCTCGGGGTCAAATATGAGACCAGTTATGTGCAATCTGATTAATTTCCACACAGATACTAGTGAGGAGATATTGATGGTGGTGAGAGAATGAAATTTGTGACTCAAACTGAGATGATGACTTTAATCTTCTCAATATTTAAAGGATGTTTGTAATGTTACTAGCACACCATCATGGTGTCAGGCAGTTTTCTGATAGCTGGATATTCAACATGGGTCACCAGCTCTTGGATAACATTGACTAAGATTAAACATCAACCAAAGAGACCAGAGAAACTAAGATTGCTTATCAGATGGTAGAGAAGGACAAGGAGAGGATTAAATAGGAACTCGGAATTCCTAATTAAAATAATTAAGTGTTTTGAGGAAGCAAGGAATACCTGTTGGCAGCATGACCATAAAGACCACAGATTTAATGTAATCAACAAAAACATCCGGGCAAGCGAGGAATCTATTTTTACATCCAACAGAATGGTGTGATCTGCATCGCCTAAATTGAAAGGAGGCAAATTTTTTTTTTTTTTACCTTTCAAAATCAGCCCAATTATTTCCATACAAATGCTGTGGTCCTGAATAGGAAAGTTATTAGAGAAAGAGCTAATGTGAAGGGGCAATAGAATAGCTCTTTTGAGACCGAGTACGAGAATGTCCCCAATGGTCTTTTGTACTGTTCTAAAACTCCAGAATAGTTAAGTGCTCAAGCCAGACACAACCATCACACACATAATGCACACATGGGCAGATTCTAAACCGTGTGACTTGGAAATTATAGACATTAATGAAAGATACAAAAAGTGGTGATATTGAAGCCTTACCTTTTAATAAATTAAAAATATAAGCATTAATCACAAAATCTATATTATTACAAATAAGTTATTTTTTTATATTCAAGGAATAAAACAATACAGTTCCCTCAACATTGTTTTATCAGTCCCACTCTTCACTTGGATAATGTTTGCACATCCAAAGGACCAGAACACACATTCAGTAACTACCGAGCAACAGTTGATCAAGACACGTGGGAATCACTGGTGGCTTAAACGCCCTGTCTTTCAAATAAATACAGCCTTCATCAGAGTGCCAGCAAGTGACTGGAAAGTGCCACAAACCAACTAACCAGAAGGATGTATTGCTCAAGGCTTCTGGTGAGGTGGGGGAGGGGGGGGGGGGGGGAGAGGGGAGAGAGGGGGAGAGAGAGACGGGGAGAGAGAGAGGGGGGAGAGAGAGAAAATGTAGGGTAGCTTTATACTGCATTAAATCCTTGTACCAAATGGCTCTTTTAAAGGTTTGATTGGGTGCAGATAGGGAGCTAGTCCGTGCTGGACCAGATCAGAAAGCGCTCAATACTGTGGCTACAAAACCCAGTAGGAACATTAATCATTCTTTGTTCTAAATCGTTTCTATGCTGGAAAGTCTATTGGTAGTAAATAAATAAATAAAAGTTACCAACTCTGATGTGGTAAACATTACAGAAATCACTTCCTGTAGCTGCATAATTCTAACATAAACCCCTATGGGGGGATTGCTTTGATATTACTTCATTTATCACTGAAGTACCTACATTCCAAATGTTCGGATTAAGGGTCGCAGACTCAAAATGTTGACTGTTTCCCTGCCCACAGATGCTGCTCACCCTGCTGAGTTTTTCCAGCATTTACTGTATTTGTTTCAGATTTTCTGCATCTGCAGGTTATTTGACTTGCATTCCAAATGCATTTTATTGACTGGTATTTGGGTGGTCCTAAAATTTTGATTTTTGACAACATTAATGAAAGTCTTTCAATTACTTTCAGCAATAAAATGATTTGCATTTGTCAAAAGTGATCTTATTTTGGTTCACCAAAAGCCTCAATTGAGAAGTCAGGTTTAAGGAGCTCCATTCAGGCAAGAGATAATAGATAATAGGCAATAGACAATAAATAATGGGTGCAGGAGTAGGCTTTTCAGCCCTTCGAGCCAGCACCGCCATTCACTGTAATCACGGCTGATCATCCACAATCAGTACCCCGTTCCTGCCTTCCCCCATATTGCTTGACTCCACTATCTTCGAGAGCCCTATCTAACTCTCTCTTGAAAGCTTCCAGAGAATTGGCCTCCACTGCCTTCTGAGGCAGAGAATTCCACAGATTCACAACTCTCTGGGTGAAAACGTTTTTCCTCAACTCCGTTCTAAATGGTTTACCCCTTATTCTTAAACTGTGGCCCCTGGATCTGGACTCACCCAATATCAGGAACATATTTCCTGCCTCTAGCATGTCCAATCCAAAATGGCAGAGAAGTTTTGGGTGGAAATTTCAATGGCTGAGGCAGTGGAATTCACGTTTACCAATAACAGATAAAAAATCAGAAATCTATGAGTGGTCAAATGTAAGGATATGCAGAGTTCTTAAAGACCTTTCAGGCCAGTGCACATCACTAGAACATGGATGTGACAAGGGAGGTTTGGAGCAAAGGTGGAAGCTTTGAAACCAAGATGCTTTCAGCTGAGAACCAACACATCTCCAAGCACAGAGGTGGTGGGTGAACTGAATGTGGGAGCAGAGTTTTGTTTGAACTCAGCTCTATAAGTGTTTAGTTGGAAGATTAGGTGCAATGGAGTTTATGTGATTTAATCACATTTGCACACTAGAGTGTTTTCTTAATCAGTGAAAAAGGTACAGGGTAGGATTATTAATTGGATTTTTTTTTGTAAGGCTAGGATACAGAGGACTATGGGAACTGGCATACATCATATTGAAAGGCAAGACAGGCTGAAGGGGCAGAGTGGCCTACTTCTATTCCTCTTTTCTCATGCATCATTCTATCCCTAAGTCTGTTTTGTCATTCATTTAGCTCCTGACTGATCTTTAATAATTGAATTTAGCAACCAGTTTTCTGTATCCCACAAAAGGTTTTGACATTTCAATTGACGTAGTCTTAATAGCCTTTTTGGGATACTTTAAATCAACCATTGGGCATCTTTCACTACAGATGATTGTTTACCTTGATTTAATCCCGATATGCTTCTTTGTAAGAATACCATCAGTGCCAGATTCGACATAATATGGTACCAATTTATCACCATAGCTCAGAAAGAAAATCAACTGTAATTTGGGATATTTCTCCTGTGACAAGCTATTGGCCAAAGATAAACTAGCAGAAACATATATTTGCTAATAGCTAATAAATGGGGAGAGAGATTCACATCTGAATCACTTTTGTCTTTATTGAAAGCATTTAAGGTGTATGATATGTACCTTTTTATACTTAGGGAAAAGTTTTGATTAATCAAACTTGAGTTTTTGGGTAATTTATTACACTGTTCTGCAATTCCCAGCTGAGCTTCTGATGAAATGAATATATTCCATAAATTTAAGATATCTCTTAGATTAGATGCCTCTGCTAGCTCTTGTACCTTATTTCACCCAGGCATAAGCATCTCTTCATGTATTATGTTGTAGCATAGAGATGCCAACATAGTCATATGTGGACATGTGTTATAATTATTTACTCTTTCAACATCTTCTCCCCTAAACTTTAAGGCAATGATTCTTGCTGGGGTGTTTCTCCACCAGTCCCCGATTCCTCCCTTAATCTACAACTCTAGAAGTTGGAGAAATACAACTGTATCTTCGGCTAACATTCAGGTGCATAGGCTTTAGCACACAAGCTGCTAAGTGGCAATGAGGAGGAGCAATTCTGGTGAATTATCTGGAGCAGGGTCACTGAATCCAATTATAATGCTCCTATAAAAAACTGAAAAATGTGAAGTTGAACTATTTGCAGCTAAGGAAGTAAAATGTATCTGTAACGCAAACACTTCTGAAGTGGGTATACTTTCCAATGCTCAAAATATAGAACTAATGGACCTTTACAGGGATGCAGCACTGCAGCTCAAATTCTTTCTGAGTAAGCTGATCAGTCTCTGGAGGTACATTTCGAGCCTGTCCAGAACCGTGTATCGAATGGTGACAGCAAAAGCAGTGTGCCTATTTATTAAAATCTTCAGTTGGTTCTTTGATTCACACTGCGGGCTGGGGCAGGCATACGAAGTCCCCAAGCTTTTGACAAGACGTCTGAGGCCCTTCATATCAGTTAACATCTGCTCAGAGTTAGTTATATTGAGAGTGTAGACGCACGTAATCAAACAGTCCAATGCTCTAAACACGGTCCCCAGATTCTCCTCGGCAATGTTCAGTGGTTTTGGAATCGCAACAAGTCCTCCTATTTCTACGCTTGGTGCACGATTGATCTGAAAGAAACAAAAATACACTGTAAGTTTGTAACCCCTTCTCAATACCATTAACTTATGGAGCTATTTCTCTGCCAGCATCTATTACCCCACATCTTCAAACTAAAGTGCTATTGTCAATCACACATCTACTTGCCTGTCGCTGTCTAAAAATATGGATGTTTATACGGCCAATGTAAATAATGCCATTGACCAAGATTTACATTTTCTTAGTGTCTTCTCTAACTTCCAGGGTACTATGATAAAATAAAATTTAAAAACCTGTTCAACTGAAAGGACATTGACCTGAAACCTTACTTCTGCTTTTCTCACAACAAAGATTCTGCCCGACCTACTGAATTGATCCAGACTTTGTTGCCTTATTGTCAAGAATAATAGCAGCTTCAAAGATGTAGCACTACCTCACTATTGCATTGAAATGCTGACCTGAAATACCTGGTAAAAAGATTTGTTTAAGAGAGAATTGCAGATGCTGGAAAAATTGAAGGAAGACAAAAATGCTGGAGAAACTCAGCAGGTGAGGCAGCATCTATGGAGAGAAGGAAATAGGCGACGTTTCTGGTACTTAAATGGTATTACTGACGTAGATGGTACTACCAGACCCATGGTTCACTGAATTGTATCAGTGCTACTTGAGCAAGGAATTAGAAATGTCTTGCTTTATTTCACTTTTCCAAATTGGTGAAACATTTCCTTTTATATGTCGTATTTCAAGCTAAGGAAGAAAATGTCTCTGTAAAGCATGCATCTGAAACCTATTTTTGGAGTTTTCTCAGTGGCCTCCAGATCAATAACTCTTCAAAATCTCTTTGCTCCTCCCATTGTCGACCATTGTGCAACAAAGATGTGACCATTTGCAGCTGTGCCTTCAGTAGCCGAGGCCCGAGATTGTGAGCTTGCATCACAATCTCCTCGGCTCTGTCCCTCACTCTGCTCATTTATGATGCTCCTTCAAGTCTACTTCCTTCATAAAAGCTTTTATTCATCTGTATGATTTGTTTGTTAATGAACTAGATAAATGATAGTTGTCATTAATCACAGGCAGAATATATTTGGTTGAAAAGTTACCACACCAGTCACCAACCTGGAAGGTTACACATATTATTTCTGTGATTATTCTTTACTATCTGCGTTTTTCAAGAGAAATTGTTCTACTTTTGCTCACTTTACGGGTTTATCTTGCACTGTATGTTATTCACGTTATTCCCTTTATCGTGTATCTGTCACTGTGGATGGCTCAATTGCAATCGTGCACTGCCTTTCTGCTGCAGACAAAATTGCTGGAGAAACTCAGCGGGTGAGGCAGCATCTATGGAGCGAAGGAATAGCTGACGTTTTGGGTTGAGACCCTTCTTCAGACTACTGGTTAGCTCGCAACAAAAGCTTTTCACTGTGCACGTGACAATAAACTAAATCCAAACGTATTTAAATAAACTCTCTTTAAATAGACTCAACAAACTCAACTGTTTGTGGCTGTGGGGTGTTTAAGTAGTCTGATTGCTGGGAAAATAATATTTGTGGTCAAATTGATTGTTGTGTGTCCTCCCTCCTTGATCCTCTTCCAATGCATAGGCTTACATGCTGATGTACAACATAGCGAATGGCATGTTGATGCTATCCCATGCTATCATGGAATTCCCATGCTATCCCGGGAATTAACCTTGTGAACCTACGCTGCACTCCCTCAATAACAAGAATGTCCTTCCTCAAATTTGGGGACCAAAACTGCACACAATACTCCATGTATGGTCTCATTAGGGTCCTGTACAACTGCAGAAGGACATCTTTGCTCCTATACTCAGCTTCTCTGATGATCATATTATTGACAATAGACAATAGGTGCA
This sequence comes from Raja brachyura, assembly GCA_963514005.1. The sequence goes on along the minus strand of OY740799.1, from coordinate 12,517,533 downwards.
GGATCATCCACAATCAGTACTCCCCATATCCTCTGACTCCGCTATCTTTAAGAGCCCTATCTAGCTCTCTCTTGAAAGTATCCAGAGAACCGGCCTCCACTGCCCTCTGAGGCAGCGAATTCCATAGACTCTCAACTCTCTGTGTGAAAAAGTGTTTCCTCATCTCCGTTCCCCTTATTCTTAAACTGCAGCCCCAGGCTCTACACTCCCCCAACATTGGGAACATGTTTCCTGCCTCTTGCGTGTCCAAACCCTTAATAATCTTATATGTTTCAATAAGATCCCCACTCATCCTAAATTCCAGAGTATACATGCCCAAGCCGCTCCATTCTCTCAGTATATGACAGTCCCGCTATCCCGGGAATTAACCTTGTGAACCTACGCTGCACTCCCTCAATAGCAAGAATGTCCTTCCTCAAATATGGGGACCAAAACTGCACACAATACTCCATGTATGGTCTCACTAGGGTCCTGTACAACTGCAGAAGGAACTATTTGCTCCTATACTCAACTTCTCTAGTTATGACGGCCAACATGCCATTGTCTTTCCTCACTGCCTGCTGTACCTGCATGCTTACTTTCATTGACTGATGAACAAGGACCCCCAGATCCCGTTGTACTTCTCCTTTTCCCAATTTGACACCATTAGATAATAATCTTTCCTGTTTTTGCTACCAAAGTGGATAACCTCACATTTATCCACATTAAACTGCATCTGCCATGCATCTGCCCACTCACCCAACCTGTCCAAGTCACCCTGCATTCTCATAGCATCCTCCTCACAGTTCACACTGCCACCCAGCTTTGTGTCATCTGCAAATTTGCTAATGTTACTTTGAATCCCTTCATCCAAATCATTGATGTATATTGTAAATAGCTGCGGTCCCAGCACCGAGCCTTGCGGTACCAAACTAGTCACTGTCTGCCATTCTGAATTACCCTTTCAATTCCTTAGTTCTATCTATATTGACTCCACATCTCCCGTTTCATTGTCACCCCTTGCAAGGGACTGTATCAAGCTACAATCTGCCCTCCAGTAACGTGAGTTCTGGTTGTGTATAGTTACATTCTATTCTCTAAGAGAAAAACACAATTCCTGATCATTGTAATCAAAATAAAACAATCAAATCAAGTAACTGGTCCCAATATATCCACCCATACACCAGCGAAAGAAACTAATCCCGAAGTTTAAATGAACATTTAAATAAACCCCGGTGGGATTTCCATTATATTAATCGGGATACCTCAGATCCGGAAACCTCAGTCTAAATGTCTGTAATGAAATGCAGGGGTTTCTTCGCTCTATTTCGCTCGTTATTTATTGAAATAATGTGTTCTTCCTCTTTCAACTTCATTTAAATTTCCACTTTAATTTTCTACTCTCAGTCGCACGTTCTATGGGGATCGATGAAGATTTCCTAATGTATTAAGAAATAGCATTTCGTGTTACAGCTATTACGCAATTTCTGTTTGGGGTCTATAATATTCGGGATGACTTGTGCCTGCCAATTTCGTTTTGCCGATCGGACGGTTATATTTTTACCCTCGAGATAGTCTCATAACCGAGTTGCTTGGAACACAGGTATCCATGAAGTGATTGTGTGAAGAGCATTCGCCCAGGAAGCTGCTTGTGTATGAACGGGAATTTTACTTAAAGATCATTCCGGAGGAGAAGAGTAAAATGTATCTGCAATAGTTAGTGGAACACGATTAAACGACCAAACCCAGTTCTATAGGTCGGGCCGTTGGTAACCGTTCCCCAACTTGTGCTTCTAGTTTCTATAATTCACCTTCATTTCTGATCACGTTAATCTGCTTGAAATACATTGAGAAATAGTTGAGGTTTTATACCCCAAAGCGTTGAACATCCTGGGTTTCTATTTTTGAACTTGCATATCTATAATTTTATTCGTTACTTTATTTCCAAATGTTAACCATATAACAATTACAGCACGGAAACAGGCCATCTCGGCCCTTCAAGTCCGTGCCGAACAACTTTTTTCCCTTAGTCCCACCTGCCTGCACTCATACCATAACCCTCCATACCCTTCTCATCCATATGCCTATCCAATTTATTTTTAAATGAAACCAACGAACCTGCCGCCACCACTTCCACTGGAAGCTCATTCCACACCGCTACCTCTCTCTGAAGTCCCCCCTCATGTTACCCCTAAACTTCTGTCCCTTAATTCTAAAGTCATGTCCTCTTGTTTGAATCTTCCCTATTCTCAAAGGGAATGTTTTAACGAATTGTATTTAAAATTGAGCAGGGGAACGAAGTTTGCAGCTGCTTCAGGCATGAACAACTTGCCCGAAGTAGCTCCGTCTCTCTGGCTTCTTGCTTCTGCCTACCCCTGCATCTACTCCGTCAGGTTCATCATGTATGAGCTGCCTTCCCTCTGCCTCTTATCTATTATTTACCAGCCCTTTCTTGTTATATTCGATGTCCCCCATGCCATGCCCACTGAAGGCAAAGGCAGCCAGCCTCTGCACAATGGTCGGTGGACCTCAAGTGACCCAGACAAGGCAGAAAGTCCTGCAAGAGCTCAGCGGGTCAGGCAGCATCTGGTGAGGGACTGGACAGACGACAGTCTGAAGAAGGCTCCCCACCCGAAACGTCGTGTATAGATCTGTGTTCTCCAGGGATGTTGCCTGACTAGCTGAGTTACTCCAGCACTTTGTGGCCTTTTTGTTTTGTAAACCAGGATCTGCAGTCCCTTGTGTCAACAACCGACATTTTGGGTTGGGACCTTTCTTCAGACTGGCCTGTCTGAAGTAGGGTCCCGACCTGAAACGTCGCCAATCCGTTCCTTCCAGTCTGTGTCGGAAGGAACTGCGGATGCTGGTTAAAACCGAAGATAGACATAAAAAGCTGGAGTGACTCAGCGGCTCAGACAGCATCTCTGGAGAAAAGGAATAGGTGACGTTCGTAGGGTTGCTATTCGAAACGTCACTTATTCCCTTTCTCCAGAGATGCTGTCTGACCTGCTGAGTTACTCCAGCTTTTTGTGTCCCCTCCAGTTTGTGTTTTGCTCAAGAGTCCAGCTTCTGTGGTCAGTTGCATCTCCATTGAACTGACGCGGGGCACACGATTGGTACATTGCACGGCCTGAAATCCGTGCTCCAGTTTACTCTCCTGGCCGTTAGAGGCAATGTCCATCGCTCACCATACAGCAGGATGTCCAAACTTTGCAACTCTCCCTCTCGCTCTCTATTCGCTGGTTCCCTGCCCCCCCCCCCCCCCCCCCAACTCCCTTACACACAGCTGTGTCTTCAGCTCCACTTCTGCCCGCTTCTCCCTCCCACATCACATCTGGCGCGGTTGGGAATGTGGAAGTCTTGTCTTACCTGGGGTTTGAACACCTGAAGGCGGGCAATGATGATCTGGGACATCATACGCGTGTTTGTAACGCGCCTCTCGACGTCCTGGGAACGTGATGCGCAGACAGGAGTCAGGAAGCACAGAGCGGCCAACACCGGCAGGACCAAGCTTCTCATCTTGCCAATTGGAGACTCGGGTTGTCCAAGATACGGAGGTTGACTCTAACAAAACAGGATGGTGGCACAGTTTTACACCGCTGCCCATTCCGTGTTGAATTGGAGAACATTGTGTTTTATTAGAGGGGAAACTCCCCTAATAAAGGGCAACTTTCTAACTCTCTGGAAACTATCTGCTGGATGTGCCTGCACTTTCTCTATTGGCCCTGGGCCCACTCTCACGCAACCTGCTCATCACTCCTCGAGAATTGAGCCCGGGGTATTTGTTGGACAGGGCTGCTTGACACCTCCGCACCCGGGGCTGGCCAACTCTCAGTGGGATCGCGCTGTGAGACAGGGCAAGCGAACAATTCCTATCAGACTCTCACCTCGCGGGCCGGGGCAGCTGGAGGGGGGGGGGGGGGGGGGGGGTGGAGGGGGGGGGGGGGGGGGGAGTTAAACGCGACTGCTTGCTGCACGGGGAGGAGAAGGACCCTCATCTCTGCTGCATCGGTGTGACAGTCCCTTCACATCTCTAGACCCGGCATATGCTCGCTCAGTCACTTGTTTGAAGTTGGTCGGAATGATTGCCCTGCCACAGCAAGGTACGTTTAACAACCGAGGTGTTGAGTCGGGCAGACGTTGCCAAATCGCTCAGAAGGAACGCAGCCAGGGAGAGATCACGGCGACACGGACAGAGGCTTTAAGGGACGAGGAGGATGGAGAAATAAGCGGCCGCAGATGCTAGAATCTTGAACAAAAACAAAATGCTGAGCGACTCAGCGCGTCGGGTAGCATCTGAGGAGGAATGTGTACAGGCGACGTGTCGGGTCGGGACCCTTCTTCAGACTGACAAGGGGAAGGGGACATCGAATGGGCTAGTAAATAATAGATAAGAGGCAGAGGGAAGGCAGCATGGAAGGAATCAGGGAAGAGAAGGCGGGAGAAAGAGGCAGAGAAAGCAACACCATGAGAGGCAGATGGGATGACTGAAGAAATAGCGATGGAGCGAGAGAGGGAAGGGGAGAGAGGGGAGGAACCGGTGAGGTGAGGTGCACATTTCTATCAGGAGGATTGAGTGAAAGAATGAAACAGACAACGCAAAACAATCGAGGAACTGCTGACAGGTGGATAGGAGAGAGAAAACAACTTTCGATTAGTTTTTAAAGTTCTCAGCACTGGTGCTGGCCGGAGACACGCTCAGACATCTACCAATGGTACAAGAACCCTTTTACGTGTTAGGTTAAAGTTCCGGCCCCAAACCAAGTGCTTATTGAATAAAGCAGTGTATGACAGCAACAGCTAAAAATCCGTCTGTGCTGCTCACGCCCCTTCCTGAAAAGGAAAGTGTGGAAAACCCCGCTGGAAGCAAGAATTTCTTCCCCCTCCCTGTGTGAGAGTCGGCTTACCTGTGTACTGGCTGCTCGCCCGACTCCCTACTCCGCTCACGTTGTGCCGGTCCTTTATATATTCCCAATTCCATTGCACAATGTGCGTGTGATTCATATAGCGATTTGCAAACCCGGCCTGACCCCAGTTATTCCCGACCTGGCCAAATTTTCATCTTTAATTGGATGAGCAATGTTCGGAGTTTGGAGGAAGTTCATATATATTTGCATGACAAGAAAGGGAGAGAGTGAGAGTGAGAGTGAGAGTGAGAGAGAGCTAACCCAGAACGTGTTGATAGCTTCCTTACCAGAGATTTCAAAGATTAACAACGTCTTGTAAAACACGGAACACAGAAATCAAAAGCATGTTTCATTCTGCTTAATTTGATTAACCACAGTTTAATGAGCTTTTAACGGGTAATTTATTACCCCAAGATGACCAGACCTTTATGGTGTTTTGTTTATTTGCGATTGCTTTTTAAAGTTCGAATGTGAAGCAACAGAGAGAGTTAGATTTAGCTCTTAGGGTCAAAGGAATCACGGGAAACGGGGGAAAGGCAGGAACGGGGTACTTATTTTAGAAGATCAGCCATGATCATATTGAATGCGGTGCTGGCTCGAGGGGCCGAATGGCCTACTCCTGCACCCATGTTTCTATGTTTCTATGTTTGACAAGTCTGTTTGGTCAGTAGGTGGAACTCACAGGTCATGGGTTCGAGTCTTGTTCCAGACACGAATAAAGAGTCTTGGCCGAGACTCCGCTGCAGAGCAAGAGATCGCTAAACTGCCTGGGAGAAGATCGCAAACTACCAGGTTATGGAAGGATCAGGAAAACAAGCTTGTAAACAAAATAGCTTGTAAGGAAATGAAGTTTAAACAAATAATCTTTCATTAGCCCAGGATACCCAATAGAACGCCTCTACGACCAATTAAGTCATTTAAAGTTGTCATGTAAGAAATACATCGGCCAATTTTCATACAAACAGCCAGAGTGGTAATAGCCAGATTTTAATTGCTTTCCTGTGACATCGCTGGAGGATAAATATTGGGTCAGGGCTCCACTACCCTAATGCAAATAGAGCCTCGGGATGTTTCATACAAGAGCAAAATGCTGCAGATACTGGGAAGCTGACGTGTGTGTGTGGAGTTTGAAAGAATGAGAAGTGATTTTCAGAATAACAGGTACATCATTTACACCACAGGGAGTGGGCATTCCACCCATTGAATCCGTATTTGCTTAGTATAAGCGTAATGTGGCTGGACCCACGACCCCCAACCCACCCCTCACATCCCTGCAAACCCGTTCCTTTCACATTCCGGTGCAGCCCCCTTCTGAATACGATAACGGATTCTGCCCTCATGACCACCCAGTAGGGTATCCAGGCCCCATTCCCACGTGTACCGAGGTACAGTGAAAATATCTGTTTTGTTTGCTTTCCAGTTAGTTCAGATAATAAAATTGTAACATTTATAATTTGAAACATATAAGATTGTTAAGGGCTTGGACACACTAGAGGCAGGAAGCATGTTCCCGATGTTGGGGGAGTCCAGAACCTGGGGCCACAGTTTAAGAATAAGGAGTAAGCCGTTTAGAACGGAGTTGAAGAAAAGCCTTTTCTCACAGAGAGTGGCGAGTCTATGGAATTAGACAGGACCCTAGCTTATTGATCAGCATGAAAAAGCTTTCCTTCACATCATAGCTGGTATCTTTGCTAATCACTTTCATTCTATATCTCATAGTTCTTGACACCATCACCATTATGAACAGTTTCTTCCTAAATACTATTCTATCCGACCCCTTCCAACATCCACTCTTCCAGGAAAGGCAACCCCAGTGTCTCCACCGTGTCCACATACTGCAACTAACATCCCTCACCCCTGCAATCATTTTCACAATTCTCTTCTGCAACCTCTCTAAAACATTTACATCCTCCTTAAAATGTGGCTCATCATCACACTATCCCAATTATGATTGAACCGGTGCTTCAGATAAGCAAGAAATTTTGCGGTCCTTGCTTCTATTTTTGAACCTTAGAATTCCATGAGCATTTTAGATACTGTTTCCCCAACCTGCCCAGCCACTTTCAAGGAACTACGCGCAGATACCATAGATCTTTCTGGTCTTTTATCGTCTTTTAAATTGTGTCGTCTAGTTAGTGCATCTTTTATCAATTCATCTTACCAAAATGTAACATTTATAATTTCTGAGCATAAAATTTCATCTGCCACTTATCTACCCATTTGCCCAACCCGTTTATGCCTCATCATACTTCACCATCCAGTCCAAAAATCATACTTTCATTGCTTTCTATTTCTCAGCCAATTTATTATTTACGTTGCTCCAATTCCTTTTCTTCAGAACACTCCCATTTTGATGAAACCTATTATGTGACACTGTATTAAATGCCTTTTGGAAGCCCTTGTGCACCTCATTAACCATGTTTTCTCACCAAGCCTTTCCATCACTTCAAAATACGTAATTAATTTAGTTGACACAAACTATTGTGTCTAAGTTGGTTTTCTCTGAGACACAAGGGACTGCAAAAGGTAGAAGGGTGTTAAGAAAAACTAACCTGAAAGCTTTGTGCCTTAATGTGAGGAGCATTTGAAATAAGGTGAATGAATTGAATGCGCAGTTAGTAGTTAAGGGATATGTTATAGTTGGAATTACAGAGACATAGCTCCAGAGTGACCAAGGCTGGGAGCTAAACATGTAAGGGTATTTGATTATTTATTGTGTATATATGGGCTATGGTCTATAGACACTGAACTTTTATCTTCCGTTTGTATTATGTTTACATATTCTGTTGTGCAGCGGCAAGTAAGAATTTCATTGTCCTATCTGGGACACATGACAATAAAACTCTCTTGATTGTTGACTCTTGATATTCAGGAAGGAACGACAGAAAGGAAGTGGAGGTGGGATGGCATTGCTGGTTAAAAAGAAGATTAATGCAATAATAAGGAGAGACATTAGCTTGGATGCTGTCAAACCGGTATGGTTAGAACTACAAAATAGCCATGGGCAAAAAACGCTTGTTGCAGTGATATATACAGACCATCAAAGAGCAGTGGGGAGGTTGGGGATAGCATCGAGCAGGAAATTAGGGATGCAAAGTTACAGCGGTTATCATGGGTGACTTTAATCTACATATAGATTTGGACAACCAAATTAGTAATAGCGCTGAGGAGGAGGATTTCCTGGTATGTAAAGGGGATGGGATGTTAAACCAATATGTAGATGAACCAACTAGTGGGCAGGCCATCCTAGACTGGGAATTGTGTACTGAGGACGGATTAGTTAGTGCAAAGCCCCTTGGGCAACAATGACCATAATATGGTGGAATTATGCATTAGGATGGAGAGTGATATGATTAATTCAAAGACCAGGGTCCTGAACTTGAATAAAGGCGATATTGAAGGTATGAGATGGGAATTGGCTAGGATAGATGGGCAAATTATACTTAAAGGGTTGATAGTGGAGATACAATGGCGAAGATTTAAAGACCGCATGGATGAACTCCAGAAATTGTTCATCCCTGTCTGGCAAAAAAATAAAACTGGGAAGGCGGCTCAAACGTCACTGATGAGGGAAGTCAAGGATAGTGTTAAATCCAAGGAAGAGGCATATAAATTGGCCAGAAGAAGCTGCAAACCAGAGGACTGGGAGAAATTTAGAACTCAACAGAGGAGGATAAAGGGCTTAATTAATTAAGAGGAAGGAAAAAGAGCATGAAAGAAAGCTCGCGGGAAATATAAAAACTGACTAAAAGTTTCTATAGGTCTGTAAAAAGGAAAAGATTAGTGAAGATGAATGTAGGTCTCTTACAGTCAGAGGCAGGTGAATTTATAGTGGGAAACAAGGAAATGGCAGGACGGTTAAATGAGTACTTTGGTTCTGTCTTCACTAAGGAAGACACAAACAATCTCCCAGAAATACTAGGGGACCGAGGATCTAGTGGGAAGGAGGAACTGAAGGGAATCCACATTAGTCAGAAAATTATGTTAGGTAAACTGTTGGGTCTGAAGGCAGATAAATCCCCAGTGCCTGATGATCTGCATCCCAGGGTACTCAAGGAGGTGGCCCTAGAAATCGTGGATGCATCGGTGATCATTTTCAATGTTCTCTCAACTCTGGATCTGTTCCTGTGGACTGGAGGGTAGCCAATGTAACTCCACTTTTTAAGAAAGGAGGGAGAGAGGAAACGGGGAATTATAGCCTTACAACAGTAGTGGGGGAGATGCTGGAGTCGATTATTAAAGATGTTATTGCAGCGCATTTGGAAAGCAGTGATGGGATTGGTCAAAGTCAGCATGGATTTATGAAGGGGAAATCGTTTGGACATTTTTGAGGATGTATCAAGTAGAATGGATAAGGGAGAGCCAGTGGGTGTGTGTATCTGGACTTCCAAAAAGCATTTGATAAGGTCCCACACAAGAGATTAGTGTGCAAAATTAGAGCACATGGTATTTGGGGTAGGGTATTGACATGGATGGAGATCTCGTTGGCAGACAGGAAGCAAAGAGTTGGAAATAACGAGGACTTTTCAGAATGGCAGGCAGTGACTAGTGGGGTGCCGCAATGCTCAGCGCTGGGACCCCAGTTGTTTACAATATATATTAACAATTTAGACAAGGGAATTAAATGTAACATCTCTAAATTTGTGGGTGACACAAAGCTGGGCGGCAGAGTGAGCTGCGAGGAGGATACTATGAGGCTGCAAGGTGATTTGGATAGGTTGGGTGAGTGGGCAGAAGCATGGCAGATGCAGTTTAATGTGGATAAATGTGAGGTTATCCACTTTGGTGGCAAGAACAGGAAGGCAGATTATTATCTGAATGGTGTTAGATTAGGAGAAGGGGAAGTGCTACAAGACCTGGGTGTGCTTGTACATCAGCCACTGAAAGTAAGCAGGGGGGTTACACAAAAAGCTGGAGAAACTCAGCGGGTGCAGCAGCATCTAAGGAGCGAAGGAGATAGGCGACGTTTTGGGTCGAGACCCTTCTTCAGGGGTCTGAAGAAGGGTCTCGACCCGAAACGTCGCCTATCTCCTTCGCTCCTTAGATGCTGCTGCACCCGCTGAGTTTCTCCAGCTTTTTGTGTAACCCTCGATTCTCCAGCATCTGCAGTTCCTTCTTTAACACTGAAAGTAAGCATGTAGGTACAGCAGGCAGTGAAGAAAGGATTGCGAGAGGATAAGACTTTAGGAGCAAGGAGGGCCCTGGTGAAACCGCCCCTGGAGTATTGTGTACAATTTTGGTCTCCCAATTTGAGGAAGGACATTATTGCTATTGAGGGAGTGCAGTGTAGATTCAGTAGGTTAATTCCCGGGATGGCGGGACTGACGTATGATGAAAGAATGGGTTGACAGGGTTTGTAATCACTGGAATTTAGAAGGCTGAGAGGGGATCTTATAGAAACACAAAAATCTTCGAGGATTGAACAGGGTAGATGCAGCAAAAACGTTCCCGATGTTGGGGGAGTCCAGACTTCGGAGGTCACAGTTTAAGAAAAAGGGGTAAGCCATTTAGGACTGAGATGAGGAAAACCTTTTTCACTCAAAGAGTTGTGAATCTGTGGAATTCTCTTCCACAGAAGGCAGTGGAGGCCAATTCACTGAATGTTTTCAAGAGAGAGTTAGATTTAGCTCTTAGGGCTAAGAGATATGGGGAAAAAGCCAGAATGGGGTACTGATTTTGGATGATCAGCCATGATCATATTGAATGATGGTGCTGGCTCGAAGGGCAGAATGGCCTACTCATGCACCTATTTTCTATGTTTCTATGCAGATGCTGGTTTACCGTAAAAGACATAAGGATAGAGGGGTGTGAAGAAGGGTTTCAACTTGATACGTGGCCTATTTCCTTCGCTGCATGACCTCCTACAAGACAAAATCAGGAGGCAGCTCAAACGACAGTGAAGCATCACTCCCTGATGAGCTCAATGCATTCTACACATGCTTTGATAGGGAGGACACTGATGTGCCTTCCCGAGCCCCCATTCGCCCTGATGATATTACAGTCACAGTCACAGAGGCCGATGTCAGAAGATCCTTCAGGGGAGTGAACCCGTGGGAAGCGCCTGGACCTGATGATATACCCGGTCGTGTTCTAAAAACCTGTGCAGACCAACTGGCTGGAGTTTTTGCAGACATTTTCAACCTCTCACTTCTGAAGTCTGAGGTTCCCACATGCTTCAAGAGGGCATCGATAAAACAAGAAGAGTAAGGTGACGTGCCTCAATGACTATCAACCAGTGGTACTAACAGCTGTGGTGATTAAGTGCTTTGAGTGGTTGGTTATGGTGCACATCAACTCCACCTCGACAAGAACCTCGACCCACTGCTGTTCGCCAACTGCCACAACAGGTCAACAGAGGATGCGATCTCACTTGCTCTCCACTCCGCATTGGACAATTTGGACAATAAAAACACTTATGTCAGGTTGTTGTTTATAGACTACCGGCGTTTAATACCATCATCCCCTCCAAGCTGGTTACAGCGTGGTTCATAGACTCGCCAGCCGCCTGCCAATTTTGCGGGCTGGAAGAGTCTGTGTACCACGTGTTTATGGAGTGCGTGAGGCTGCAGCCACTGTTCCAATACCCAAAGGGGCTGCCCCTTGCCTTCTGGCTGAATTTTTCACCCACCATCCTCATCTTTGGACACCCTATGCGTAGGGGAGAGGGTAGGGCTGAAGATGACCTGGTGGGGTTGCTCCTGGGCCTGGCCAAGCTGGCCATCCGCGAGTCACGGCGCCTGGCAGAAGAGGGATCTGCCTGAGCCAGCTTCCTGCCCCCTTTCCGGGGTTATGTCTGCGCCCGGGTGGTACTGGAGAGGGACTACACGCTGTCCACGGGCACCCTCGACTTCCTCGTCCGCAGACCACAGTCTGTTCGAATTGGCAGAAATACTTCATCCTCAGTAACAATCAGTACGGGAGCACCTCAAGGCTGCATGCTCAGCCCCCTGCTCTACTCACTCTATACTCATGACTGTGTAGCCAGAAAGCAAACTAGAGAAACAGAACCTCATACTCCACTTTGGTAGCTTACAATCCAACGGTATGAAATTGGAAAAATCCAATTTTAAGTAACTAACCACCAACCCCCCCACCCCCCCACATTTCCCCCCTCTCTTTCCTATGCCTCACCTGGATGTGCACTAATTTCTCCCACAAACTTGCCCCCTTTTCCCCTTCCCCCTATATCTCTTCCTCTGGCTTCACATTTCATGCCAATTCTCTCTCCATATCTTACAATCTTTTGTCTTTTCATCTCTTGCCTTTGTCCAACCACCAGCCAATCCAACCCTTCTCCTCAGTATCCACCTATTTCTTGCCTTGCTTTGTCCTACCCACCTCTCTTCCAGCTTTCTCCCCCATACTAAAGTTGGTCCAAAGAAGGGTTGGTCCCAATACAAAACGTCGTCTATGCTTCTTCTCCAAAGGTACTGCCTGGCCCACTGAGTTGTTCCAGCACGTCATGCCTCTTTTTTGTTTTTCTCTTATTAGTCCTCATTTCCCACGACTATTAATTCTATAGCTAATTATTCCAATCTAGAACCACTAAAGCGAATCTGACCAGTCTATAGTTATTGGGTTTATCCCTACATCCATTTTCAAACAAGAGTGTAGCATTGGTAACATTCCAGGCCCCAGCTGTTACTCTTGAATATGTGGAATATTGTGGCCAAGAACTCCGTAATTTCCTCACTTGTTTCCATCACCAACCTACAATGCATTCAATCTGACTTTTTAAGCGTAGCCTCTATTAATATTTCTTTATTAATTTTTAGATAATCTGGAATCATAACTGCAGCTATAGCATAACTAAATTGGTAAACATATTAAATAGTATTAACAAAAATTAGATCCCGATGGTACATGCATCTACACACTTTGTAAAACGATGTGAACATGTAGGTCATGCATACTTGCATCATATATTATATGACATTTAATTGGAAGCCATGTCAGGTGCTGATATAAACAGATTTAAAAGGCAGTGTATTTGAATTGCATGTTTACACTTTAGGAAGAAAGAGTAAGTGCATAAGCTATAAGATGTTGACTAAATATTGAAAATTAAATAATAGATCTTAATTTTTACAGATGAAACAATCTGAATGGCAATGCAATCAATTCCTGAACATATCACTCATTAGGGAAAGCGGGTGAACTGCCTGCATGCCCAGTTCAGTACAAATGAACAGAAATCTCTTGGTGATGGAGCAAGGAACCACAACAAGCAGGCACAGAGTTAAAGAGTCTTGCAGTTATCATGAAGCAAAGTATCTAGAGATTATTATGGTAAAGGGTAATGCTCTGGGTTGAAATGGCAAAAAGGATAAATAATTGTAGGCATAAGAATGCACTGAATCTAGAACGGACTTCACTCCCTGGCTGGATGATGTCTAACTCTCAACCAAACATCATTTTCTGTGTAGGACGGAACTGCAGTTGCTGGTTTACACCAAAGATAGACACAAAATGCTGGAGTGACTCCATGGGACAGGCAGCATCTCTGGAGAGAAAGAATGGGTGATATTTTGGGTTGAGACGCTGAAACATCCTTTTACCCAACCCCAGATATAAATTAAGACCAAAAATGTTGAAAGTAATTGTTGAGACCACATAGTTTTTCTCCCAGGTGTGCTTTCAGCCACATCTTGGAAATTAATTATTAGAAAATCCCAGACATTTTGAGAAGATCATTATTCTGAACCATTCCTGTTTCCTTCATGCTCTGGGGTGTGAGTATGAACTAAAATCAAAATACAATATATCTCAACTGAATATATTGGTTAAAATGATGTTCTACATTAGATTTGCTAAAACTACCATTCTATATTGTAGTAGTATATTCCGTGTTTGTTTGATAAGGTCCTTCTTTTCGGTGATGACAATTTCCAATAGTAGTGTTAATTCATTCTCTGTGAAATTCTACTGTGTTCTATTTCATGTCTCAACTAAATGTTTGCTCATCTCAAGCAGTGGGATGCCAAACTCTCAATGTCCAAATCTCACAGGTGAGCTGGTGTATTTGCTGGTATATTTGAAGTTGCACTTTTTACAATTGGCTTTACAGCCCCTCATACCTTTTTACATCTTTATCATTGTATTGTGTTTGTTGAATCCCAATAATTCTCACTTACTTCACATGTATCTTTGATGTGTGCAGTGACCACCGAGAGGTATATGGGTGCACAACACAAGGTCTTTGCCTTTTACATTATCTTTACTGAAGATGTGTAGGAACTGGTGATCACACGCACACATCAGCACACTTCACCTGGGGCTTATTTTACATGTACAGGGTTTACATGTACAGTAAGAACACTCACTGGGTTCTGCACCTACATAAGACCTACACAAGTCATTGTCTAAACAAGTGTTTGTTCCCTTTCATGTTTAAGAAAGAACTGCAGATGTTGGAACAATCGAAGGCAGATAAAAATGCTGGAGAAACTCAGCGGGTGAGGCAGCATCTATGGAGCGAAGGAATGGGTGACGCATCGGGTCCCTTTCATATGGTGTATTCTAAATTAATTTTATGGGTCATGAACATCGCTGTGAAGGTGGCATTTAATTGGCCACAAGTGATTACCCTGGAGAAGGTGCAGGTGAGTCTGTACATGAACAAAACTGAAAATGAGCTGTTTTAAAGCTCTCAAACCCGGGCGATTCCTTGTGGTTCCGAAGATAGACACACAGTGCTGGAGTCACTCAGCGGCACGTCAGCGTCTCGGAGATGCTACCTGTCCCGCCGAGTTGCCCCAGCATTTTGTGTCTATCTTCGGTGTAAACCAGCATCTGCAGTTTCTTCCTACAAGTTGACGCAAGTACCGTGTACAAGGAATTGAGAATGTGACGAGCTTCTGCTGTCGTCACAGGGTATTAATCGGCACTGTTCTATTAAATGTTACCCCAGTTAATACTCGTGTGGGTAATGATAACAGTTTTTATACAGAAGAGTTTCAAACTTGCATTGCTGCAATCCAGCACTATGAGCCCCGCAACGGTATGTGAAATATTAGTGCAATCCGACTGCAGATAGGATTGCTTCCTTTTCAGAATCTCACTGCAGGGAAATGGACAATTGTACTTGTAAATCTTCGCTCTTCAACTTGAAGCATTTCGGGCACATCTCTTGCAAATGAATTTATTGCACTGGCGTCAATTACTTTGACGCACTTTTTTTTGATTGGTTGCATTAAAGCAAAATAATGGTTTGTATGAGAGATGCACGCAGATGTGACAAATGGCTTTCTCTGGACACAATGCGAATTTGAACTGCTCTTTCTCTATTGTTTGCACGAGTGAAGGGGTGAAGGAGCGGCTTTAGAAACAGATTCCCATCAGTAGCGTCGATCGTGACGTTCGATGCTCCCCGGATTCCTCCGATGTGAAAGGAACGGATATAAATTTGAGGCACAGAAAGAGGCGAGTTGAGAGATGAGAGCTTCTCCCGTCTGTGCATCCCGTCACTGCCCGGGGGAGGGGAGGGGGAGGGAGGAGGGGAATCCCTGGCGGCAGGCGGGCATCTCCATGGAGATCCCGGGATAGCATCTGCTGCAGAGGGTGGCTGGCGGCTGCTATCAATGCGGGGTTACCAACCACACCGGCCACTCCGCTTTGCAAACAAAATATTGCAGACATTTTTTACTTAACCTGGCTTGCAATGAGCAAATACGAAATGTAGACAGGGTCTCTCGTTCCCCCCCCCCCCCCCCCCCCGACTCTCAGTCGGAAGAATGTTCGCTCCAGAGATGCTGCCTGTCCCGCTGGGTTACTCCAGCGTGTTGTGTCTATCTTCTGTTTAAACATGTGCAGCATCTGCATTTCCTTCCTAAGTCTCTCATGTTGTGGTCGGGTTCCGGGTAACTTCGTTTGCGGCGTCCCGTTGCTGTGGCGCGCTGCCTGCAAAACCAACTCTCCCGCCCGCCTGCCTGCCCCCCTGGTCGCCCTGAGGGAGCGCGGCGCCCACCCGGGCTGGTGCAGGGGTGTCAGAGTTACAGAGTCAAACATCACGGAAACAGGCCCTTCAGCCCACTTGACCACCCGACCAAGATGCCTGTCCCACTTTGCGATTTTTTCGGCGACCTCGGAGCCCGTAAAACGGTCAAGTTGCATGACATGCACGCTGACGTATGCTGCCCTGCGGGTGACGCCCGGTTAGGGGTTTGTTAAGGGCCTGTCCCACTTGGGCGACATTTTCGGCGACAGCCTGGAAAGAGGTTGTCGCTTCGTTGTCGGGGCGTGACGCATGGTGACGCATATAGAGACGAGCGGTGTCTCCCTGTCGCCCCAGGGTTTTGGAATGTTCAAAATCCAGGGGCACCATTTGGGTGTCTCATCATATCGTGCACCAGATCTTATCACCTCTCTATAACTTTTCACAGGGATGGATTCAGTGAGTGTCGAGTGAACTCCCCTCTCCCTTCCCACCCCCCTCCCATCCCCATCCCTCTTCCGCTCCCCCCTCCTTTCTCCCCTATCCTCTCCCCCCTTCTTCCCTACCCCCTCTTCTTCCCTTCTTCCCGCTCATAGAGAAGGAGGGATGGGGGCGGGAGGGGGGAAGAGGGGGGTGGAGGGAAGAGCGGAGTTCACTCTACATTCACTGAATCCATCCCTGTGAAAAGTTATGGAGATGGTGATTGGATCTGGAAGCAGACCAATACATCTATAAATAAAACTGAACGACTCAGACATCTTTTCATTTGCAAAATTGATTTTATTGACTTAATTTTAATATATAAATATATTAATGTTTAAAAACCATGTGTTGAAGGAAGAATATTTTACAGCCCATCTGTGGCCCCTAACCCTAACCCTGACTTAACCGGGCATCACCCGCAGGGCAGCATACGTCAGCATGTGACAGGGCGCATGACATTATGAGACACCCAGATGTTGCCCCAGGATTTTTAACATTCCAAAATCCTGGAGCGGCAGGAAGACATTGCGCATCACCACACGTCACTACACGCGCCACCACGCGTCACCACACGTCACGACCTGACGACGATGCAACAACCTCTTTTCGGGCCGTCGCCTAAAATGTCGCCCAAGTGGGACAGGCCCTTAAGCTAGTCCCATTAGCCTATGTTAGGCCTACATTCCTCTAAACCTTTCCTATCCACAAATCTGTCCAAATGATTTTTAAATGTTATTAATATACCTGCCACAACCACATTCTCTAGCAGCTTGTACCATGTATATATCACCTACTGTGTGAAAAAGTTGCCCATTAGGTCCCTTTTAAAACTTTCCCTTCTTACCTTAAACCTATCCACTTTAGTTTTTGATTCCTCTTCCATGAGAAAAAAAACATTGCATTCATCTTATCTATGTCCCTCATGGTTTTATACACCTTTAGTCCTGGCAACATCCTTGTGAATCTTCTTTGACATGCCCCAATCCTACTGACCAGTGCCAAGATTGTGGTACAATCCCAGGCTTTCAGGAGCTGAGCCATGCCATGGGGTATGCACCCTCTGACCTTGTAGCCATGGTGTTTGTGTGGGTTGGTCCAGGCCAGTTTCCAAATTCAGGATATTGATATCAGGATCTCGGTAAAGGCCATAAAGTCATACAGAATTAAGGGGAAGATGTATGTTCTGCTGAAATCTTGCTGAAAGTGGGTAAATTGCAAAAGAATGTTTGCCAGGCATAGTCTGGGACTTACCTTTTATTTATTTATCCAGTCAGCAGATGTGGACATCACCAACAATGCAAGCATTTATTGTCCATCATGAAATGTCATTGATGGTGGTCTGAAGTCACATGTAGGGCATATTTTGTAAGGTTGGCAGCTTTATTTATTTAAGGGCATTAACTAAACAACAAACCAAATGCTTTATTATCAACAATGGTTACTCTTACTGAGACTATCTTTTTCATTGACATATTTCAAATTCCAGATTTTAATTTTTCACTTTTGGTAGTTAAATTCCCCATCTGCCCTAGTGGGATCTGAACTCTTCAATAGTCCTGTATTTTGATTGATGATCCAGCTTTACTGTCTTACTACCATTTGTAAGAGTTCAGTTTGACACCACTATCTTCAGGACAGCTGTGAATAGCAATCCACCTGTTCAAGACGGGTCCACAGTTGTAGCAGCTTGAAGTCTGGATCACAGAGCTGGAGCTGTTTTGAAGTAGTGGGCATATACATGAAGCCATGACTGTTTCAGACAGCATGTTGTACACAGGTAGTCTCATTGGAATGTGCAGGCAGAGCGGGAATACACAATTGCCAGGTAGAGTTGGAAGAGCAGGAACACAGTGCAGGAATCCATGAATCTATCTAATTCGAAGACGGATTTTCCATGTTGGATTCTCCAAGGATGGTGATTCCCTGAGGAAGAACAGCCAGAGTTGGGAATGTGACATCACAAATGGCAAATTCACTTGGACTATCTCTAACACCTCTTTCCCCTTTCTGGCTCTCTGTCTCCATCACAATGGACTGATGTCCACCACAAACCACCGATTCCCACGATTACCGGGACTACGCCTCCCAATCTGCCTCTTGCAAGCAGTCTCATTTTCTCAGCCTCTGCAGAATCTACTCCCAAGATGAGGTATTCCATTCTCATCCATGAGGTGTAATCTGTGCACGATGAATAGGTCCCACCTGGAACAGGGAGCAGATATCGACCAAAATGTTTGTACTGGTTTAAGTGAAAGTATAAATGTATTCATTGCAATAGGATGTGACAGAGACCTTCAGTTAATTAGTCCTACTCCGTCCATGGTTCAGATCTTATTATTTTCTAAGTGACATACCTGCTAGTAAAGTAAAGTCAGTGGAAAGCACAGGGGCAGCATGGTGACGCAGCTATTAGAGTGCTGCCTCATTGTCGCAGAAATGTGGGTTCAATCCTGATCTTGCCAGCTATCTGAATGTAGTTTGGATTCCTCCCTGTGACTGTGTGATCCTATTTCCTCCCACTATCCAAACATTTACAGGTTGGTTGGTAAATTTGTCAAGGTAAATTGTCTCTAGTGTGTAGGTGAGTGGTAGAATCTGTGAAGAGTTGATAGGAATATGGAGAGAGTAAAGTTGGATCAGTGAAAAACTGATGGTTGGAACAAACATAAAGGGCTGATAGAGCTGCTTCTGTGTTCTATGACCCCATGACTTCCGTTAAGGTTGCTTCTGTTCTGTTGATAGGAGCTGTAGGATTCAGATCCAGTGATGATGGAGAATTGAAATCAGGATAATTTCTGACCTGGCTACCTTGTTTTAGTGCTAGTGAAAGGCCTGGATATAGAGTGGATGTGGAGAGGATGTTTCCACTAGTCTAGTACTGGAGGTCATAGGCTCAGAATTAAAAGATGATTAGAAAGGAGATGAGGAGGAATTATTTAGTCAAAGAATGATGAATCGTTGGAATTCTTTGCCACAGAAGGCTCTGGAGCCCAAGTCAATGGATATTTGTTGAAGGCAGAGATAGATATATTCTTGATTAGTACGGTGTCAGGAGTTATGGGGAAAAGGCAGGAAAATGGGGTTAGGAGGTAGAGATAGATCAGCCATGATTGAATGGCGGAGTAGACTTGATGGGCCAAATGGCCTAATTCGGCTATCACTTATGACATTATGACCTTAATACTAATGGTAGGCACAAAGGCATCCGCAGTGATTGAGAATGGGAGTTTGCCACATATAAGATCAGATTTCCCATGAGGTTTCCACCATGTATTAGTTGGATGTATGTGGCCCATTATGGTAGACCAAGGAGTGATGAAGACAATGGCTGCACTGGAGTGTCTCATTAACTAAGCTTTTAAACATCTACTCATATATCTTTAGGTGCAATTCAATTTCAAGTCTGTTGTACTTCCTGGCAACAGGTAGTTATGTTGGATAGAAATTGGGAGGTTACCAATTCACCAAGACTATTCAAGATGAGCTTTCATCTTGCTGGAGATCCCTTTAGCTGTGAAGTGCTCTCCATAAAACTCCCCCCCCCCCCCCCCCCCCCCCAAGTATTGTAGTAACTGAAGCCTAGAGCTATAATGCTGAATGCCCAAGTTGGTGCCTCTTCCTGCACCAGCAGTTTTCAAGGTGGCACAATGGCGCAGTGGGTGAAGTTCCTGCCTCACAGAGACCCAGGTTTGAGCCTGTCCTCGGATGCTCTCTGTGTGGAGTTTGCACATTCTGCATGTTACTGTGTGGGTATCCTGTGGATGCTCTGGTTTCCTCCCACATCCCAAAGACATGCGGGTTTGAAGGTTAATCGGCATCTGTAAAATTGCCCCTAATGTATAGGGAGATGATGAGAACATGAGATAACATAGAACTAGTGTGAATGGGTGATAGATGGTCAGCATGGACTCGGTGGGTCAAAAGGCCTGTTTCCATGCTGTATCTCTAAATAAACTAAAATTCTCCCACATGGCACAGTATATTCACAGAACAGGCACCAGTGCGCTGCCGGGCTACCAAACAATTTAAAAACATCTATTAATTAAAAGGCAAATAAAACTGTTCAGCTTACATTTGTTATATCACATTACAGGCCGCTCCCAGGTTACCTCACGCTTCTTTTCCTAGGAACAGTTTGTAAACCGAACAGTTCACAAGTTTTTCATACAGTCACAAACCAAGTTTCCACATGGCAGAAGACGCCTGCAGCTCTGAGCAGCCCGCACAGCCATCCCGGCTCGCTCGTATATGTAGGCTGTACATATGTCGGGCTGGGGAGGACAAATGGTAAAATAAATTTATATTATTATATGACGGCATAATTTCCCCTGCACAGGATGGATTTGTAGACTGGCATTTCACAAACTGGTATCCAAGGAAACATTTTAATTTGATTGAAAATAGAGATGACTGTGTTTATACTAAAACAAGTTATGGGCCTGTCCCACTTAGGCCGATTTTGTAGGTAACTACAGGCGACTAGTTTGTCGCCACATGTTTGCCTGTGGTCGCCGGGAGTAGTCTCCTCAGTCGTGCAAAAACTCGTAGCGTCTTTCTGGTCACTGCAAAATTTTCAACATGTTGAACATTTTTCGGCGACAGTGCATTTGATGCCAATGAGCATAGCTTGACTTCTCCTGACGAAGGTGCTGTCGTAAGTTGTCGCCAGGATGACGTAGGTTGTCACCGGTTTGTTAAGACTATGGCAGTCGCCTAAAAAATTACAGTTTCCTAAAAAATCGCCAAGTGGGACAGGGCCATTATTAACATAAATGTGAAAGAAATTGCAACATTGTAAGTTAAATTCAGATACATTGATAGAAGGATTGAGGATATTAATGAGACCCTAACTGGATAAAATGTGGATAAGTTTATGACTTTGGCAATAATTTGAACCACGTTCCACCAAGGAATGTTGTTGAATGTAATACCACACACAGGGTCATGAGGGATGGATGGCATGTTTTACACTGAGAGAAAGTAACAGGCACTTGGTGGAACACTAGAACTAGATATATCTCACTGCCTTTTGTCCACTTCCTCTATGGCCTTTGCCCACCCATCTGCCAATAAAAGCCCCTGCATTTTTATCCTGCCATCACTTGCCAGGCTGATCCCGTCACCCTTCCAGCTTTCTCCCCCCTAATACAATCAGTCTGAAGAAGGGACCCAATGTCCCAAGGGACCGAATTGTCACCTATCCATGATCCCTAAAGATGCCGTCTGCCTGCTGGGTTACTCCAGCACTTTGCCTTTCTTTGTAAACTAGCATCTGCAGTCCCCTGTGTCTATTACATTTTTGTTCAATTTCCACATTAGTGCTCCGTGAATTGTGTCGACCACAGCTGTCAGTACAGTTACCTCATCTCATTAACGTAGGTATTGTTGGCCACTCTTCTAGAGGATTGTTCTAATAAAGTAAAATAGTGGAGACAGTGGAATGCACAGTTGTTGTAACACATGATGTTAGCACAACATACACTCAATATAACATTTTAGTATAGGAACTTAACATGTTTTGAATACAGAAGGTAGCTGAACGTGCACCATAAGTAACATTCAAGGCATTAAGTATAACAGTCGAATCAAATGAAGTATGAAGGATTTGTGGGTACACAAAAGGCTGGAGTAACTCAGCGGGTGCAGCAGCATCTAAGGAAAGAAGGAGATAGGCAACGTTTCGGGTCGAGACACTTCTTCAGACGAAGAAGGATTTGTCATAGATTATTTTTTGCTCTTATTCTGCCTTGTATGGCCCTTGACAATGATAGGAGTTTCCCCTTATGATGATGGAAGAATGATGATGGAAGAGTAATCTAATATGTTTTTATTTATTTAAGGGATCTTGACATTGTCGCCAAGGCCAGTGTTAGTTGCCTATCCTTAACTGCACTTGAGAAAGTGATGGTTAGCCATCTTCTTGAACAGCTGGCTTCCTTCTGGTGAATGCGCTCCCAGTGCGGATGAAGAGCAGTTTTTAGTTTTAGACCCAGCCATGATGAGTTGAAGTATATTTCTAAGTCAGGCCAATTGGATGAGAACCCACAGGTGATGCTGTTCAGAAATTCTAGCACCCCAATATTTTTTGATTGGAGAATGTGTAGCAAAGTAATAAGGAGACATTGGCAAAATTTATACCACAGGCTGCAACTATGAAAAATGGAAGTCTGCGTAATAATATCTAATCTATTTACAGTAAAGTGACAATAAATTCTACTCTGCTTTTTAAATTAAATTCAAATAATTATATAAATCATGATAAGAAGAAAAAAAATGAAAAGAACTAAAAATAAAAATAAACAGTTCCAAAAAGTAAAGGCAGGTTTACTTAAGATGTAGACACTGAACAAACAATTTATTCTGGATCATGCATTTACACTTAGATTGTTTTCAATTATATTATATTCACTATGTAACTTGTACAGAGTCACTCTCTTTGCATTATACATGTCAAACACACCTGGATTGCAGCGTTTATTTTAACAGACATAACTTAAACCAATCAGTAAACGTCCTGGTGCATTTCCTCTTTGACCTCTCAAATAGTTCCCAAAATACATGGCTTTAATATATGAACTGCTTTGCAAGTTGGAGCACTCTTTAAACATTATCATTGTAATGTGGGGACTGGCCCAGCCACTTCACCCGCAGCAAGCTCTATCAAATAGTAAGTAGACAAAAAATGTGGAGAAACTCAGCGGGTGAGGCCGCATCTATGGAGAGAAGGAATAGGCAATGTTTCGGGCCGAGACCTTTCTTCAGACCCGAAACATCACCTATTCCTACTCTCCATAGATGCTGACTCACCCGCCGAGTTTCTCCAGCATTTTTTGTCTACTTTCGATTTTTCCTGCATCTGCAGTTCCTTCTCTAACAAATAGTAATCTGTTTTATCAATAGAAACATAGAAACATAGAAATTAGGTGCAGTAGGCCATTCAGCCCATCGAGCCTGCACCGCCATTCAATATGATCATGGCTGATCATGGTAATCTGTTATATTAATAATGGCACCATGGACAAAGTTTGCAATGTCTTTCTCACAGTGACATTTCTGTTCGGTGATCTCCACTCTCTGGTAAAGTGCCTGACCTCCTTGAAACAGATTACTTCTCAGTTCTGTTCTCTGCAGGAGATGCCATCCTCAGCAATTCTTCCAGATGGTGTAGAATTATCCAAAGTCACTTCAAAACCCAATAATGTTTTGGTACCTGTGATAATCCATTGAGCCAGGCATCTATTTGGTTGATGGATGTTCCGTCTATTTCCCAGAATGACCCGAGATGACAATGATCTGTACTCTCCAGCACTAATCCATTTTGGTCCAAAACTGATGTCTCAAATAAAGACTTCATCTCCCAGTTAGAAACTCCTTAGTTTATCATGATATACTTTAATTGTAACTATTGTATTGTGTTTTTGATTTCAGATCGGGTGAGATAACATCAAAAGTTGTCCTCAATATTTTTTTTTGTACATCTTTGAGAACTTATTGTCTCCCAAGTATCTTCCGTAATATAGCAGCCTTGCCCACCTTAACATAATGACTGTTCCTCCAAACCAATGGCATTTCTTCCAGACAGCCTCTTCCCAATATGCACGGTGACACAGCAGTAGAGTTGCTGCCTTACAGCACCAGAGACCCGGGTTTGATCCTGACTGCGGATGGTGTCTGTATGGAGTTTATACGTTATCCCCATGAGTGTTTTTTTCCCGGTTGCTCCAGTTTCCTCTTCCACTCCAAACACGTAGGCTTGTGGGTTAATTTGGCTTCAGTAAAGAAATTGTAAATTGTCCCTAGTGTGTAGGGTAGTGCTAGTGTACGGGGATCGCTGGCCAGTGTGGAAGTGGGCTGAAGGGCCTGTTCCCGCGCTGTATCTCTGAACTAAACTAAACAACTAATTTAAGTGGAGCTGCTGTGGCAAACTGGGTCCAGACCTGCAAGCTGTCTGTATGGGGTGTTCTTATTCTCCCAGTGGTTGCAAGGGTTTCCTCTGGATGTGCTGGTTTCCTACCACTTGCTAGGGATGTACAGGTTGTTGGGTTGATTCACCAGTATGGGTCATTCCTGGTGTGTGGTGGAGTCTGAGGTTGGTTGATGTAAGGGAATAAACTGGGATTAGTGTAGAGGCCAGCACGGAATAGGTCGGCCGAACTGCACTGTATGATGTATGGCACTACTGTTGATGTCATTTAGGTGGATGTTTAAAAAGCAGTGTAAAGAAACAAGGTCATCTCACACTACACTGACATTTCATTGTAACAACAGTCCTCCATTTCCCACATAATGTGTACAAAGTTGCTTAGCACGATGTTAATACAATTTTCCACGATGCAACACTATGTCTGGAATTATTTCTAGACAAAGGGATTACACATTAGGTGTTACATTGGAGTCAGAGGAATATGCACTGGGTGAAGCACTGAAATAAAAGGAACATCATTTAGGGTAAGGGGTGAGAGATTTGGAGGGAATCTGAGGGGAAACCTTTTTACCCAGAGAGTGGTGAGCACTTGGAATGCACTGCCTGACAGAGTGGGGGAAGCAGAGTTGCTGACAACATTTAAGAGGTGTCAAGATGAACACTTGAATTGCTTGGCATAGATGGCTTCATGATTAATACGCCAAATGGTTGGCATGCACATGGTGGGCCAAATGACCTGTTTCCACACTGCATGACTCTATGACTCTTTGTAAGATGGGTGTAACACTGAAGTCTGAGATTTGTATATGGAAGTACTACTGCAATTTATTGTATGTTAAACTGATGAAAGAGCAGCATGCTGTGGGTGTAACATTACCTTGGGTGTAACACACCATGGTTCTGAGAGGTCTTGGATATTTCAATGTGATCAGGGTGTATTCTGAGAGGTTGTGTCCACAAGCTGGAAAGACTGCAGCAAGGGAGAAGCATCTCAGGATAAGGATTGTATAGTTGGGATTCAAATTAAAAAAAACCTTCTTGAGAGTCACCCAGATTCATAGAACTGTGCAGTAGAGAAATGGACCCTTCAGCCCAGCACATTCATGACATTCCTTTTGTCCTTCTGCACTAATTCCACTTGCCTGCATTAGGCTTGTTTTCTTCTATGCGATATCTGTCTAAATCCCTGCATCTGTTCTCTGAAAGTGGTGTCACATATGTTCAGGGTGGTGAAGAAGGCATTTTGCATGCCAGATTTTGTCAGTCGGGAAATTGAGTATAGATGTTGGGATGTTATGTTACAGTTGTAAAAGTTATGGATGAGGTCGCACTTGAAATCAGTTTTGGTCAGCATGCTATTGGAAAAATGCCATTTAGCAGAAAAGAGTGAAGAAAAGCTTTACAAGCATGTTGCTAGGACTCAAGGGCCTGAGCTACAAGGGGAAGTGGGGTCAAGGAAAGAGCGTTCACGTCGCTGCCCTGTTTTTAACAATCTTTCCACCATCGCGCACAAGAAGCACAAGAAGCGCAAGACAAACCATTGAATGCAGATGCCGAGAAGCCGAGAAGTGTGTTCAGCTCTGACTCTGGCTCAGGTCAGATGTGTTCAATGGTTGAAAATGACAGAAGAATACAGTTATGTTGCAGATCAATCCTCTTGAGAGGGGCCAGAAGCACAGTGACCATAATTGGAATCCTTATTTTGGTAACCTACACAACTCCAACCCTACCTCAAAAGCGGAACACTTACATCCCATCTCTAGCACGACAATGGATTTGTTTTCTACTTATGTTTTTCCATTTATGTCTTGCTTTTAGTGTAGACTTTCTTTTAGAATTTTATATCTGCATTTGGATAGACAGAGGTGATTAGGGATAGTCAACATGGTTTTGTAAGTGGGAAACGGTGTCTTGAATTAGATTTTTTGATGAAGTAATCAAGAAGTTTGATGAGGTCAAGGCCATAGACTTTGTCTATATGGAATGGAATGGATAAAGGAATACTATTTATTGTCATTCAAACAACTAGGTTTGAACAAAATTTCATTTCTACAGTTTTTTACATTACAAAAAACCTAGACACACTTAACACAGTTTACATAAACACCCATCACAGTGAGTCTCCAGCCACCTCCTCACTGTGATGGAAGGCAAAGGCCTTTGAGGTTCCGCATGGTAGGTTCTCAGGAAAGTTAGATTGCATGGCATCCAAGGAAAAGTAGCTGCTTGGATACAGAATTGGCCTCATGGGAGGAAGCAGAGGGTAGTGGTGAGATAGAGTGTTTGTCAGACTGGAGGCCTGTGGGGGAGTCCAGAACAAGGGGTCACAGTTTAAGGATAAGGGGGAATTCCTTTAGGACCGAGATGAGGAAAACATTCTTTACACAGAGAGTGGTGAGTCTCTGGAATTCTCTGCCACAGAAGGTAGTTGAGGCCAGTTCATTGGCTATATTTAAGAGGGCATTAGATGTGGCACTTGTGGCTAAAGGGATCAGGGGGTATGGAGAGAAGGCAGGTACGGGATACTGAGTTGGATGATTAGCCATGATCACATTGAATGGCGGTGCAGGCTCGAAGGGCTGAATGGCCTACTCCTGCACCTATTTTTCTATGTTTCTATGTTTCTATGACTAGTGGTGTGCCATTGGGATCAGTACTTGGCCATTGTGATTTAAATCAGCGATTTAGATAAGAACGTGCAAGGCATGATTAGCAGCCGTGATAGGTGATGCTCTGGGGAATGTTGTGGAGCAGAGGGAAACAGGTGCATATTTGCCTGAAAGTAGCATCACAGGTAGATTGTTTGAAAGAGGACATTTGGTGTGTTGGCAATCATCCGTTAGGGTAGTGAGTATAGAAGTTGGGATGTTATGATGCTATGAGTTGTACAATACATTGGTGGGGCTGAATTTGAAGTTTAGTGTTCAGTTTTGGTCATACTGCTACAGGAAGGATGCCTTTAAGCTGGAAAGATGACAGATAATATATGAGGATGTTGCCAGGACTCGAGGGCCTGAGCTATAGGGAGCGTTTGGGCAGGCAGGACTTTATTTCTTGGAATGCAGGAGGCTAAGATGACCTTATAGAGGTGCATAAATTCCTGAGGGGAATTGATAGGGTGAACAGTCTTTTATCCAGGGTAGGGGAATCAGGAACTAGAGGACATATGTTTAAGGTGAGAAGGAAAAAGATTTGATAGGAACCTGAGGGAAATATTTTTTCAACCAGGGAGTAGTGGGTACATAGAATAAGTTGTCAGAGGAGGTATTTGAGCCAGGTACAAGAACAACATTTATAAGATACTTGGACAGGTATATGGATAGGAAAGGTTTAAAGGGGCAAATACAGGCAAATGGGACTAGCTTAGATCAGGGCATCTTGGTGAGCATGGTGAGGTGGGCTGAGGGGGCTGTTTCTGTGCTGTATGACTGTGTAATTTATGTCTGCTTTATATATAATTTGCCATTGTGTGTTTGTCTGAGTCTATGTGCCTACGATGCTGCTGCAAGCAAGATTTTCACTGCATCTGCATCTCACTGTACTTTCGCATATGATCACAAACTCGAGTTGACGTTTGGAAGCAGTTGCAATATGACCGATGGCCGACAGGTGGGGACGGTGGGGCAACTTGTCACTGCAGTGCCACCATAAGGGCGCTACTGGAACTGCAGCACCATGTCCCCACTGCTGATTCCGTTCTGCACAAATCGTTGAAATGCTGCACTATTGTTACTCCAAGCCGGGGAACTCGGCTGTAAAAAAAATATCCCTGGATGTTCTTGCAGCATTTCACATTTATTGCATTTGCTACAAGTTCTTCATATCAACTATGTCAGGCAACATTCCTGCTTTAAAAATTAAGCAAAACATAAGCAAATGCAGAGTTTGAAATCAGAAATGAAAGTCTGGGAAATACTCAGCCTAGGCCAATGAATGCATGCATGACATATGCCTTCATCAACACACTGTCAACTTGTATTGCCACTTTCACGGAACTATGTACTTGTTCCTCTGGGCCTCTGTTCAAACCATTTACCAGGGGCCTGTGTATATCCTGTCTTAATCTAACTTTTTAGAAGTCTCTGAGTTAAATACCATCTGCCATTTCTTTGCCTATTTTTCAAGTTCATCTATTTCCTGTTGTAACCTTAAACAGTCTTCTTCAATTGGAAAATGCCACTCATTTTGGTGTCATCCACAAATGTATTAATTATGCCACCAAAATTCTCATCTAAATCAGCAATAAATATAACAAGCAATAGAGGATCCAGCACCAATTCCTGTGGCACATCACCCTAATCTATAATAATATTGAACTCCAATCTATAAAGCAACCCATCACGACCACCGTTGGATCCCTACACCAAACAAATGTTGCAGCTTAGCTAAATTGAAGGAATTTAGTGTTTAATGCCCGTAAATTAATGGCCATTTAAATCAGCTTGCAAGTGGGATTTTATGGAACTTGATGGATTGGAATGTTGCGGTTGCGGTGAATTTAAACCCAATATCGGCAGGAAAAATACTGCGGGTTCTTATGGGGAATAAATCACAGTTTCGCAACATGAAATGTTGATTAAGGTCATCTTAACAAG